>VMBQ01000561.1:44573-76684 GCA_007657795.1 Dreissena rostriformis | reverse complement strand
TACATGTATACATTTTATTACAAGTAACTAGTACCAAGTTTTCTCATGCATTATAAAAAATAACAAGATGTGTTTGTGAAACACTATGTCCACTTTTGAGCGATTTTGACCCATAAATTTGACCTTTGACCTTGAAGGATGACGTTGACCTTGACCTTTCACCACTCAAAATGTGCAGCTCCATGAGATACACATGCATGCCAAATATCAAGTTGCTATCTTCAATATTGAAAAAGTTATGGCCAATGTTAAAGTTGGCGCAAACAGACCAACAGACCAACAGACAGACCAACAGACCAACAGACAGGGCAAAAACAATATGTCCCCCAGTATATACTGGTGGACATAAAAATCATTTCTAAACAGACTAACATGCATAACATTCCTGGAAAAGAAGTATTCAAACTATAGTGTGAAGTTTTTAAGAAAACTATCAAGTACAGTGGATAAAATATGTTTGTTTTTTAAATGTATGGATCCTTAAAAATTGCACAATTTTAAGTGCTTGTTCATCCAAATATTCAAGTGGTTCAGGCAACATTTTTTTTCATAATGGTGCACTTGGTGTTAGCCCTAGAGCAAAACAAAATGTGTAGCAATTTTACAAAGCATAACAATCTTGTCTTCAGGAGCTTGTTGTTGTTGTTTTCAGTAAAATTGAGGGAAACCACTGTTTGGTACAAACATATTTTAATTGTTTTACAATATATTGAGTTGGATACTAAGCAAATTGCCAACAAATATTATACCTTATGCTTTTTTATGCTCCCGGTAGGGTGGCATATAGTGATCGCACTGTCCGTCTGTCTGTCCGTTTGTCTGTCCTTCTGAAATTCTGTCACACTTGCGTTTAGATTTCGAAAAATGGTCATAACTTTTGCAATATTGATCATAGCAAATTGATATTTGGCATGCATGTGTATCTCATGGAGCTTCACATTTTGAGTGGTGAAAGGTCAAGGTCATCCTTCAAGGTCAAAGGTTAAAAAAAATCAACGCGGCGTAGTAGGGGGCATTGTGTTTCTGACAAACACATCTCTTGTTTAAGGAAAGTTTTTTTAAACTTCTTAAACACATGCACATCTTTGTACAAAATCATATGAAAGTCAATAAAAAGAACAATTGTGTAGCCATGCTATGTTTTTATTATTGTGGTTTGGATTGGTCAAGATACTTTAGTTTTTGCATTTAAGACATTTTTTGACATTGTTCAAAATTAGGAATATGTCCCTTTACAAAAAGCATATTACAAAACAAATACAGCAGTGACTGTTGTTTGAATTTTGTTTTATATAACTCTACAACAAGACCAAAATTGTATGCACCTATATCAAGAATGAAAATAATCGTTTATGAAAAATCTTAAATTAAAATCAACAACACATCTTCTAAGAAAATAAAGCAGAAGAGCAGGGTCTCACACTTAATATGTATTTGTGTCGTGTTCTGAGAAAACTGGGCATAATGCTTGTGCGTAAAGTGTCGTTCCAGATTAGCCTGTGCAGTCCGCACAGGCTGATCAGGAACAACACTTTCCGCTTATATTGGAATTTTGCTAAGAAGAGACTTCATTTGAACAAAAAATTCTAAAAAGCAGAAATTGTCGTCCCTGATTAGCCTGTGCGGACTGCACAGGCTAATCTGGGATGACAATTTACGCACAAGCATTATGCCTAGTTTTCTCAGAACACGACACATTTAGTCTGAAGTTTGAACAAAGCCATTGTGCGCTCACTCATATTTAATCACTAACAAATTATTTTTGGTAATTTGCACATATATTATCTTGGCTTGTTGATGCTTAATGTTCATAGTTAGTTTCCCTTCGTATAATTTCATTGATACCAGTAATTTGATGAATGTAAAATAATGTATATTAAATATAGAAAAATTAACAATTATATTTTATTCTGACAGAGGCAAAATTAAATCTTTAAATTTAATGAGGATGCAGTTTCAGGTGCATATCAATTGATTGTTAACAATACGTTTTCCAAATTTATTTAAAGGCAATTAGTGCAATAGTATTTCATGTAGAGAAATAAAATTAACCGTTTCTAAAAACACTTGTTTTCATGCAAACTTCTGTTTGATAAACATCTTATATGTGTATATGAATGTATCTCAGCATATAATTAAGTAAATTTCTACTTTATATTTATATTGCATCTAATATTTTTTGTATTTCAGTGCTTGCATCAAACAACATGTAATGCTGTTAAGAATGACATTTATGTAACACTTTGTGTACAATTTAATACATTAACATGTATATTTTTTGTAAATGCCAACCCTGTTTATCAAGCCCGATTTGTTAATGCATTGATGCCGAATGTTCGATTTCACCATGCTTACTAACATGGCTGCCTTGTTTCTTTCCTGCTGCTCACTCTCACCTTGACCCTTCACCTTGACCTTGGTTGTCCGGGGCAACGCTTAATTCAAGAGTTTGGTTAAACAGACTAGCTTTGGGGAGAACCCATTCGACAATGGGCCAGACAACGGCGATAATATGGATGAAATGATTATGATCGACATAGATTCTGCGGGCTCAGAGGAAAAAATCACAGATAATTTTGAACTGCCCCCCACGCCACCGCGACCTTCGACCCCATCTGTTGCCCCGCAGAAGTCGTTACCATGGAAACCAAAAGTCAGGTACCTGCAATCGACATTGGAGTACATTGTAAATGTTAATCTTAGTGTTTAATCCGGAAAATACTTGTATACTTTAGATAAACCATTCTCAACAATTTATACCTACTTTTGGTAAAACTTATCATGATGCAAAATTCCTGTTTTGATGAGCGTACAACATTTTCCAAAAGTAGAGATGTAAATCACTTCTGTTTCTTGTTGTAGAACAAAGGACCTGGAGCAGTTTCTGGACCACACGCGCGTCAAGTTTGTCGGGTTTCAAGTAAAGAACGACCGAGACTCCCTGGCGGGGCTTCCCCTGCCCATACATGAAGGAGTCAAGGTGCTCAAACAGGTGAGTCATCGAATGATACTTGTGTTGCAATAATGATGTCAACAGTTTTCTACTACTATAAACAGATTTGTTTTCAAATTTGTGTGCTCAAAGAGTGTTTTTTTTTCAAGCAATCTTGCAGAAAGATCCATGTATAAGTCTTTTCCAGACTGTTACTTTTCATTGACCCAAATTACCACTATGAGGAGATGGTGCGATGTTTCCCCATCTCCCTGTCTGAAATGTCAAAGTCACACCAAGAGGTCATAGGTCAGATTTGGCCATAAAACAATATTTTGTTGACTGTAACTTTGTCATTCATCATGCAACTTTGAATAACTTTCCACAATTGTCTAACGCGCGAAGATGATAAGTCATATGTATTATAGTTCTCCTCACCTCAAAGGTCAAGGTGAAACGTAAAGGTTAAAAGGTAAGTTTGGATATAAAACAGCTTGTCCAGACTATAACTTCATCATTCATCATGCAATTTCAAAATAATGTACCACAAATGTTCACCATGTTGATACAGCTTGTCATGTGTAGCAATCTTCTCCCTACCTCAACGAGAGTTGGTTTATTATTTCCCCCCTCTGTTTCAGCACCTGTACGTGTCGCTATCAGAGCTGCAGATCAAGCGTGAGGAGGAGATAGCCAAGAACCCTCTGTCCCAGCCCGAGATCGACGTCCCCAACACACCAGCAGAGGTCCTCTTCCAGGCCATACTGCCCAACCTGCCCCAGTATATGGTAACCGCCTAGGTCCAGACAATAAGATAGTCTAATACTTAATTTAAGAGGGTAATCTTAAGTATTGACCTGCGGTATTAGTGTCAGATGACAAACCGCCTCAACACACCGGCGTAACTGCTGTTAAATGCTTTACTGCCCAAACTGCCACAGTTAAATTGTTCCTTAAACATTAAACTAAGTATGAGTCTTAGCTCATAATCATTCTACTGAAACTTCCCAATTATGTGGCGTGTTCTGAGAAAACTGGGCAAAATGCTTGTGCATAAAGTGTCATCCCAGATTATCCTGTGCAGTCCGCACAGGCTAATCCGGGACGACACTTTCCGCCTAAACTGGATTTTCGCTAAGAAGAGACATCATTTAAACCAAAAATTCCATAAAAGCGGAATTTGTCGACTCTGATTAGCCTGTGCGGACTGCACAGGCTAATCTTGGATGACAATTTACGCACAAGCATTTTGCCCAGTTTTCTCAGAACACGACACATATGTTACCAGGCTCCATTACTCATGTTATAAACAGCCTCAAGCATTATCTAAGGCATTATCTTGTATCAAAAACATCAGTTGTTAGAATTCAAAGATATTATCACATCATACAATAGTTAAAACAAGTAACACACACAAAAATAAAAAAATATGCACATAACATTTCTGATATAACAGAAGTTTTTATCCATATATATGAGCCTCATTTTGAGAAAACTGGGCTTAATGCTTGTAGTCTCTTCTTAGCAAAAATTAAGTGTAGGCGGAAAGTTTTGTCCCTGATTAACCTGTGCAGACTGCACAGACTAATCTGGGATTACACTTTATGCACATGCATTAAGCCCATTTTTCCCAGAACAAGGCTCATATAACAGAATTTTGGCTCCATAGATATGAGCCCATGTTGTTGTTGTTTTCAGATTGCATTGCTGAAGATACTGCTTGCTGCGGCCCCAACAGCCAAGACCAAGACTGACTCCATCAACATCCTGTCTGACCTTCTACCTGAGGAGATGCCGTAAGGGGACACTGTCGTAACTGTTATTTATTTAAGTTTCGATTGAGCTTCTTTATGAGTATGAGCATTTTGCTAAAAATTAAGATGTCAAAAATTACGTTACATGATACACATGTATGTTGAAAAGACCTGGTTTAGAATTGNAATACTTTTTCGCTCAAAATCGCGGTTGCAATAAATCGTGGTGGAAAGAGGGGGGTAACTTTGGAGTCACTCGCAGGAGGTGGGCCCTGTTTATCACACGTCAATTAACTTAACTTCACCTTTATCAGGTGATAATTACCGGCCCTTATTATTGTATGCCATAAAGTAGTTCATTGTAATGATTAGCGGATTAGTGGGACTGGATAAACGTTAGCGACTACCGGTTATGCTGTAACCATGTATGTGCTATCGATCTTTTGAATCATTGACAGCTTTGACAAGTTTAACGAGGCATGTTTCATTGTATTGTTATTTGTGGACAATATGCATATAAATCTTTCTGCTAAAATGCAATTAAAAACGTAACGGTCAAAAAGAAAGCAAATAAGCAATCCAGACGATTTAGTTATATGCATTCGCAGGGTAATTGTTAAAAGAAATTAACTTTTCATTTTCGCCAAGATTTCAGAATTCCCCGAGAAACATGCTTTTTGCATGCCTGCGTATGATGCAATACAACGTTGCTTTGTATCGTATTGCATTCAATCTAAATTATTAAAATTTGCTCGTAGATAAATGGCCAGATTTTTATTAAATTGATGTTGTAAATATATTAAATTATCGGGTATACCGGGGTATATGCACTTTAGAAAAGCGGTATGTATATAGTTATTGATACCCAATTACTTCTTTCAATTTCGTTTACTTTCTTTGATCTTTCGCGTGTTGTATTCACCTTCACACCAATGAAAGATACAATACACACAATGGGTAATAAAGTTGTTAACAATAAGCGCTAGTCATTACTATTTTACCTAAACGAAGTCAACGCATTTGATACAGCTTTACTGCATTCGCATTTTACAGGAAATGTCACGGGTCAGTTAAATACACTGTATAATGTACACCCCTTTGTGTCAAAACCGGATTTAACTTGACACAGTATGTATGCGTGGATTACGTTGGGGATTTTAATGTCTCATGTCAACGGTAATTCAGTCTTAATTGTGTTTAAACATTGGACATAATTATTCGTTAGGAACTTAAATTCGTCAATCGGTCTACTGACGAAATAGACGAAAATTAATGTTTGACGAATAATAATGGTTTCACAGTATTATATATAGTAATAGTATTTAGTGGGTAAAAGTAAATGATATTTAGATTGATAAACCTTTTTCGAACATCGCATTTTGAAAAATATTTTAGGTGTTTGTGAATTGGTATTATTGCAAGACAAGTGTGTTCTATTAAATATTTTTTTATTAAAAAAGTTTATTTGGTGTAAATCTATTCTTTATTTGTTTGTGTAACATTTAGTTTGTAAATTCTTGTTTGTGATGGACTAGCTCCCAGCCCCTTGCCCCATTGCATACCCACATATTGTTATTCATGTACAGGACCTTGCCCCATTACATACCTTGATATTGTTGTTCATGAGTACATCCCCTGATATTGTTGTTCATGAGTACATCCCCTGATATTGTTGTTCATGAGTACATCCCCTGATATTGCTGTTCCTGTACAGGACGACGGTATTCCAGTCCATGAAGCTGGGTATCGATGTGAGCCGTCACAAGGAGATCATTGTGAAGGCCATCTCCGGCCTCATCCTCCTCATGCTGAAACACTTCAAACTCAACCACATCTACCAGGTAGGTACTTAACCACTCAGATAAAAACTTTGATGCATTAAATTGTGTAGTCCCTTGAAAAATTAATTAAATTTAAGACCTTTCTTACTAGATTCAAGTTTTAAAGGCTTCAGTTAAAACCATAAGGTACTGGTTAGCAGCAAACAGCATTACACCTGAACAGACTGTGAGTAACTTGCAGGTAGCCTGGCTGTTCTAGTTTTATGCTGGTTGCATATAGCCTTTTTCACTTTGCTTTTGAGTGGTAAAGGGTTAAGAAGAAAACGCCACGTTATTGTGGTCAGTTTTCATTTTCTAAAAACATCCTTAGCATTATCATTGACTTTACTTTCTTTTGACCGTTAAGCCTTACTTTTGTAGGTACCAGTGTAGACGGGAGAAAATACACTTTGTTACTGTGGTCAGGTCTTATATTCCACGTACATTATTAATTTATCATTGACTTGACTAATAGTTTGATTTCATGGTGATGACAATATAACTTCACACACATTTTCCTTGGGTTATCGTTTACCATTTTTCTTTTTTATGCCCCCGAAGGTGGGCATATAGTGTCTGTCTGTCCGTCTGTCTGTCCATCTGAAATTTCGTCACACTTTGCGTTTAGGTTTCAAAAAATGTGGAAAAACACTTTGCATTTAGGTTTAGAAAAATGTGGAAAAAGGGGGCATATGTCATCCTATGGTGACAAGCCTTGTTTATTATGCCCCCGGTAGGATGGCATATAGCAGTTGAATGTCAGTCCGTCAGTCTGTGAGTCCATCCGAAAACTTTAACAATGGCCATAACTTTTGCAATATTGAAGATAGCAACTTTATATTTGGCATGTTATGTGTATCTCATGGAGCTGCACATTTTGAGTGGTGAAAGGTCAAGGTCATCCTTCAAGGTCAAAGTACAAAAAAAAATCTAAGGGAAGTAACAAGCTTTAAAGGGAGATAATTTCTATACCTGCCAAATGATAAATAGAAATTTTATTTCAAAGCAGCGCAGTTGGGGGCATTGTGTTTCTGACAAACACATCTCTTGTGGGTTTTTTTCCATAGAAATATTCCATGTTTTTTTAATTACTTTTTTTCAGTTTGAGTTCATGTCCCAACACCTGGTGTTTGCAAACTGTATACCACTGGTACTGAAATTTTTCAACCAGATCATAGTCAACTATGTAACTGCCAAACATAGGTGGGTAGCAGTGTGATCAATAAAGTGGTAAAATATGTATAAGGCCTTTCAATCTAAGCATACTTATACTTTAAGCAACTGATAAAATAACATATGAAGATACTACTTGTATGGAGAAGCATATATAAAATGCTAAAATAAACTTGTCTTTGGCCTAAACTGTCAACTTGGCTTGCTATACCTCTAATACTAAGTATTTTAATAGACATTTCAATTAAAACCTTGTATTTTCCTGGATTTACTCAAAAGTCATGGTTATTCAAAAGTCCCAAAATTAATGATGCACAGATATGGATATTTATGTTCATATGAATTTATTTCAGTATACCGGGCCTAGACTTTCCCTTGTGTGTATTAAATACAGAAAAGGAACTGTCAGCAGAATCATTGGTGAGAAAGTGGTCACATTTTATATTATGACTGTATTCACTACATAAAATATAGTTATAAAAAGAAAATCAGAATGTTTAAAATGATTTGCATTTATGAGTGTTTGTGTTAACCCAAATTTCTACGTAGTCCCTGGTACAAACAGTTTGCATTTATTTGTGTTTGTGTTAACCCAAATTTCTATGTAGTCCCTGGTACAAACAGTTTGCATTTATTAGTGTTTGTGTTAACCCAAATTTCTACGTAGTCCCTGGTACAAACAGATTTGGTTGAGTCCAAATATTTGGATCTAATAATCTGTTACACTTCCTATCATCAAATAAATATCAATAGTCATTCTTAAAATTTTAGAAGAATACTTTTGAAATTTACCAAGTGACTAACTTAACTTTAAGATATAGTTTTATGATAAAATCACTCATTCCTGAGTTATGTGCCCTTGAACTTGGCTCTGGACTTGGCTGCCATGCCTATGACAAAGCTGTGTGGGGTTTAACCCTTTCAGTGCGGGAACCGAATTTTGAAGGCCTTTGCAAACAGTTTGGATCCAGATGAGACGCCACAGAACGTGGCGTCTCATCAGGATCCAAACTGTTTGCTACTCTGAGAGTATTCTTTGAAAAAAAATGCTAATTTTAGAAATTCAGCAGACGACATTGTAGCAGAAGACAAATTTCCCAGCATGCAAAGGGTTAAGTCACATTTTGCAAAGGTCTTATTACAAATAAGAAACATTATCTATTGCTGGTTGTTTTATAGGAGAAGGGAGATAACCAGCCTTACTGTTGTTTTATAGGAGAAGGGAGATAACCAGCCTTACTGTTGGCGGAATGTGTTTTCATGCATCAATCTACTTAGAATTCTCAACAAGCTCACAAAATGGAAACACTCGAGAACTATGGTATGTACTGTGTGTTACATTGTAATGTCCCTTGGCCTGTATAACAAAGTCCTTAATAAAATTATTTAGTATGCCTGTGGTTTTCAACCAGAAAATGTTATAAGTTAATGATAAATGGGAATATTTTGTGATCCGAGTTCTTGAGCGTTTTCTACAGAACTTCTGCTTAAACCTCAGTCATCATTATTGGAAATACTCGAAATTCAATTTTTGTTTGTTGAAATCTAATGTTTCCTACTTGATTTAAGGCAACATAAGAGAACCAGATAAGGTAAAAAATACCTTTAAATTTACTGACCTTGAGGCTTTGTAGAATTGAGCCAGGGTTGGGGTCTTTATTTTGGCTAGTAGGAAAAAATATGTATGTACTGACAGACTCAAGCTATTATAATTATGTTTAATGTAGAAGATAAAAATGTAATGGTGTCAAACAGACTTGGCAGTATGTTGAAACTACGGAAGCTTGCAATACAGTTGTATAGGTAAAACAAAGTTATCAGTAATTTGGTAGATTTTTAATAATATTAGAAATGGAATAAAGGTTTTTGTTATACGGCAAAAGCTTAGTAAAAAGTAATGAACAATTCCCCAAAACAAGGGTATCAGTAAACTGATGGATACTTCCCAATACATAGTGTCAACAAAATTGGAATGCAATCAGAAGAGCAATCTTATTAAACTCTTGATGCCTTAAAAACAAGAATCAGTTACTGAAATATATACAGAATAATAATTTACCATGGTGGGGTTTTGGATATGGAAGGATTTCAATAGCTTTTGAAAAGCAGGAGTCAAATGACCTCTTGCATGCAAATGTCAGGGGTAAAATGAAATTTTCGGGGGTCAAAATACTAAAGTCTAGATATTTTTTATCTGAATGCTTGCTGATAGCTCTACAAATTTTGCTTTTTATAAATTTGAATATATTCAATAACAAAAAAAAATGTGTTATTACAAACATGGTTGTGTGTTAGTTTTATGATAAGATATCAGAATGATGCAAGGCAGATAATTTTGAGAAGTCAAATTGCAAAATGCTTGTATGAAAAAACTTGATTATGCTTCAATTTAAATCCCTGATATTGTGTATGCCTTGCATTCTGAATGTCCTGAGCTTAATGCTTGATCAAGGAGGGTTGCCAAGATCGGCTCCCGAGACACCAAGTACTGGCTTTGTTCAGGAAACAGACTCAATGGTGTCTCAATATGCCTAAGGCTATTGATGCTATAGAAAAAAGGACGTACACTAACTTAATGACTGCTACCACAAAGCAAGGACTAAAATTGTTAACTATAGCCTCTACGGAACTAATTTGAATATTAATTTCTGCAGTCATCAGTCCTGTTTCTTCAAGAAATATTTATACTGTGTATTTATTATTTTGAATAAGAAAGGAACATTTTATGGAGTTAAAGTCTCTGAAACCTTCAAAATACACCAGGATATGCCATCAATTAAAAAAAAGTTGAAATTATAATTTGACCTCATTGCAGATGCTGGTGGTGTTTAAGTCCGCGCCAATCCTAAAGCGGGCCCTGAAGGTGCGCCAGGCCATGATGCAGCTGTACATTCTGAAGCTTCTAAAGATTCAGACCAAGTACCTCGGGCGACAGTGGCGCAAGTCCAACATGAAGACAATGTCTGCCATCTACTCGAAGGTGCGACACCGACTCAATGATGACTGGGCATATGGAAATGGTATGTTTAATATTACTGCATGGTTGATGAACGGCTCACAGAATGTTGAATGGTGTGTGAATATGACTGCATTATTTTATTCTGCATATTTTAAGCATCGACAGAGATAGAATTTTGCCACTGATGTGCTTTAGAGAGTGTCTGATTCTTTTAAAGTTGTTTGATAAACTTTCTGAATTTTGCTGAAACGCATGTCACAGCTTCAATTATTTGGAAACAAGTTGTTTTCATTGACTTGATAAATCTGTTATTAATATAAAGTAGTTTGTACATTTTAATATTATCATTGTTTGTTTGTCCTGGGTTCTTCCTGATCATTTCGTATATGCCTAATTAAACACTATTATGTGAAGTTAAAGTAACAATCATACTAAGATATCGTTTTGGTGCTTTTATCACTTAAATCTTTGCATAAATATAATAAAAAAAAAATTGTATTTTGTTAAATTCTTTCTATACTTGTACTGCAAAACGCATATTTCCATCACTTTGTTTTGTGGTATTATTTTTTTTTAATTATGCAATTATATATGAAGGTGTCTATTTAACTCATTAGTCAGCATAAACATATTAATACAGTTAGTAAAACTGCAAATAAAGCACTTATGTAATTACAGTTTATTCTAGGACTCTAAGATCCAAATTTATGACTTCTACGAATAATATTATTGTATGTATCATTAGGAAAGGTTAACATTTGCTGGAAATTCTTATGATTAATCTTTGATTGATTGATCTTTAAATTTAAAGATTGATCTGTTAATTTAAAGATTGATCTTTAAATTTAAAGATTGATCTGTTAATTTAAAGATTGATCTGTTAATTTAAAGGTTGATCTTTAAATTTTAAGATTGATCTTTAAATTTAAAGATTGATCTGTTTATTTAAAGGTTGAAGTTTTAAAAAATGTCCTGTATTTAAGTCCGTAACTATAATGACAAAATAGTGAAATTAACATGGATATCAGTTTATGCAAAACATTCATTTCAATTTGGTATTGATCCTCTGTCATTGTGTTTTTATTGTTCCCAGACATGGATGCGAGGCCTTGGGACTTCCAGGCTGAAGAATGTGCACTGCGGGCGTGCGTGGACAGGTTCAATAACCGTCGCTATGCCAACAACGGAGCCGACCCAGACTTCAAACCCGTTGATAACTGTATACTCAGTGTGCTGGGCCAGGACTTGGACCTTAGTGACGAGTTCAAGCAGAACTACGAGCGATGGCTGGACATGGAAGTGTTCTCCAATCAGATTGATTGGGACCAAATAGTGCAATATTGAATCGTGTAGGGCTGTAGTTTTGTGCAGTATCAGATCTGATTTGTGATAGTGCTGTAGAATTCTGTTTAAGTTGTAATTATGCTAGGTGTATACATGTATAGAAATCACGTTGTTTTTATGAAATTTGTACATTAGCAAATAATTTTCATTCTGATGCGCACATTTAAACCACTTAGGCTAACATCACATGGTTTAATTTTTGCCACATCAGAAATAGTTTGTTTTTGCTCTTAATCTAAATTATTTTATTGTTTCACTTTTTAATAAACAAAAGAGATTTCGATAAACATGTACATGCACTACACAAAATTTTATCAGGATCAGTTATGTTGTAGTCGTTCTTTGATCAAGTAGTTGTTTTCATAAAAAATATTTTTTGTACTTTATAATTGTCATCATTATAATTAATTTATTTATAATAAACATACATCAAAACATCACCTGTTTCTGCCTTAGTCCACCCAAAAAATTCCATTTGTATTGTTTGATATTGTTCAGTTTTGTGTAGAACTCCTTCGACTTTTGCGATTGTCTTCGACCGAGCCTTGCAGCGCCATTTGAATTTCTAATACTTGCACTCCGATGGAATCATTTGTTTTTATGCCCCCTTCTTCGAAGAAGAGGGGGTATATTGTTTTTGGCCTGTCTGTCATTGTGTGTGTCTGTCTTTCTGTGTGTCTGTCCCAAAACTTTAACCTAGGTTAAAGTTTGGTCATAACTTTTGCAATATTGATCATAGCAACTTGATATTTGGCATGCATGTGTATCTCATGGAGCTGCACATTTTGAGTGGTGAAAAGTCAAGGTCATCCTTCAAGGTCAAAGGTAAAAAAACTACAAAAAAAACGGCGCGTTGTGTTTCTGACAAACACATCTCTTGTTTCTACTTGCTTTTTTGCAGAGTTTCGCTCTTTTTTCTCATATTTTTCTGATAACTGTGACTCCACAGCCGATTTCAAATAGGCGTTGGCCATTGTTTCATTTTTTAACACAATGTGTTGACATGATTTTTATTATGCCCCCGAAGGCGGGCATATAGTGATCGCACTGTCCGTCTGTCTGAAATTCCGTCTCACTTTGCGTTTAGGTTTTGCGTTTAGGTTTCGATTTTTTTTATTTTATTTTTTTTCAAAGCGGCGCAATAGGGGGCAAACACGACAAACACATCTCTTGTTTATATTTATTTTACACTTCTTACACTATTTAACCGTATTTGGGTGTAACTTTATAGATAAATATATGCAAACTATGTCTGCACTTTTAACGTTGTGATGAAAACTTTTTCTTCAATCTACGAAAGATTTTAACACATAACATAAATTTACTGCTTCTTCATAAGCGCACACAACAAAAACTACTTTGCACATTCGCAACATATCTCATTAAAGAACGACATACATTCTTTATACGAAAAAGAATTTAGTGTTCTGATATTTACAATATTTAAACGTTTTCATGGTTATGTTTAAAAAAAAATGACTGATTCATAACATACTCATAAAGCTGTTTATCCTGAACTCAAGAAAGCAGGGCCAGTGATTTATTCTCTGTTTAATGCTCTTTTAAATATGGAAGGGCAAATTAATTAATAATCTGTTCAAGTCACATGGCCTAGCACTTGGTCACTTGACCATAGTTAGGTCATGTGACCTATTTTGTAATTAAGTACAATAAATGTTACTGATATGCCGGTATTAATCCTGTAACCATTTAGTATCACAGTCCCTCGTGGCACAGTGAATAGTGTAGTTGGGTTGTATGAGTTTCCATGTCTCCTGGTAGTGGTTCAAATACGGCTTTATTGCATTTATTACATTAATTTGTACTTTTTATACAAAGTAATTTAATCAATGCAATACAAACAGCCATTTTGTCACGTAAACTTAATGGTAAAACAAGTGATGTGTTTGAGAAACACTATGTCCCCTTTTGAGCGATTTTGACCCATATATTTGACCTTGAAGGATAACCTTGACCTTAACCTTTCACCACTCAAAATGTGCAGCTCCATGAGATACACATGCATGCCAAATATCAAGTTGCTATCTTCAATATTGCAAAAGTTATGGCCAATGTTAAAGTTTGTGCAAACAAACCAACAAACAGGGCAAAAACAATATGTTCCCCAGTATAGACTGGGGGACATAAAAATATATAATATCTGCAGCATTTTCATTTTTATTCATAACTATTGCAATCAACGATGAGTTTCGGCCCCACTGGCCTTGCGTTCTAAGTCATGGTTATACATTCTGTGGATTGCCGGGAGATCGAACATGGAGAATGTAAAGGCTCGAGTGAACTGCAAATCGGAGGGTTTCTCAGGCACCAAAGTCTTTTTCTTGTGCTTCCGCCTGATATCCAAACTGTCTGCTGTAAGGGTCTTCTTCAGACGAGAGCCTTGAAAAGGAAGCAAAACATTGTCAGATATTTTCAAGAATATTGTTTAACTGATTCATGTTCCCAGATACATGTATCTTTTGCAAATGTATTGTTATTCGTAACTAGCTAGATGCCTTTCAACCTGTCAAACCCATGGTCAATGCGTGAAACAATTCAACAAGCTGCACGATGCACATGTTTATTTTTTTTCCAGACTTGTTTGACCTGATCGACCCACCATCTCAACATGGTGCATATTTGTTTGTTAGTTTTTTATGCCCCCTTCTTTGAAGAAGAGGGGGTATATTGTTTTTGGCCCGTCTGTCTGTCATTCTGTCCCAAAACTTGAACCTTGGTCATTACGTTTTCAATATTGAAGATAGCAACTTGATATTTGGCATGCATGTGTATCTCATGGAGCTGCACATTTTGAGTGGTGAAAGGTCAAGGTAATCCTTCAAGGTCAAAGGTCAAATATATGGCTTCAAAGCACAGTAGGGGGCATTGTGTTTCTGACAAAACACAGCTCTTGTTTAATTGCAAAATTATGATGATGTTAAAACGCGGACAAGCTGTTTTATGGCAAAATTTATTCTCGACCTTTGAGGCAAGGAGACAGTGGGTGCAATATGCTGCCTACCATGTTGGGCATTCTTAGCTTTAACCCTTTGCATGCTGGGAAATTTGTCGTCTGCCAAAATGTTGTCTGCTGAATTTCTAAAATTAGCATTTTCTTCGATTTGTTTTCAAAGAATACTATCAGAAAAGCAAACAGTTTGGATCCTGATGAGACGCCACGTTTTGTGGCATCTCATCTGGATCCAAACTGTTTGCAAAGGCCTTCAAAATTTGGTTCTAGCACTGAAAGAGTTAAATTGAATGATGCATGATGAAAAAACAGTCTATTCAAGCAGTTTTATCTTGACTTTTCAGGTAGAGAAAAGCCTGTTACCAGATGGTCATTTGTGTCGTGTAATGAGAAAACTGGGCATAATGCTTGTGCGTAAATTGTCATCCCAGATTAGCCTGTGCAGTCCGCACAGGCTTATCAGGGACGACATTTTCCGCTTTTTAGCTCATCTTTTTGAAAAAAATATGAGCTATTGTCATCACCTTGGCGTCGGCGTCGGCGTTGGCGTCGGCGTCCGGTTAAGTTCAAATGCTCATAACTTCTATGTCCCTTGAGATATAACCTTCATATTTGGTATGCATGTGTATATGGACAAGGCCTTTCCATACGCACAAAAATTTTGACCCCTGTGACCTTGACCTTGAAGTAGGGGTCTGCGTTTAGGTTTCAAAATCTGCGTTTAGGTTTCGAAAAATGCTCATAACTTCTATGTCCCTTGAGATATAACCTTCATATTTGGTATGCATGTGTATATGGACAAGGCCTTTCCATACGCACAAAAATTTTGACCCCTGTGAACTTGACCTTGAAGTAAGGGTCTGCGTTTAGGTTTCAAAATCTGCGTTTAGGTTTCGAAAAATGCTCATAACTTCTATGTCCCTTGAGATATAACCTTCATATTTGGTATGCATGTGTATATGGACAAGGCCTTTCCATACGCACACAAATTTTTACCCCTGTGATCTTGACCTTGAAGTAAGGGTCTGCGTTTAGGTTTCAAAATCTGCGTTAAGGTTTCGAAAAATGCTCATAACTTCTATGTCCCTTGAGATATAACCTTCATATTTGGTATGCATGTATAGATGAGCGGTCTGCACCCGCTAGGCGGTGCTCTTGTATGGAATTTTTCGTTTACATGATGTCTCTTCTTAGCGAAAATCCAGTTTAGGCGGAAAGTGTTGTCCTGGATTATTCCGCACAGGCTAATCTGGGATGACACTTTACGCACATGCATTTTGTCCAGTTTTCTCAGAACACGACACAATTATTATAAAATTGCATAATAATGACAAAGTTACCACCCAGACATGCTCAGACACTGTAACCCACCCTACAGTACATTAAACACTCCACCATTAAAGCTAGACAAAAATGTCTTATTTGTAATCGAAGGGCAATAATGTGAAAAATCATTTGACAATATGCCAATGTTCACCTTATAGAGTTTCATTTACTACAGATCTTTGGTTTTAGAGATATTGAAAAATGTTTAAGTTGTAATCAATCCGGGACAATATTCACAATATCAAAATAATTCACATAGTTTCATCAAATGTGATTTATTGGTTCCTGAAATCTTGCGCACAAATGGAACATTTAGTATAAAATATATAAATTAAAATGGCACTTACTCCTTCAAAAATAAAAGGAGCAGAATAACAACATGCACATGTCCACCCAAAGAGGAAACTGCATTTAAAGTTTCATTTAATAGTGTTATTTTGTGAGATCTCATTGGGGAACACAAAAACTATTTTAAAATGTCATGTTATTAATCGAAGGGCAATAACTCCCTTAAAAATCATTGGATCAGAATCACCTGCCAATATGCTTATATTCACACAATAATGGTACTCAGTTTTATCATTGTTCCTGACGTTTGAATTGAAAATTCACTAAACAATATACATGTTCTACCAGAAGGGACATGTGTGAATGATGATCATGACATTTTGAAAAGGAAAACTCAGTGTCTTGGGGTAGATAAATAGATTTGTGTGCAAACTACTTAATGCTTATCCTGAGATTAGCATTACAAGAGTGCCAACTTGTCACAAAATACGCTCGTTTAATGATCTGAGTAACATTGATCTGTGGATTTTTATGCCCCCTTTTTAGCTCACCTGTCACGAAGTGACATGGAGAGCTTATGTGATCGTGTGATGTCCGGCGTCCGTCGTGCGTCTGTCAACATTTGTTTGTGTAGACAGTAGAGATCACAGTTTTGATCCAATCTTTATGAAATTTGGTCAGAATGTTTATCTTGATGAAATCTGGGTTGGGATTGTATTTGGGTCATCTGGGGTCCAAAAAGGGGGTCACTAAGTCAAAAAATAGAAAAACCTTGTGTAGACAATAGAGGTCACAGTTTTCATCCAATCTTTATGAAATTTGGTCAGAATGTTTATCTTGATGAAATCTGGATTGGGATTGTATTTGGGTCATCTGGGGTCAGAAACTAGGTCACTAGGTCAAATCATAGAAAAACCTTGTGTAGACAATAGAGGTCATAGTTTTCATCTGATCTTAATGAAATATGGTCAGAATATTTATCTTGATAATATCTGATTTTGGATCGTCAAAAATTAGGTCACCGGGCCAATTCTAGTAAAAGGTGAGCGATTCAGGGCCATCATGGCCCTCTTGTTAAAAAAAAGGGGGTATATTGTTTTTGGCCTGTCTGTCATTCTGTCTGTCTGTCCGTCATTCTGTCTGTCTTAAAACTTTAACCTTGCTCATAACTTTTGCAATATTGAAGATAGCAAGTTCATATTTGGCATGCATGTGTATCTCATGGAGCTGCACATTTTGATTGGTGAAAGGTCAAGGTCATTCTTCAAGGTAAAAAATATATTAAAAAAATCAAAGCGGCGCATTAGAGGGCATTGTGTTTATGACAAACACATCTCTTGTTACTTATATATATACATATATTTTTTTAATTTCTTGAACAAATGATGGCTAAGACTTTCATGGCAACTCCATGAAATCAGATCTTCAACTATAATATATTAATCTAAATTATTTTAAATTATTGTGCAATCTCAAGTTGTGTCTGCAGGTAAGCTACCTCTACACAAAACGTTGATACCTCCATCTAAACTAAAGTTATGGAGCATAAACTGTTTTTCTATTTTCAGAAACAGTGACCTTGACCTTTATCTGACTGGCCCCTAATGCAATCCAAAGCAATGTCTGCGGGTAAGCTACAGATACACAATTTATGTGCGATAACTTGTTCCAAACTTAAGTTATTGAGTGGAAATTGTTATTCTATTTTTAGTATCCGTGACTTTACCTTGACCAAACAGCCTTGACCCAATGTGCCCCTTTTTTTTAAACAGGCATATACAAATCTAAATCTATGTGCAGAGTAAAATTATCAGAAAAGGTTATACATGGGTTATACTAGGATGTGATATGGAAATAACTCAGGGAAAGAAACTACCCTACCATATCTACTAATTTCACTAAAACTCTTCTAACTTTTAAACAATGACAGCAAAGTTAAGAACAATCAATTTGTAAACAGATTCTGGTAACATTATTAATGTGCATGCTTATATTTAGTTCAAGTTGCCGATAAAAATGTAGCGAATTTTTTGTCAAGTTTTAACAGTTTGTGCTTTTAACTGAAAATGCAACCAACTTGGTCAAAAAGTTCCTTAATACAGTGATTGGATGTTAACACTCATTGCGTAATAAGAACACTATCAAGAGACATTTGGCGAAACTTGTTTTCAAAATAAATCAATATTCTTTAAAGACACACACAAGGTGCTGCAAAGAAAAAAAACATCAGAATTTTAACTAAAATTGAATAACTACATGACATGAAGAATTATGACAAAATGATTTTACATTTTTTTTAAATAAATTAAATCAGACTAATTTTATTTTCAGTTTATTGTTTAATTGTGTGGCCTTGTTTCCTAGTAAAAGGCCCACTAAAAGAAAGTGTAAATCACAGACAATAGTGCTTGCCTGGGTAAATCCAGTTATAACGGTAAATAAAGTTTCAATTTCATGGGTCGTTTAATAAACATTTACTTTGATTAAAACCAATTAAAAGCATCAGTACAATACATGGATATGTAAACTTCTTAATATGATATGCTAGCAGCATTTTGAAATCCATGGTTTATATTTGAAGTGTATGGTTTAAAGCATGCAATAAAACATTTTTTGAACATCATTTATTAAAACCTAATGATAACTGGTGGTGGTGGCTGATTTAATAATATAGCCATTATATTAGGTCATATTCCAAATGGTAAAAGGCATCTGTTTTTAATTAAAATATGTCAATAATTATTCAAAAGTTGCATATCAAACAGAAATTACTTTTCCCCAATTTAAAGTAAATTAATGCTTAAATTCCCAATTTTACCGGGATATGTCATAATATTCCCAAAATGGTGAAAAAGTGAGCTGGTCAAACTACAATTGTCATAAGAGTGACTTCATATATATTTGTACATAATGGCCCTCTCACCAAAAACATGATTAATTGAAAGAAAATGACTCACAGATAACACTTTTATGGCATTTTCATTTTACATTAATCCCTTCAGAAATTAAACTTTCTTTATGGAAGTATAAAAACTTGCTTGTAAAAATAGTTTTATATGTTTTTGAAACACAATTTAATGCCATAGCTTAGTAAATAATTACTTGATATACTTACAACCAAATTTTAATTACAATTCTGATTTTTTTTCAAAATTTAAAAGTCAATTTGTAAACAGAAAATAAAATTGTATTTACATTTACTAAAGCAAAACGGAACCATTTGAATCCCTTTGATCCCAAATCCCCTGTAACTAATATCATTTAGAGTNGCCTGTGCGGACTGCACAGGCTAATCTGGGACGACACTTTACGCACATGCATTATGCCCAGTTTTCTCAGAACGCGACACACATATTGTAGAACTACTATAATTTATATGGTTATGTTCGTTCCATTACAAATGGCGTATACTTACTTCACAAAAACTGCACATAATCTTTGAAGAGAAAAATACATCTTTATCATCCTTTTTAATAATAAAAAAAAATAATGTTTTAATTTTATTTTAAATGGCTCTAATAACATTGAATGTGTTAAAAAAAGCTATTCACATAGGCTTGTTACTTACTAATGGAATTATGTTATTTTCACTGGCGAAGACATTGATATACAAATCAACAGTAGATGCCAGTTTGTAACATGTTGAAGTAACATAAAATAATTCAATCAGAGTTTTACATTGACTCTCATTTTGACCATTTGACTCTTGTTTGTTTTTTTTAAGAAAATATGTGTTATGACTCTTTAGATTTACAATATAAGAGTCAAAATAATAATAGAGAAAGTAAAACAGCAGAATCTGACCAAATCTCAAATATATGAGCCTATGAGTAAGTCTTTAATCTTGACTTTTCAAATCTTCCGAAAGCACTGTCAATACAACAAATTATCGGGACTCCCTTATTTCGTTACAAGTGCATAACTTGTCTTACCATTTTTGTAGGCTTTGTTGCCATAGAGTTGTCTCAAGTAGTAGTCTCTGAACAGGAAGTCAGGTACCGTTGCTGTGACCTTGACCTCTTTCCCCCTAACCCTTTTGGGCTCCCGCTCCCTGGGAGGGGGCGGTGGACGTATTGAGAGATCCTTTAAACTTGCAAGGTCAGAGCTTTTCTGAAATGTGTAAATGACTATAACAGAATTTGAGTACAATGCATCATCAATTAAATCCCATCCAAAGGTCACTTAGAAATTCACGACTTATAATCACGCCTTCAAAATTCCATCACATATAGATCAAAGTTTTTCCTCAAGACTTATATGTCAAACAATAAGCATCTTTTTGAACTGCTAGCACAATGTCAATATAATCCCTTTAATTGGTCTTCAAGGTTAGAAAATATGACCAACTGTTTGATTATACTGGCAAATCAGAAATAAACTCAGATATTTATTTGACCATATTATAAAGGTTACTCTTATCTTAAAGACTCAAGCAAAAACAGTTGTTACTTTGCAAACGTGATGTGATTCATGGCTACAAAATGTTACCATAATACATTCACAATATAGAATGCTATAATTTATGTCATTAAACAACATGTCATTAAAAAAAAATCAAAGTTAATGGAACATTCTTTGTCAAGTAAAAAAATTGTTTGGTAAAAAGTGACACAACATTCAAATTTAAACAACATTCTGTACCATCTTTAATATTATAAGTAACGACTAACCAAAACGTATTATCAATAAATACTAACCGTGACTCTGTCCTGTTTACGAGGTACGCTGTTCTTCTTGGTGACAACGAACGGCATGGTTTGTGACTTGGAGTTCTTGCCCAGGGAAGGTAGGTTGATATTCTGCTTTTTAGTGCCATACAACTCCTTTGAGCCTTCAGAAAGGGAAGTAAAGATTACTCTATTACTCCAGCCAAATCAAGGTACAAATGTAGTTGATAACAATATTATAATTCACAGAGTTCATATCTGATCGCTAATTTACCTAGATTTTAATCATAAGTATCTTTAGACCCTTTTGTATTGCAATTTGATATCACACTGACTAGTAAGGTATGTATTAAATCCTATTGCAATAACTGGAAAATGTTTGAGTTTTTTAGAGTTGTAATATTTTGATCATGTTCAAGCTGTTTACACCATTTATGAGCATATAATAATAGGATGATGGTCAGCTATATCAAATACAATTGCTGTTCTTTATTAAATTGTGTATAATCGTCAATATTATCCAGTGCTTTAGCAACTAAAAGACAATACGGAGCTTATCACTTCGGAGGTCATTCACAATGATAAATCAAATTCATTTAGAAAACATCTTATTATTTTGAGTAACTTTGAAGTTTGAACCAATTGGGGGATAAACATTGAAACTTGGCTAAATGACTATCGTGATATAACAACCTATTGAATAAAAATAACCATGGTCATAAAAGAATCAATGTTTCCACTTTTTGTTAAGAGAGACACCCAGTTTATGCAAATGAAGCTTTCTCAACAACTGCTTACGTTTGACACCACCTGGACTTGACAAGGACTGTTTTTGTTGTGGAGATCCGTTAAGCCTCTGTCTCTGAGAGTCCTTGCTGTTGTGTACAAATGGTGGCTGGGGCTTAGGGTGGGTTTCTATCTCAGCCCATGATACTTGACTACCGCGAACCAAGGACGGAGTACTGATCACTTGTAGTGGGATGCCTGCAGTCGACTCTCTGTAAATGAGGCAAGAACGGATTAATAACGTAAAACTGAATGCAGCTTAATGAAAAAATAAGGAATATACTTCATGACAATTGCTGGAGCAAATGAATCTGATATTGCATATTTCATATAAATGGATGTCTTGCTAAATAACTTTAAGCAAAGGTATGCTGTGCGTCTAAGTGAAGGTCAGTTGTTTAAAAAATGGGAGGTTGTACGGACTAAAAAAGATAACTGTTAAAGAAGTCAAGGTTTCATTTGCATCACTTGGGAAAAATTCTTTTTAACTTGGCTATTTTTTGGATACTTATGATGCAAAAGTTGCATACAAATAACATTTTCTTTAGCTAATGGGTCAATTTGTAGCCATTGGCTGATTTGAAGAAAGGCAAAGTATGCACTGGAAGTAGTTTTTCTGATCTTAATAAATTTCATGAAAATTTAAATGTACATATCCTAAAAAGCAAAAAAAAATGCAGACAGCTTAAGCAATGTCAGTTCTATTCATACTTTGGTTTGGTTTTATTCTTTCTTGACCACTTGGCGTAGGAATTTTTCTGCTGAGATGGATCTACTTTGTGTTGGGTAATACTATCTGGGGGCTGTGATGTGGCAACTTCGGGGTAGATTTTTCTGGACCTTGCTTTTGGTTTCGGTGACACTGCCATGCTTTGATTAACAGACAAAACAATTTTGGAATGATTCATGTCTGGGAAATTTCAAAGGTAAAGAAAAATGCACAGAAAGATAGAAAAAATAAATACACATTTAAGTAACAAACTGGCATACTGAAAAAGGCTGATTAAGATATATGATTGATTGGATAAGAACCAATTGTCAGGGTCACTGATACCTGTTATTATACCTGGCTACCAAGGACAAAGTGACAGTATCCCCTTGAGTGTGCTTTTCAAATGTTTAGTAGTGTGCTGTAAATTTTGGAAGCCCCTAGACTCCTATTAATGTAGCCGGTATCGGGTCGTTTCGCCCTAATACCTGTTCTCCCTAGGTCACCCTGAGTCGCTTCGCCCTGGGTCGTTTCGCCCTGGGTCATTTCGCCCTTATAAGTGGGTCGTTTGGCCCTTATTTTATTGTAATATAATATTATGGTTTTGTAAAGCAGTATATGGGAAGCGAAATAACAACATCCCATTTTTTGAAGTCCGTCGCCAGACTGTATGGACCATCATACAACATGACAACGGAAATAAAATAAATAACAAATGAATAATAGTTATTAAAAAAAAAACGTAATACAAAACACATATTGATGTCTTCAAAAGAGTAAACAAAAGACCAAGTGTGTGACATTCTTGTTGGTTTTCACACGTTTAAGCTACTGAATACTGATTTATCAAGTCAATGATTGGACTACAATGATTTTTTAATAGACTATTTAAACACCTTTCAATAGAAAATAGGTGTGAACATTTATATGTTGTGGAACTGTCATACCAGTCATCTAAGTAAACACCAAATAGGCTTCAATCCATTGATTTTTTTTATGGTTTTGTGTTATAAATTAAAAATGAAGTATAGATATTTAAAACAAAACATAGTTATGTGCTTCTTATTATCCCCTTATCCCCAAACATCATTGTTAAAGTTCAAAAGGAAGTATGAATTCAGCTTGTGACAAGCTAAAGATAAATCCTTTTGTTACGGGATCGACGATTTGAATCGCGCTGTATATATAAAACCTCAGTCGAAACGACACAGGCAGAATGGGAAATATGGTGAAACGACCCAGGGCGAACGGGCATTAGGGCGAAATGACTCAGGGGCGAACAGGTATAAGGGCGAAACAACTTAGATTCAATGTTTCCTATGCATTTGGTGGACATTCACACATCTAAAGAATTGAGGAGTTATTTCAAAGGCTTTATAAATTGCTTACAGGGTTTCAATCATGTGTTAGTTGAGAAAACAAAAAAATGTACTACAAACAGATACCTGATAACAACATCCCCTTGGTGAGTGCCAGTATATGTTCCGGTCTCATCAACAATGTCATCATCTTCAACATTAGCCTCGTTCTCAAAACAGCCATCATCCAAGAGTTTGTAAGAGTCTTCATCAAGATCACAATTCTCATATTCCTCACCATCATCATTGTCATTTTCATCATTATCATAGTTATTTTCATCATTATAATTGTCGTCTGCTTCGTCGTCATAGTTGTTGGCAAGATCTGGAAGCCACGCTTTCTGGTCAAGTTGATCTGAATATGAGAATTTAAACATTGATTATACTGCAATGTCTATGAAAACTTGAGTGAATATTATCACATAGTCATTTCAGATTTTTAACCTAGATTTTTTTTAAGATGTGTGATTCATTTTAATCCTAAGAATCAAACATGCAGATTATAAAGTTCCTGGTTTAACACTTATATTGAGCAATTAACTTGAAATGATAACATTTAAAGGCAGATAGAAACTTGCGGAAATCCTAAAAGAACATCGTTAATTTATGTGTACCTTTTGTTATTAAATATATTGTTACAACTTTATTCTGTGTTTGAGCAAATTCCCTCAAAGAAGTTTTACTCACAAAGGCCAGGAACTTCTTTTGTGAAAATTTTAAGATTCTATCTTTATGCAATATTCACTGGCGCATGTTCTCCAGTTAAATTTTGGCTAACATTAAGCCGTTTATGTCTTGTTTCAGATATCTTTTACAATGAATAAATGAATGTTTAAACAAATAAACAAACTCACATCTTACACAATAGTTTTCATTCATTTAAACTAATCCATAAATATTCCAAGTCATCATTTAACATTTAACTGATTGAATCCAAAATTACAAATGTTGTCATTTGGTCTGTTTTACACACAGAACATTCCAGAATAGCCATGCAATGTTTTTTGGTACAAAATGTAGTAAACTGTTCAACAGAAAAAATGTTTCTGGCTCAAACAGGAAATTGGGTGTACACTTGGCATTTTTTAACAAGTATTTGTTATAAGTTTGATATATCGATTTTTCTATCGAGAATGCACATCAGAATATTAATCGATCATTGGAGAGCAATATGAAAATGGATATAACACTACACAATTTTCACAATTGTATATTATATACAATTATATATTCAAATTCGAATTTTTTACATCAATTCAATTTGAAGAGGGATCCTTAACCTTTTTGCTCAGTATAATAAGTGGATTGTAACGGTCGAAAATACCCTACATCTACATGATGTACAAAACATGTGCAGTGAGTGACCTCCATTTTCTTTCAAAAGTAAACAAGCTTTAATACGTTCATAGTTGGGTTTTTTGCAAACTTTTGTTGGTTATATATTTGTTTTGAATTACCAATATATTTTATATATCTTTTTGCATTTTTTTGAGCATTTATCAATGGAAGACGTGCACCGTCGAAAATACCCCACATGATGATACAATCTGCTGTCCATTTTTTTCTTCATATGTGATTAATCCTGCAAATATTACAATTAACTATGATATAAACTGATGAATTTATGTATAACTTAATTATGCCCACTATTTAGCACTATGCACAGTTAAATTGTGCGAGTGTTTATGTATTTTAATATTCGGACAAGACTTTCGAAAACTCCGCCATCGCTTAAGCATCCAAGGGAAGCAACTTCAGTAAAATGCACGGGATACACACCCTACAGTTTTATGGTTACAAAACACTACGAATATCCACATTACTTTTTAATTAAATTATGGTATTCAAAGGACGCTTTTAATACCTCATCTATTAATATCAATTTAGCGAATATTGTTGGATCACAATTGGAGCGTAATATTGTATAAATTCACTTAATTAAACGTTTAGCTCAGTGTAAAACACAGGACGTCTCTTGACCATATCGGTATGTGAGCCATAAATTTGAACTTATTATATTTTTTAACATTAGCGATCAACCAAGTGAGTAGAAATAGAAATAATAAATGTGAATAATAGTTAAATAAGACTGATTGGAAACCAGAACACCAATGGTTACATACCAGACGGGGTGCATTTAAGGCGCCGCAGTATCTCTTGTTTGTATTGTTCCACGTACGACCAGGCGCACAGGTCTTCCGAGGTGGCGCCACTGTCGCTCGCTTCCGGTCTAACGCAAGTTTCCTGTGGGGAACACACGTCTAAAGGCCTAAATTCATGTGTATCATCGGTATTCGAAGAAAAGTCTGCTGTTTGTCGAGTGTTATCGTATGTTACGCATAGAGCGTCTGTTGACGAAGCAGACGAACTAGCGTCGTAATTGGCGCTCGATGGGTCCACGTCACCATCGTCGCCGGAAACGAGGTTCGTGGACGATACCTGCTCCCGGCGTCGCCGATTGCGCATGCGCGGCGTGTTACGTGATCCATTCGGAGTATGTGGAACGGGCCCGTGGATTTGTTCGTACATGGTGTCAATTATTCGTTCTATAACAGCGTTTCTGAAAGACACGATGTTCAAACATTAAAATTGCCATACAATAGGTAAAAAAAAAACACGAGAATAATCCGCTCCAAATTCGACCAAATTCCAGATATTGTACTCCTATTATACTGAACAAGCGGAATGAACGTGTAATTGATATAAGAAATAAAACAAGCCTATCTTTTTCTACCTTTCGTCATTTTCGTCAGAGCTTCCGCTGCCGGGGACGACGATCGGCTGTCGGCGCTCGGAGTTCTTTTTCCGTCGGCGTCGTTTCCAGCGGTTGTAGCGTTTATCCGTCACTGCCTCGAAGCAAAACTCGTGACCCGACGGCATACACGAATCTAAGCGAAATTAAAAACCGATGAATTACAGAAATGTCGACTTGTTTACCATTTACGTGCATACATGATAATAATAAATGTAATTTATAAACGCCGCTGTAAATTCCCAATTAGAAATTAAGCGTAGATTTCGATAGGCGATACGAGTACTGTATACCGGATTACCGGTATACGTTTTCACGCTCGGTTTCTGTTCCCCTCTGAATTTGAATAAGAAAGTGCTGTTTGCAAGTTACAGAGCACTATATCTACGATACATTTTCATAAACTGAAACGGCAGCTAAAGATACTGACACTCACACAGTCCTTACTTTTTTGCTTTCTACACGAGACAAAATATAATTAAGTTGAGCACTATACAAAGAAAATTTTCAGTTTTACGATTAATTAATTTCAATTGTAACTGTTGCGATTTTTAGATGAATAATGATATGATAATATGTTATATTTTAAGATGAATAATGATATGATTATATGTTATATTATGTAACGTTACGCGATGCTACTTTACGTAACGTAACGTTACGTTACACCACGCTACGTAGCGCTACGCTAAGATACGATACGCTACGTTACGATATGATAGTATTATTGTGGATGGCGTGTTAACCAATAATACAGAAGCAAGAAACTGAAAACCAACAGGACAAAATAAAGATTATCAAAGTATATACCATTTGGACTCTGCAGTTTGGAGCGCTGCATGCGCTTTAGGAACGTGTCGGAGCTCTCATCCACGTCCGGCGCGCTATTGAGTACCGGCTCGTTGTCGCCTGTGAACGACACCCACTGGCTGCATGGAACCGTGCGGTCCGGTATAATCAACGTAGAGCTCATGGTGCTGAAATATCGTTGTCGGACATCAGCATGGCAAATGGTTATGCAAGTGAACGTATACATGAATATCCAAGTGCAAAATAGACACGTACAGTGTATTCAAGTGTTCTGCGTAACTGAACCATTCCGAACATGTTTGCAAGATCATGTACCGCAATTCAATATAAAAAAAAATAATAATAAAAAAACTTTAATGCGTTACGTGCATGTTAACAAAATTGACTTTCTCCAGATACAATGTATGGAAAAGGAACACAGTTTTCATTTGTGCAAAAAAAATACTCGGCATTTTACCGGGTCTAAACTCCTTTCTTAATTAATGTAAAATGCACAGATCTGTTTGAGGTTTCCACCATAATATCATTATGAATTTCATAACTATATCGAGCTTTTTCCACCATAATATATGTTGCATCACCATTTCGAGCTTTCACACAATTAAAATGGAAGCATAAACACGTTAAATGGATAATAAAAAAAAAGTATTGCAGAAGAAAGTTTATAACTTTCACCGTTCGAGTTCTCAAAACTAAAAACCCTTATTTTGTATGTACTGATAGCAAAAACTGTGCAACAAAACCTCCATCAATACAAATAAAAAAAATCTTTAATATAAAGAAACGCTTGCCGTTTACTTGCACTAATAAATAATCCGAAATAATCGCATATAAATACAAAAATGAATATTGTCAAACGATATTCGTCAGTAAAAAAAATTAACACTCAATGACGTTTTTTATGGTTTCCGCTAGTTGTCATTTTACTTTGAATAAGAAATGAAAAGCTGTCTAAACTTTGAATTTTAACACTGTTTTGTTAAAAGTTGTTCAATGGCTTGGGTCTGTAATTGCTATATTTGACAACAAAAACGAACTAAGGCAAATTGAGCGTACAGGGGTTAAAGTATGTCAGCGAAGAGAAGTTTATTCAAAGCAATGTTAGGTCCAAAATAGGTGAATTATAACCGCGGAGAAAATGTTTACTGGTTATTTACAGGGTGGTTGTTTTATTCAAACTCAAAACTAGATTTAGGATAATGGATTGTTAACTCGCCTGTCCGTAATTACAATAATTAAAGGCGAATATGGAATAACACTAAATGTCATTGAGTTCAATAACTGATTCGATAAAGATTATTCCGTGCTTTCGTTTGCTTGTGAACGCCTATAAAACGAAACGAATGAGTATATTTACTAAATAGCGCTCGAGTATGAAACACGGAGATGTTAAATTTCGCCGCATACAACGTTAAAAATAATAGGTCTTTTCGTCTAATATACGAGCAAATATATAACGGTACATTTTCATATTTAAACATTAACACTGAAATTATACAAGAGCCTGAAAGAGACGGACATAACATGTGATCAATTGGGCTTTCGTGGCTTTTTCTTGTCGTCTCGAATATTTAACCAAATTCAGTCACATGTACTCACTGAACTAGGCTCACGCCGGGTGCTATCGGAGTCTGAGTGGCAGGCATATCGCAGTCAGTAAAATCCAAATCCTAGATCCCAGATCCGTCAACATGTACACTTATATCCACTTAGTGCACAATGCGTCCATTCATCGCCAAACAGATGATTAAGCCGAAATCCATTTCACCAGTTCTTAAGCGAAGATTTATCCATAAACAATCCTTGTTTATAATTATACACAAATCAAATTTATCACAATTCATGCGATTATCGACTGATCAAATCAGGTGGCAGTGTATTACCTGTTAAAGTCAACTTATTTTTAGTGCATCAAACAGTTTGGTAATCTTATATCATCTTATATAGTTTTATTACAGATTTGAATGTATAGAACGGGCACTGGCAATATAATGCATTAAACGAAATCCGTTTTTCAATATTCGGAAAGTCCAGTCCAAGTTTGTTTAGATTTTATGCGACACATGGCTAGGTTAATTTCTAGTAACAAAACACATAATTACAAAACGTAATGTTGTTCACCAACAAAAAGCTTTCACATGCTGTATCGAAAGGTGAAATGAAATGACATCAATCCAATAACTGATTCCGAGATAACCGTATTCCACAAAACGGTATTTATATAACGTATTAATTCCTTTAGAAGACACTAATTCGACGTGGTCCCTACTGCACACAACAATATCTAGCACTACGCCATAAACCACTGCCCATTTAATTAAAGTATCCAGCTTA
Organism: Dreissena rostriformis; assembly: GCA_007657795.1. NCBI lineage: Eukaryota > Metazoa > Mollusca > Bivalvia > Myida > Dreissenidae > Dreissena > Dreissena rostriformis. Next base: position 46,701 of record VMBQ01000561.1, on the reverse strand, counting down.
AACATAAATAAACTTCTTAACAATTATTTCCAATTTTTTATCCCTCAAATCTTCTACAACGCAATTTTTACATTGCATTACACCTGAATGATTGAAACGATACTGTGCACATAAAGACGAACACTATGTGCCAGCGTCGATCGTTAACATTAGAACCAGTTACACACATCACATGTTGTTTTAACACTGTGTGCTGTGTTTGGTAACTTTAGTGCCTTAACCGCATTAAATTTCATTCAATAATTATAGCGTATGGCTTTCAATTGAAATATGAATATCTTTTCGCCGTTGGCAGCACTTAAAGCGCTTTTAAATATTAAAATGTATGTTTGCAGTTGAAAAAAGAGCACTTCGCGGCGTTTTATTATGTTCAGACTATTCTCCGATTCATCGATCTCGCCGCTTTATTGTCCAATCCATTATTGTTGAATTCATCAATGAACACTTATCTTTAAATGAAATTCGAATCTCTATTGCGTGAAATTAAATAGAAAGAGAAACTCAACGCGATGGGTCTCTATGAATAGAAACTATAAGAAAGGTTCGTTTTTTTAAGAATTACAATGTATACCCTATACAAGTGGGAATCACTAAACACCAGTTGGTATTTTCATTACCTAATGAGCGATAACGAAAAGCAGTTGCTTCAAAAACAACCAATACAATTGGTTCTGTGACACGTTTATCTGTTTGGGCGCATTACAAAACTGTGGTTTTCTATATTATTGCATAAACCCTATGTTTTATTCAGTAAACGAATTTACGTAAACGGTTGATACAGTATACGAATTAACGCACGGGTAGATAGAGTATGCGTAATTAAGTAGTCGATTGCTCTATATTACACACAATTACGTTAACTATTGATGGTTCTATAGTACACGAAATAACGTTTACTGTCGATGATTCTTTAGTGCACAAAATTACATGAACGGTCGATGATTCTATTGTACTCGAAATAACGCAACGGTAGATATTTCCATAGTACATTAATAAACATGAACGATTCATGCATATATAGTTCAATAATTAAAGTTAATGGTCGAGCGGTCTTTATAGACACGCATTTACGTTAAAGGACTATAGGCCAATAACACACACACATTTTCATGGACGTTTGTTCATAACACACACCCTTACCCTTAATTGACGATAGTTCAATAAAACACACATTAAGTGTAAACCTATTTATTTGAGCCCAATTGCATCGAAAGCCTAAGGCTTATTTGAAACGCTCTCGAGTCCGTTTCCTGGGACTAGAACCAGTACTTTGTGTCCATGGAGGAGATCTAAAGAACGCTCCCACACATTTACGTTAACGGACGATATTTCGAAAACAAGTATATGCGAAAGCGGACAATATTTATATAGAGCATGAATTAGCATGAAATAACGATAGTTCTATAGCACATGAATAACGTTGTGAATGGCGTGATTCTTATAATATGAATTAACTGTTCCGAAAAATCTTAATGACACGAATTTACAACTGAAGATCACAGTTATACCAGAAAACGATTTTCAATTTCTAAAGCGCGGTATAATTTTGACGACTTTTAGTTTTCGTGCATCTATTAGCTGTCTTTATTGATCCATTCTCGACAGTTTTTCGAAAAATGCTCATTGATCCACATATAAATTCAAAGTCAGTATATTTGTATCATATCCCAGAATAATTCCAAGACAACATTTCGTGCCAAAACTAAAATCACACACACTTTGAAGTAAACAACAATCACAAATAGTACAATGTTTCAACGTCGCTTCCGGTAAACAACCTTTATCCTTACGTAAACTAAATTCTTTTAATAATCCCATTAACGTTAGACATGAATATAATGTTACGCTCTATTTTAATCTCTTAGTTTAACCCTTAACACAATCTGTCTGGATTTAATACAAATATTCAATTTTCATTCCAAACTACCCACGGTGTTTGCGAAAGAAATTAACGACAGTTTGTTCAATACATTAACCCATTTATGCCTAGTGGACTCTCCCATCATTCTAAATTGGATCAATTTATTTACAAAATAAGGGATGTCTAGTATATTTATTTCTATATTTAAAATATTTCTTACAGAAATTCCTTTAAGCAAACAGCGCAGACCCTGATGAGACGCCGCAT
>VMBQ01000561.1:19866-36090 GCA_007657795.1 Dreissena rostriformis | reverse complement strand
AAAAAAAATTGGTCTGAATGGATGTTTCCAATCTTTATATATTGATAGATCTTTGTTAATATCTCCGGCACTATTTACGCTAAAATCACAACGTTTACTTCAGACTTTAGATATTTCTATACCTTTATAATTATGCTTGAATAATTTTATTCCATAAAGAAATAATTAAATTTTATACAAAGGCATTACTGAAAGGTATGCTTAAAAATGCCAACTCGGCCTTAAACATTACGTGTTGTCACTGAATATTGTTGCAGAGACACATATTTTATGAATCTATCGTGTATATTTTTTATTTAAATTATATTGATTTACGATGTGATACATATCGACACTTGGTTTCATGTTTCACTTGTTTTCAATCCTAATGTGCGAAGTCATAAAGTACTGTTTATTGGAATAAAGCGGGTGTACACTATGATAACGTTGTAATCTGTCAAATTCTTCAGTACCGTTTTCAATCGCGGGTTACGTAATAGCCAATATGGCGGCGCCCATATTATCGATTCTGGGATTGTCTATAAGGTAACGGAACTACTAGATAATAATAATACATACGTTATAAAGTATTTTGTACAACTTATTTTATCTTGTTGAATGTGAATGCAAGACAAATATATCAGTGCGTGTATATTATTACTCAATACATGCCCTCTGTATGTCAAAAGCAATATTCAGACAATACAGTTCAAAGACGACCGTTTGAAAAGTCTCGAAATAAGAGACGGCGAAAAGGCCCAATGTCAGACAACTAAGGGGAAATAAATAGGCTCAGATTTGCTAAAGAGTGATTATCTATCGTGTCGTGGAGATAATGTCTGGGACATTGTGTCTTAGAAAAATATTTCATACAGATAGGTGAAAATCGGATAAAAACTGTTCTACATTGAGATCGTTAACAATTGCAAGGGTAATTTTTCATAATTAAAGGGCCGTCATTCTGATGATCGGTTGATTATAATACCTCATAACATTATCGTGACAATAAGAATAGTTTTAGAGGTATATATCCGATAGAAATGAATGAATTGAAATAGGGATACATCATAGTCTCATGAACCACGCACCGACAGAGCTCCGTACATGACCGAATTGCCTACCGTCTGCTTAGAACTATTTGAGTCTGTTCCAGATCCAACATCTTTCCCTCGCATTTCCCACAATGTACCGGCGAACGCATGAATCCGGGGTTGAAATCTCGACCCTGAGAAAACGTTCAATACATTTTTATTGTTATCTTTTTGTCGCATTTAATTTCACGCCTAATACTAATAGCCAGATTTCGAAACTATTTTTTTCGTTAAAACCTTCGATAGATGCGCCACAAGGATTCAGTATAATATCTTCAGTTATATCGGTGATTGCTCAGAAGCAAAGTCACAATGACTTTAACGCAACCAGCATAAGACCAGAACATACCGTTCAGGTTTTATGCTGTTTGCTGCTCATCGTATCTAAGAGTTTGAAATGGAGCATTTAAACATGAATAGTTCTTATATTTTATTTGATTTTTTAAGGGACTACAAAGGGACAAAATGCGTATCATTATCATCCTCATCATCGCCATCGTCATTATCATCATCAACAACAACATCGTCAACATCATCAACGTCATCAGAACCCCCATCTGTATCTTCATTATCACATCATCATATTAAACAAGAACAACGACAACAACAACAACAATAACAGCAAGCAAACAAACAACAGAATTCACTTACTTTAAGAACTTTCATGTCAGCTGGCCGCTCTGTATACGGCAGCCTCTGGCCGTCGACGACGAACCCGTCCATGAAGTTAATGGGGCTAGGCGGCGGATTGAAAGGGGTTGCGCTTTCGGGTCTCTCTCGATATCGTGGTTCAGCGGAACTGGTTTGGTCGGCGTCATTAGAATTAAAGGCAGCGAAAGTATGCAAAGACGTAATGCGTTTTGTTGGCGACGTGGTATTCTGTAAGATGACAAAAAGCATAATAAACTAAGAAAAAACCTACATGTTTGTTTTAATTGCGATGTTATAAGTCATCAATGGAAACTCATAACACGTGTTCAAAATGTATTTTTTGTAAATAACCGTTGTGCAATGTTATTTTTATACATGTACTTAATTAGTACCAAATTGTCATCTTTTAATCCCTTCAGACTATGCGAAAACAACGACGACCGCTCTTTATTACTTATTAAATATCAGAGTCTTAATATAAATATAATATGTATTTTTTTAACAAACTGTTATAGTTAAAAAAAGTAAAAAGAAGCGGTCACTGACAGTTTATTACTCGCCACAGTTGCTTTATGATCGTAAGAATTTGGGACTGAATTAGTTACGCACAGAAGCTTTTATATGTACCTAAACAGAGGACAATAACTCCTTTAAAATGACGCATTCATGAAACATTGTCTATTTTTTGCATTTGTCTTCGCTTACCGCTTTTACTTCCGGTACCTCCCACATGCCGCGAAGGTGAGGCTTTGAGCCCACTACCGCCAGACTCACGTGATCACGTAACTCGTTCAAGTGACCGGAGAGATCGTCGTCGCTAAACTCGTCCTCGGGGTTTTCCGGTGACTGAAACAGACGACAAATACTGGTTTCCGGCGACTAGAACATACGGTGAACGTTGGTTTACGGATAATTAAACAGAAGACAAATTTGTGTTTCTGTCGATTGAGACAGACAACAAACTTTTGCATTCAGACGATTGAAACAGGTGAAACACGTTAATTTGCTGCGATTGAAACTGACGAAATAGATTAGTTTCCGCAACAGCAACAGACGACAAAAACTGGTTTACGGCAACAATAACTAAACAGACGACGAAAAAGAGGATAAAAACTGGTTTACGGGAGCTGAAACAGACGACAAATACATGTGCATATAGGTCTATCAAAAGCAAGTCTTGTATGGGTTCTTGATATCTGATTAAATATCTTTAATTCAAAATTATCATTCGTAATTTACACTTGTCGCACAATAGTTGATAAGACAAGAAGCTAGGAAATTAATTCTAACAATTTAATACACGTTTTCGCTATGCATAAAGCTGTCATGGGCATAGCTTACTTTACTTTTAAATCGAACTCATAAATGGGATTGCCGAAACGTTTGTCGTTTTACTTAAAACAAACTTGTTGTTTGCGATTTAATGTTTTTATTTTGTTTTGTTGTGTTATATTTTCTGAAAGAATCATTTAAAACTGTAATACACCCAAACCATTTAAGGACACTGGCTATATGGCAAAATATGTTGCATCACAGTATTAAGGCGAAACGCTACTAATTGTTCCATTTAACAAACCCTATTGCCCGTTGGTGTCGATCTGTAACGTCCGTACGGTGACGGAAGTGGTCTTGGGATCGGACTATGGATAGGGGTGGCCACGAGCGCTCCTCCCAGGTTCTCTGGTCCCGGAGAGTTACCGGATTTACGGGAAACGGAACCACACAGTTTCGGGAAGGCGGATGCCCGCTTTTCATGCGACAAAGTACACTGCGAAAAAATGCGAACTAAATGAATTTACTTTAGACAAAGAACAAAACTATAGTTGTTTCAACCCTACAATTAACAATTTATTTTGAAGCTCCGAACCACAGCACAAAAGACTAAAATGTAGTTTATAATTGATAAAATTTGTAAAATGTATTTTAATTGACACGGTTTTCGCTATAACGTTTACTAGTATTTAATTGGTGTTTTCTTTGTGATGAATAGCTATCAAATTAGTCTGACGAACTTGGTTATTTATGTACATCAAAACTTCAAATCAGCGGTAATTGATCGTTAAATAACGAAAATACATACACTAAACTTGAAGAGTGTATTAAACATACTAATTGTATGAAATGTGATATAAAAAATTATATTAAATAGCATGTATAACTTTTGTTTGTATTGTTTAATTTTCATACTTTTCAACTAAATGTCTATAACTTTCAGTATAAATACATAATATGCCGTATTTTTGTAACATGTTTGTTTTATTGTGTTTGTGTCAAAGTATGTGAACATATTTTATGATAATAGCCACATGCTTGCTTCTTATTTGAAAAAAAAAAAAAGCATTTTTATTTAAAAGTGCGTTGGGAGTTTAGGAGTTCTGGTATTTGATTTAATAATCAAGAAAAGATAATCCTGGTAAAAGTGCCAATACATCCCCGATAGAGTTACCTACCTTTACATTTACAGTATTTCGATGATCATTAATCGAATTATCGTCCAACGAAAAAGTATAGCTTATAAGCGCAGCATGGAAAATATTCGTCTAATAATGTTAGAAATTAGATTGCATTTATTCGTTTATAAGAAACATGATGCGCGAATATTCACCCGCAGGCGTTACAGGTAAGTATTTGAATTCCTATTCATCGAAACTCTTTAACGTAATTTATTGGTAGCCTAATCAACGATAAATCGTAAATCTTACGTGTAACACCAAATGTACAAGTATATTGTCAAGTGTACAAGTATGTTGTATACCTGAAGACGACGGCGGTTCTTGAGCAGGTTGCCGACGGAGGACCCGCATGACCGCAGCGACACCGGCGACCGACATTCTATCAACGAAACCGTCGTCATCGCTGAGATCACTTCCGGTGAAGCGGTGGCATGTGCATTTGCATTGTCAGTCTAACCCATTTTTCGTTGCTCAGTTCAGTCGTCTGTTAGATGTTATAAGGAGAACGTCCTGTCAGTTGTGAAGGAAACGCGACGTCGACGTCATTACCTCACAATCATTACGTGACGTCTTTGTGTGGTATTTACGCCACGACGTTTAAATGAAATTTAATTTGCTTAAATAGACGCATAACTTCATGGTGTCATGCAATTTACTATTAAAACCAGACCTATACGTGTACATTTGTTTATTCGTGTACTAGCGACTATTGATTATTCAATGTGGTCAATATCGCAATTACTAAAATAGCTTAGCAACTGTTTGCTCCGTTACACCTGTAAAATTACTTAATCCCACTATATCCAATTTAAATCCAATACATCTTCGACATTATGTCCGTATCCGCTTTTTAGTTGTAAATTGCCCCCAGAGAGCGCCACGATCGATGACCCGTAAAACTGAACCCGTATGTCACCGAACGTGTCCCCCTGGGGGCCAACCGTCACCGCCGCCGCTCCCCGCTAAGCTCTTCCAGCGATCAAACCGGAAGAGACTGCGCGGCCGCTAGAGGGAGACTGCGACGGATCCGGTCAGCAGAGATTCGAACTCAGACATTCGACCTCTTTGTGTTGTGGGCGTAAATCACTGCCCGAATGCAGGAAGTGTCCGCGGACCCTTCAGGGCCTGACCCGGAGAAGCGAATCAGGCCCGGTAAACCGTCAGCCGTCTTTCGTCATGATAATTGGTACGAAGTAAGCGGCTTCCCAAAAGCACCCTTAACACCGGAGTTGAGCTCTGGGTGTCAAGAATACTTTCCTCTAAAGAAATATAGCGCTGTGAACGCTTTATATATATCACTGCTGTTTACCGGCTTATGGAAACCAATAAACGTATTTCACGGTGTGCTTTAACAGCGCCGGGTACCTCAGATCGTATTTTCAATATCACTGTAATATCTATTTATGGCGTTAGTGTATTTCACAATCTGGCGAAATTGCTGAGACTGCAATACGCCTTTTAAACCCATTGGTTGAAGTTATTAATACATGCATATCAATTGAAAAGCTTGCAATTCATATAGATATAGAGTCGTGATATTTAATCGCTCGTGTAAATTGAATCATAGTTTCGTATACTACCTCTTTCAGCGAGAGAGGGGTGGGGGTAGATTTATTTGACCTTGTCCGTCAGTACTTATGAAAATATATTAACCCGCAAGTATTTGNGGGGGGGGGGGGGGGGGGGTTGAAGCAGAATGTTGGGGCATCCGTGTCCAACAGACACTTGTCTAGTTAACATAAGTTATGATAATTAGAGTTAAGTGAAAACGTAAACTGATAATTAATTTGCGAAAATGACATACAGCAGTCACCTAACAGGTTTATTTTGTCGGAGTAAGAACAAGAACTGTATCATTTACATAGCAAACTAGCTAAAGTACGTTCTCGTTTTGGCATGATACACATTTAAGTTTTTAATTATTTCTGTAACCGAAGTTTTCACATTCAATGTTTCCTCACACAAAATAACGTTCCTTTTCCCCATACGACCCTTTATCCACATACTGAGTTTTATCAACCTAGCTTAAATGATTATCACAGGAGATCCAGATAATTCTTACAAACCAGATACAGCGACGGGTAAACAGATATAAATTAAATAACACAAACATTCCCCTTATGGCCCTCATTCCACAAACTAAGCTTACGTACTTTCTAAATTGTCGAAGCATCCGGTTATAGTTTTCACTTGTTTCTGTAAACATAGCAAACACATGTTTTGTCACACGCAAAAAACCCTGAAATATCATCCATATGGCCCTCTATCTACATACTATCAAAATGAAGCACTTTTTGAGTGATTGCAGGGTCTAGATTTTTCGGACGGACAGGTGGATTGTCGGAAGGACAAAACTGATGTACCCATAATACAAATATGGCCCTCTAACCACATAGTTACATCAACCTTTCATACGTTTTTGTTTAGTTATCGCATGATCCCGATTTCAGTTTTCAATTATTTCTGAACTTAAAGCGTTTTAACCACACACAGCAACCACATTTTTGGTCTGACGAAAAATGGACAAAACGTGCATATTTCCAATATGGCCCTCTAAGCACATACCAAGTTTAATAAATCTAGTTTGTGTACTTTTTGAGTTGTCACAGGATCCAGATTCTTGTTTTCAATTATTTCTGTAACTATAGCACCCAAAATGTTACTTTGATGAAACAAGTGTACATTCCCAATATAGCCCTTTATCAAAGTTTCATCAACGTACCTTAAGTTATGGCAGGATCCAGATTCGGACGAAAACACGAGCGGAGCTAGGTTCAACATATAACCCCTCTGATAACACCGGAAGTGGCCTAACAAGGCACTAGCGTTAATTGTGGTCAAAACGTCAGTTTCTGATGTAAACGTGTTGATTTTATAGTACTGTGAATCCTATCGGGATACAAATTATTTTAGTCCGACAGTCCATGCACATATTTCATTCACCGTTACAGTTCGTTCATCTATAGCATAATGTGCATATAAGTGACTTTTATAACACACCTACTCGGGGGATGATAAAAACATCACTGTCTGTCTGTCGTATTATTTTTATTTGTCTATTTTTCGACATTGGCGCCATCCCCTTAAAGGGGCCGTCCAACATATAAAGCGTCGTATCGACGCGAAATGATATTTTGGGAAACTACGAGGATTGCTTATATAGCTAAAAAATACATCCGCCACAAACATGAGTGTGGATGGTCGAGTGGTCTAGGCGGATATTTTTAATACAGGACTCCAGGAAACCCGGGGTCAGTGGTTCGAGCTCTGTTGAGGGTTACTTTTTTTCCTTTTTTTAATTGTATTCTTGTTTTTTTACTGGAGATGTTTAGTTCAAATGTTTTAATTTATCAATACAAAACATTTAAAGCATTGAATGACAAGCTTCAATACATGCCAAAATCTGTTGGACGGCCCCTTTAAGTCAACACAGGCGTTATTAAACTTGAGACGTTCTTGTGTACATGTGACGCATGCGAGGACGGGTTTTTTGACGAACTTTTCATTATTAAATCGAAATATGCGTCGTCAGTCGTCGCCGTTGTCAATTGTATCCATATTTTATACGTAGGTTTAAGATGTTTATTGTTTTATTTAACACATATTTTTTGCAGCAAAAGAAATGCATCGAATTGGTTTAACAGTACTGACTAGACCTGTTGCGCAGTCAGAAAATATAAAACGGAACGTTTTTATTAGGCCTTAAATAAAACGTACCCGGTAGATCGTTCCCACTAACCCAACCGCACCTATTTTGGTGCCGATCCTAAACTTAATTTCATATTATGAAGAGATTTCTATCATTTTTGATATAAACATTAACTAAATTAACTTATAAGTTTGCAATTAGGTTTGCTACATTGTGTGTAATACAGTGGTGTCACTGCATCAGTCACCAACATCATCAGCCAGGATCCACCCATCAACAAGTGTTTCGACCCTTTAATCCTGGTACACATTCCGGGTGGTGGGTCCGCAGTGGTGATCAGTCCACTACGTGTTGGTGACTGGCTTCCAGCTCCTCTCATCTCTTCGAGACCATAGCCAACTGGATGCCCTTTCAGCTGATTGTTCTAGTCTGCCCACAGCAGTCCTTCTCTCATGGCCGTTGAGTCCCATGGCGCCCAACATCTTCCATAGTGAATTGGCTGGGAAACCCCTTGCTCCTATTTCAACAGGGAACAGCCAGGTTCTCCATCCTTTTTGTCTGCATTGGTCCATGAGGTCAGAGTACTTGGTTTTCTTCCTTTCATAGGCTTCTTCACACCTTGTTTCCCATGGGATTGTCAATTCAATCATCACCAGGTGCTTTGCAGTGTTGGACCAGATGACAATGTCGGGTCTGAGATTGGCTGTACTACCTCCGGAAAGACAAGCTTTTTCTGTAGGTCAACAGCCATATTCCAATTGTCAGCTTCGTCAAGAACTGAAGATGTTGTTCTTTTGCCTTTAGGTGCTGACTGGCCTTCCTTGACAAAGTGGATGGTTTTTGGCTGTGGCTTTTTTCTCTTCTTCATTCGCTGTCTTTCAAGAATGTCTGCCATCTCTCGAAGCACTTGGTCAAGCGGCATCTATATCTGCCTTGCGTGAGTGCTGTGCTGCATGCCGATAGTATGTGCTCCATGCATCATATTCGCATATTTATTTATTTTTTAATTAAAAAAATCAATCACAAACAAGATGTGTTTGTGAAATACTATGTACCCTTTTGAGCGATTTTGAGCCACATATTTGACCTTTGACCTTGAAGGATGACCTTGACCTATCACCACTCAACATGTGCAGCTCCATGAGATACACATGCATGCCAAAGATGAAGTTGCTATGTTTAATATTGCACAAGTTATGGCAAATGTTAAAGTTTGATGCAAACAAACCAACGAACAGACAGGGCAAAAACAATATGTCCCCCAGTATAGACCTGGGGACATAAACAGAATAAAATGGGAAGCTTTCTGAACTTTAGCCGACCAATCAACTCCAATTTTTCAGCGACGATCCATAGTAGAAACATATGACCGATCGCCGTGGCCAAGTGGATAAGGCGTCCGCCTTGGGATCGGGAGGTCGAAGGTTCGAGACCTATGGGGAGCGTTTGTCGAAAGATGGATGTTTGTCATGGGACTTGTTCCGATATGGCCGGCTCGTTAGCCGCGAGCGTTAAACATGAATGGTTACCGACTTCTATCCGCCTGGCGCCTGGCGTAGTGATAGTAGTTGGGAGGTACATGGTATACAAGCAAAGTGTCTCATAAGTCAAATTGACTGGCCCTTTCAATAGGGGTGACAATATAATAATAATAAAAAAAAAGACCTATGACATTTTCTTTTGCCTTATTAGATTGTGAGATTATATGGCAGCCAGCCATACATTATGTTGACTCAGAGTTGTAGTTATCACGAAGTCAGCGTGGCGCTGTCGATCCGAATCTATTATGGAAACTGCAATCGCATTTCAATTGAAAGCAATCATCAACTTTGATAATATTTTATTTCCGATTATTTCGTGAAGTAAACACACCAAATCTTAAACCAGTATTCAAGCATATTTTTTGACAGGGATTTACATCCGAAATATTAAACTACCACCTGTGCAATACGATAGCTTCCAAGTGTTCAGTTTATCTGGAATATTTATGTATTCTTCTAAATGACAAGTGCTACGGACAAGCAGGAAGCAAACAATTATTCATTTGGAAAAGAACGCATGGCACTATATCAAGCGCACCGAGAAGAAATGTATTGTGAAACAGGACGCTACTTGCGAACGGTTATTCTAAATAATAAAATACACGTATAAAGCAAAAGATTCAGATTTGACCTACTAAAATAAGTTTACTCACGTTTATATATATGTAGTGATTAATATTGTAGTAATTATGTGGAGGGCATAAGTGGGCGTTGGTCAGGGATTTCTGCTGTCCCCTGTCCTGTTTAACCTTTTTCCTTGAGAAGATAATGCAGAAGACCACCCAAGACCACTTCACCTCCAACTCCATCGGTGGCAGACCCACATCTTACTTGAGAATCGCGTATGACATTGACCTCATGAGTGGTACCAGCAGTGAACTCCAAGACCTCACCATGAGACTATGAAAGGTATGAAAGAGCAGGAGCAATACGGGATGGAGGTCAGCACGGAGAAGTCAAAGATCATGGTGAGCAGCATGACCAACACCACTGCAGACATCAGCACGAATGGCGAAAAGCTGGAAAAAGTGACCAACAAGTACTTCAAGTGACCCGGTCGAACGATGGTACCAGTATCCCTAAGGTCCGAATAAGAATTGCCATGGCGACCACATCGATGGCCAGACTGACCAGGTTGTGGACAAGTAGCTCCATCAGGTTCCCCACCAAGAACAGGCTCTATAAGTCCCTCGCAGTCTTCATCTTACTGTACGGCTGCAAGACCTGGACGCTTCACGCGGACACAGGCCTTTGAACACAAGTGTCTCAGAAGACTGATCTGCATCTCCTACGTGGAGAACATGACCAACGAGTACGTCCCGCACATGACTGCCCACAAGAACCCCTGCCAGCGACCGTCAACAACGAAAGCTGCCTTGGCTAAGACACTTCACCAGGCATGACTCTCTGTAGAAGACTGTGCTCCAGGGGACGCTGGAGGGAGGTCACCGTCAAGGCCGGCAGAAGAAAAGCTGGATGGACAGTGTGAAAAAGTGGACGTACCTCCCCAAAGATGAATTACTCTCAGCAGCACACAACAGACCTCTGATTGGCGGGGAGGATCTCTGTGTTGTCGTCCCTCATCCCCCCCATCGGACAGACTGGTCAAGGGAATGATGATGATGATGATGATGAATCTGAGTGCATATCACACAAAAATCACGTTTGATGACTTTATATAAAATGCATGTAAAGGCCGTTCAATATAACGTTGCTCTCATAAAGTGAACTCGAAATTAACTTATTTTTTGATTTACTTTACTCGTGGCAAGACTGAAAGCAAACTTAGCATATCTCCCAACACACATCTTACTTTATATAAAAACATGTATTTCTTAAAAATAAAAGATATGGTAATGAATGTTAAGACATTTCTGCCAATTTTTTAATCTGTCCACATAATTATTATTGGTCGCATTGATAGGTAAGCTATAGTCTCTTTTACCCATTCACTGTCTCATCTTCACAGCAATTGTATTATGTGAATTAGGAGTATTGCCCAGTATAATTTGCAAGTGCTTTGAATCAGTTTTTATTTCTGGATTTAATGAAACATGGTGCGTTTTGCATAATAACTCAAGTACAACTTTGCTACATCTGGAAATGTGTATGCATCAACTTTTTGGAATGACATATTTCCTCACCGATTGTAAACACAATTACAACACATTCATTTACATATCCATTCAATTTTAATTTCATTGATACATTTTGTATTTATATGTCACTAAACATGTACGTTATTTTAATCCTCAACAAGCCACATAGTTTTTAGTACATATTTATACACTATTGCACCGGCATCAAGGGTTTCATCCATAATCTTCTACATTGTATGCTATGTGTTCATTGGACTTCAGCAAAGCACGAACATTTTGTGCAAAGACGAAACAACGTTTCCAGCAGTTACATTACAAAAAATATATACATATATTGCATATTTGAATTCATCGCTGTTAAATGGAACACTAAACCTGGTATAAACGCTTTAAGATTTTCATAAAACGATTTTTCCCAAGTATCTGGAAGACGTAAGGGATACTTAAACAACAAACAAACAAGTAATTTAACTCTTAAACGTTTAATAAATAGACGACAGAACAGAAAAGAGAGAACACACACTCAACAGTATGAATGCGGGCCATAATGGCCTTTAAGCCCTCATCAGAGTTAACAAATACAAATTATTGAAGACTTGAACTATTTATCTAGTTTTTGACCACACTTGACACAGATTAAAACATGGCCATCCTATTGTCAAGATAAACATTCTTACCAAGATCAATCAAACTGATTCATAAATGTGGCCTATAGAGTGTGCTTACAAGTATTTTTTAAAGATTCGTCAGAGTGACATAATTTTTGGACACATGTGACTCAGATTCAAACTTGGCCTAGACACTGTCAAGATAAACCTTCTGACCAAGTTTCATCAAGATTTAGTCATAAATGTTGCCCCTAAAGTGTAAGATTTTTGTTTAAAGGTTTGACATTGTGACCTGTTGTTTCTAGACATACATGACCCAGATTCAAACTTGGCTTTAATATTGTCAAGACAAAAAGACTGAACAAGTTTCATCAATATTGAGTGATAAATATGGCCTCTAGAGAGGTAACAAGTCTTTTTTTCAATTTGACCTGGTGACCCAGATTCAAACTTGGTCTTGATATTGAAAAGATAAACATTCTGATTAAGTTTACTCAAGATTGTGCCCTGAATATTGTTAAGACAAACAATCTGACAAAGTTTCATCAATATTTAGTAATAAATGTGGCATCTTAACTGGAAATTGGACATTGAATTAAGCATAGATATTACCTAGAACAAACCTTGCAACAAAGTTTCATCAAGATTGAGCAATAAATGTTGCCTCTGGTGTGGTAACAAGTTTTTTTTTTTCTTTTTAATGATTTGATCTTGTGACCTAGTTTTTGGACACAAATAACCCAGATTTGAACTCAGCTTAGAAAATGTAAAGATTGAGTCATAAATGCGGCCTCTAGAGTGGTTACAAGATTTTTCAAAGATTTGACCTTGTGACCTAGGTTTTCATGCATGTGACCCACATTCAAACTAACTGTCTAGATACTATCAAGATTCTGATCAAGGTTAATTGAGATTGATTAATAAATGTAACCTCTAGTGTTGTAAAAGGTTTTTCTCATTCTAGAAAATGTCAGGATAAACATTCTGACTGAGTGTCAACTAGATGGAGTCATAAATGTGGCTTCAAGAGGGTTAACAAGGTTTTTCTAAGATTTGACCAGATGACCTAGTTTTTGGATGCATGTGACCCAGATTAAAACTCAGCACATATATATTGTCAAGATAAACATTCTGACCATGTTTCCTTAGAATATAGTAACAAGAGTTCCACAGTCGGAGACATATGTCTCCCAAACAGGGCCTTGATTTTCACACTTAATGTGACAGTGACCTTGACCTTTTGACCTAGTGAACCCAATTTCAATAAGGGTCATCTACTGCCCAAGGCCAATGCACATGTGAAGTATCAAGTCAATCGGTCAATTCGTTGACGAGTTATTGATTGAAAACAATTTTCACACTTTTTGTGACAGTGACTTTGACCTAGTGACCCCATTTCAATAGAGGTCATCTACTGTCCAAGGCCAATGCACATGTGAAGTATCAAGCCAATCAGTCAATCGTTGAAAAGTTATTGATTGGAAAACGATTTTCACATTTATTGTGACAATGACCTTGACATTTGACCTAGTGACCCCAATTTCAATAGGGGTCATCTACTGTCCAAGGCCAATTCACATGTGAAGTATCAAGCCAATCGGTCAATCCGTTCACAAGTTATTGATTTGAAAAGAACTGGTCTACCGACAGACACACAGACCGACAGATACACAGACCGACCGACCGATACCAGCAAAACAATATACCCCCTCTTCTTCGCAGGGGGGCATAATAAATATGGCCTCTAGAGTTTTTCAAGATTTGACCTAATGACCTAGTTTTTGTACACATGTGACCCAGATTTGAACTCTGACAAAGTTTCATCAAGATTGTGTTATAAATGTGGCCTCTACATTGGTTTTTTGTTTTACGTTTTTCAGAGATTTTATCTGTTCATCTTTTCTTTACTTTTTGACACATGGGACCAAGATTTGAACTCAGCCTAAATATTTATTGAGTCATTAATGCTGCCTCTGACTTTGACTTGGTGATCTTGTTTTTGAACACATGTGACTCCAATTAGATCTCAGCTGAGATATTGTCAAGAAAGCATTCTGACCAAGTTTTATCAATATTGAGTCATAAATGTGGTCTCTAGAGTGGTAACAAGGTTTTTCTAAGATTTGACAGTTTTTGAACGAATGTGATTTCAGGGCAAGATATTGTTCAGATAAACATTCTGACCGAATTTTATCAAAATTGGATGAAATATGTAGTTTCTAGAGTGTTAACAAGCTTTAACTTGAGCCCTTCGTGCTCAGGTGAGCTAAAAGAAGAAAAGAAAACTTATTTATTATGACTGGAACATAGAATATAATCAATATCTTCACCATATATATATATATTAGAAAGATCATGACAAAAGGTAGAAATCAATCATAAACATTGTACATAATTATCAAACTAATTCAATAATAGAGTTTTAAAATGATCACAGAACATCACAATATTTTTGGACTAATGCATATTGTTTTTAAAATATAAAACAAAACTGGCATGTCATTTTGTGATCATTCTTTTGGACGAGAACTTCAAAAGTTTTTTTAAAGATAATCAGTTACTTGACACCACAATACAGGAACAGAATAAGATAAATACAGCACACTTCTTTTGATATTGTTCCAACCCCTGCCATGTTATGTTTTATTAAATTCAATGATTTTAGCATGAATCAGACATTCTTATACTAAATGTCATTAAGCTCCTTGTATTTAAAAAAAAATCCAAAACCATTTCTATATAACAACATGTCAAAAGGCATTATATTTAATGTGTTTTAGGAGAAAACAAAATCTGTACAATAAGTATACAGTAGTATGTAAAGACAACATTAAAATAAGTTAACATACAAACGATACATACACACAAAGATTTAGTCATTTAAATAAAATATAAATAGCATATAACAGTCATATGAGTTCTAACATCTCTTTGTCATCATAGTGAGAAAGGTCTTACAATGTATCTCTGCTTTGTAACTTATAACTGTTGATTTTATTGTTATCATGTACAAAAGAGAAACAAGCAGCGTTAAACATTCTTTAAACAATGTTTAAAGAAGACATTACAAACCTGTGTACACATAATGTAAAGAAAGCAATAATTCATAATATAAAAAAATATACAGTAACTTTAACAATAATGATTGATATGACACGATATGTTTAGCCTGGCCCTCATGAATATTAATGTAATTTCGTATCATTCATGAAGTATATTATACAACATTCAACAAGAGTAACAATGTAAAAGAATAAAAAAAAGCTCAGCTTGAACATGTGACCCTCTGTTTGCTAGCATAGATAAATCAACTCCATCATCAAAGCGTGAGTTAAACTGATACGAAGCTGATTATTGTTTATGGCCTTGACAAAAACACATGTTTTTCATGCATTCTACAGTATTCCTCATTTTCTGCATAGACAATGTTTAACAAGAAACCGTCGGAGACGGGTGATGCTCCCCAAAGTGTTTTTTTGTCACAATGTTGCACTTTATATTCAGATAAAAGGAAACGTCTTGAGGGGCATAACTTTGACCTTGACCTTTTCACCACTCCAAATGTGCAGGTCGATGAGATACACATGAAAAACCAAAAAAAAATAAAAAATGTTTACCTTTGACCTTAAAGGATGACCTTGACCTTTCACCACTCAAAATGTGCAGCTCCATGAGATACACATGCATGCCAAAAATCAAATTGCTATCTTCAATATTGCAAAAGTAATGGCCAATGTGCTTGGATTTTGTTTTTTTGACCTTTGACCTTGAAGTTCATCATTGACCTTGACCTTTTCACACTCCAAATGTGCTGGTCGATGAGATACACATAAAAAACAAAAAAACTAGTTTTTTTTACCTTTGACCTTGAAGGATGACCTTGACCTTTCACCACTCAAAATGTGCAGCTCCATGAGATACACATGCATGCCAAATATCAAGTTGCTATCTTCAATATTGCAAAAGTATTCATAAAATAAGCGATTTGGGCCACATATATTTGACCTCTGACCTTGAAGGATGACCTTGACCTTTCACCACTCAAAATGTGCAGCTCCATGAGATACACATGCATGCCAAATATCAAGTTGCTATCTTCAATATTGCAAAAGTAATGGCCAATGTTAAAGTTTGACACAAACATTTTTACCAA
>VMBQ01000561.1:6415-19701 GCA_007657795.1 Dreissena rostriformis | reverse complement strand
AAAAGGGGGGGGGGGGGGATTAAAAAAGGCCAGGCTAAAAAATTTCATCATAAATATAAAACTGGTTAGCATGTTATGCCGTATTACAAATATATCACAAGAAACTATTTTCAATTGTGCATTTTACTACATGAAAGTCCAATAATAATGCAAATACATCAAGGTGAAAAAGGCTTAAAAAGGGGGCAAAAATGGCACTAATTCCCTCACCTGAGTAATATGGTGACCTAGTTTATAGACGTATGTGACCCAGATTCAAAGTTTGCCTAGATATTGTCATGATTAACATTTCCACAAAGTTTCATCAAGATTGAGTTATACATTTGGTAACAAGATTATTCTAACATTCGGCCCAGTGACCTTGGTTTTGACACAGATTCAAACTTTGCCTAAATATATTGAAGATCAACATTCTTACCAAGTTGAATCAATATTGAGTCATAAATGTGGCTTCTTAATTGGTAAAAAAAATGTAAAGATTTGACATGCTTATATATTGTCAGTATAAAACTTCTGACCAAATTTCTTCAAGGAAGGATGAAATTGTTGTCTTTAGAGTGGTATACGGAGCGAAAAGTTGACAATGCACGACAACTGATGCCGGCCAAGGACTGACCACAACAGCTGAACACAAATAATGCAAGAAGCAATTTGTACTAAGATTTGCTACAAAGAAAAGACAGAAACACAAAACTAACAATATCTACATGATAACTTCACACTCAACATCTTTAATCAATAGGTCAATAAATGATTTATACAACCATTCTGGTACCTACATCTCATTAAAGTAGGACAGTTGGCATTTACTTTTAATCATTTATATACATGACAAAACATTCTAGCCATGGAAGAAAACATTTGAAAGTTTGCAATTGTTCTGATAAAAAAAATAATATGGTTAATGGAGCGTTGAAGAAATTCTTTTATTAATTTGACAAAATTACCACGAATGACAAATTATCTGACTTTTCTTATAAGCGACTATTAAGCTAGAGGGACACATGTCCTATTATTTCTACAAAATTTACAAAGGGATCTAGTTTGTTTGTACGGCAGGTGGCAAATCATACTATTTGATGTCACCTTACATAGAATCTAATCTTACCTTGTTTGAGGCTTTTCAGATAGAATATTTTATTTATTGAAGACATTTTTAACATATTTAATGACACACAAAGCACACAAAATGATGCACAACATATGCCAATTAAAAAAATATTGAAATCATATCAAATAAGAAATAAATTCTGTATTCATCTTTGCTGGGAAGCAACCTGACTCATAAGATCATCAAAGGTTCGAATGTCATGTTTGTCCCAGATTGAAATGAAAAGAAGAATGCAATATGCTTGAAATTCATCAATTATACTTGAAATTAAAATGTAAGTCATTGGCCCGGCCATGAAATAGTCCCGGATTGAAATTAAGTGGTGACTGATGTAAGCTTGGAATTTGTCCCCGATTTACATTAGTTGGTAATTGAAATGCGCTAGAAAAATGTCCCAGATTGACATGGGGTTGTGACTGAGATAAGACTGAAATTCTTCCGGTATTCAAATCAGGTGGTGACTGAAATGAGCTGGGAATTTGTCCCATTCTGGATGCAAGTGGTATCTGAAACAAGTTTGGACTTTGTACAGGATTGGAATCAAGTGAAATCTTTATCTTGTTTGGAATTTTTTCCAGATTGGAAAAAAATGGTAACTTAACGGAGCTAGCCATTGGTTCCAGTTTGAAATCAGATTTGAATTCCAATGGTGACTGATACAAACTTTGAACTCTTGAAATTGGTAATGACGTAGGTTTATAAGAAGGGGGGTTTGAACCTCCTTTTATTTTATCAAACCCATAGGAAATCACCTCATTAAGCAATCTGATACCCACTTTCTTTGCCAACTCAACCCCAATTTCCATCCAACTCTCATGTTGCAAATTACTATTGTTCACTTCTGTTTCTTGATTTTTCTTGCAAAATTCTTCCAATTTTCTGAAGTTTTCATTTGAATAATAAGGATGGGGAGCAATCTTGTTAGCTGCTGCAATTTCTTCAATCATTTTTTTAGCAAACTGTTCACGAACACTTTGTTCAGCAACATTTTCAGTAAACAAAACCTTTCCTTTTACTCGCTTTAATAGATATTGTAATTCTGGAAAAGCTTTGCTCTCCTCAAGGAACCTGTTTTTACCTTCTTCATCTTTGCAATGAGTTAGAAGAATAAATGCATAATCATCAACTCCGTCTCCGAAAGCCTGGAGAAATATTTCCGCTGTCATTCTTTTTTCGTCAGTAAATCTACCTGTTGAATTCAAAACAAATGCAATTGCGTGAAACCCTGGCAAGGTGCAGATAAGACAGTTGAACAGTGTTTCAATAACAAACTGATGAGTTTGATCTGGGCCGCTGAAGCCCGGAGTGTCAACCACTTCAAGTGTCTTTCCATATCGCCTTTTATCCTGAAATGATATAAAACAAGGTTTCATTGACAACACTCAATCACACTCATGTTACTCTTTCATAATTTTATTATCCAAGCCAGAAATGTGTCCAAAGGACAAGACATGGTCAGTTATCACCCCAGGGACATGATTTAAACAAAATTGGTAGAAGACCACCATTAACTGTTCCATGCCAAATAACAAACATCTGGGCCTTTCTGTATAAGGGAAGATGATTTCAATATACAATATAAGGAAAACAATTATACACAAGAGAAGGGCCAATTTTGACCCCCGGGGCATGATTTGAACACACTTGGAAGAGGACCATCATCTGATGTTACACACTAAATATTAAACCTTTGACCCTTGTGGGTTCAGAGGAATGAAAAATTATTCATTGTATATAAGAAATAGAAAACCTCACTGAGGGCCCTATGACAGAATAGTGACCAGCCAGGCAGCCACGAATAGTATATGGACCGAAGCCAAAGGCTGAAGTCGATATACTATTCGGGGCTGCCTGGCTGGTCACTATTCTGCCATTGGGCCCGAAGTGAGGTTTTCTATTTCTCATAGTATACCGAACAATATGTAGCAAATATATGTCAATTCCTATAAACAAATTCCACCAATGTGTAACCATTTAATAACATTAAATAAAGACGTAAGACTGATAATTATTAAGTTTTCGTACAACAAAACTGTATCCGAAATATATTTGCGTTGTAAAACTTGCACAATATTCTAGCGGGCACTATTAGATGCGCGCGCATTTAGTCAGCGGGCGATATACTGAATAGCGCCCGCTGACTAGATGCACGCGCATCTTTACCGGGATCTATTCAAATCAACGGACCTGTGTAGTTTATATACGCAAAGAAACATACTTATGTGAGGTATACTATAAGTATATATACATGTAGTCATGTGACCTCTGGGTGTGGTCAATTTTGACACCAGGGGAATGACTTGAACAAACTTTGTAGAGAACCACCACATAATGTTACATGCAAAATACAATGCCTCTCAGAATGGCTGTTTGAGGGACTTCATGTAAGCAGAATATTTTTATGATATGGCTATATTTTAGGTTTTTACCTTTTTTAGGAGAGATTTTGTAACAGATAACATAGAACCTGTAGATTCAAACACATCTTCCCCAAGGAATGTGTTCCCAGTTGCACTCTTTCCATCTCCAGTATGTCCTACCAGAAGAATAGTCAATCCTGAAATAAATTATATCGTGATTTAGTTTTACAATAAGAACAAAATTTATTTCAAAATGAAGAATGAAATTAACAGAAAAGACCCACAATAGCCCATATCCACAAAAGGGACTTTAATGAAATTATTTTTGGAACATGTCGTCATACTTATTAAAAGAATTGTACCCTGAAGTTTGAAGGAGACACAGCTAGATTCAAAATAAACAAGAGGCGTTGATTGTGGTTGGTGTTGGTGAAAGATAAAGAGTTATATCAATGAGATCAAAGATAGCCAATGTCTTTCTCTGCGCAGTTCTTAGCTGCATCACATGCAAAACGCTTACGGTTACACCATATTTTGTGGCTTATTTCGCATTATTAGATATTAATGTTCATATATCTATAGATACAGAGCAGAAATACAACAGAAGAACAGATTAATGAAATGAAAACATGTTAGTCAACCGGCCACACACAAATTATCAGTACATATTTGAAATCATTATACATGGGTTCTTCAAACAAACCTGTTTTAGTGGTTTGTCGGACATTGTTATTTGATTCGATTATTAATAGTATCTGGAATCATCGCACTCATCCTTAACAAATTGGTCAATATGGTGAAATAAATCTTGTTAAATAATCAAAAAAAGTATTAAACATGGAATTGTTGAAAACACTTCATTTAAGCTATTTCTGCTGAACATAAAATTCCAGTTCATCTAGTTTACCCGATAGCGTTTATATTATTATAACAATCCTTTTAATGAACGCGAACTGACCCTGATACCTTGCGGGTTGAAATGCAATGCATTAAAGTGAGGTCACGATTCCACTGCTGGAATGACCTCTTGTTTAAAACTGTATACTTTTACATTTTTAATGTTCAGTTTCGAAAACAATTAAAAATATTTTGGTCAAAATGAATATCAGGATAGGGAAAACAAAACTGAACAATAATTATGATCTTAAATATACTAGTACACAGAATGCGATATGGCAGTAATTACTAAATATGAGAACATAGCCTTTAAGTACAAACACTCTGGCGCTGACTATCTTCAAAATATAAAGGGGCACACACAAACTGTATTAATGTCGAGAGTTGAGTGTAAAACTGTTCTAGCCCTCAAGCCTTTTCATTAGAAATAAAATCATTTTATGCTGAACACGCAGTTAACATCGTTGCAAAATGCACTGTAGTATACCTTTTAATACCCTATACTTCACAAAATAAAAAGTCAATTGAATTACCTATTAATGTAAATGAGATAACTGTTAGTAAATTGCATGTTTTCTATTTCGAAAAGTTTCTGGCCTACTGGTGGGATATTTTCGTTCAAATTTCATTGGACACTTACAAAGGTCAGCTTAGGTGAAAAGCCGAAAACACAGCACAGATTCACAGTTTGCCCTAATTATATTTGAAACAGCTATCCCAGAAGATCTGAGACTTTTCTAATACAACATGAACGTGGCATCTTTTGTAACGCAACACTTTTTTAACTTTCATATCTCAGTTATGAGTAAAGCTTTTAATTTAAAATTGTACAAGTGATTATTTGACTTAATTCTGTGCAAGATCACAATAAAATTATTCATCCTTGACTATCGGACATTTTAGCACATGAGGTAGGTAGCCTACATCATGCCAATTGTGATTCTAGAATGATGAAATTGAAATAAAATTAGAATTATTTCGCGTTCGACCATTTTCATAAGCAACAAGAGATGTGTTTGTAAGAAACACATTGCCCCCTGCTGCACCGTTTTTTTTTGTTTTTTTTTTAAACTTTGACCTTGAAGGATGACCTTGACCTTTCACCACTCGAAATGTGCAGCTCCATGAGATACACATGCTGCATGCCAAATATCAAGTTGCTATGGTCAATATTGCAAAAGTTATGACCAAACTTCAAGATAGGTTAAAGTTTTGGACAGACAGACAGACAGACAGACATGTGAGACAGACAGACAGACAGACGGACGAACGGACGGACGGACGGACGGACGGACGGACGGACGGACGGACGGACGGACGGACGGACGGACGGACGGACGGACGGACGGACGGACGGACGGACGGACGGACGGACGGACGGACGGACGGACGGACGGACGGACGGACGGACGGACGGACGGACGGACGGACGGACGGACGGACGGACGGACGGACGGACGGACGGACGGACGGACGGACGGACGGACGGACGGACGGACGGACGGACGGACGGACGGACGGACGGACGGACGGACGGACGGACGGACGGACGGACGGACGGACGGACGGACGGACGGACGGACGGACGGACGGACGGACGGACGGACGGACGGACGGACGGACGGACGGACGGACGGACGGACGGACGGACGGACGGACGGACGGACGGACGGACGGACGGACGGACGGACGGACGGACGGACGGACGGACGGACGGACGGACGGACGGACGGACGGACGGACGGACGGACGGACGGACGGACGGACGGACGGACGGACGGACGGACGGACGGACGGACGGACGGACGGACGGACGGACGGACGGACGGACGGACGGACGGACGGACGGACGGACGGACGGACGGACGGACGGACGGACGGACGGACGGACGGACGGACGGACGGACGGACGGACGGACGGACGGACGGACGGACGGACGGACGGACGGACGGACGGACGGACGGACGGACGGACGGACGGACGGACGGACGGACGGACGGACGGACGGACGGACGGACGGACGGACGGACGGACGGACGGACGGACGGACGGACGGACGGACGGACGGACAGACAGACAGACAGACAGACAGACAGACAGACAGACAGACAGACAGACAGACAGACAGACCAAAAACAATATACCCCCTTTTTTTTTAAAGAGGGCATAAAAAGATGAAACCATACCTACCTTGTGTGCTAAAAGGTCCTATTGTCACGACTGAATGATTTTCTGTGATCTTGCACAGAATGTAGTCAAATAAACACTTGTACAATTTTAAATCAGATTCTTTACTCATAACTGAGATATTCAAATAGGGTTAGAAAAATCTCCAAGTGTATGCCTGCTTACATTTGTAACTTATTCAGACATTGGCCACCCAGGAAAAAAACAACATCCGTGACATATTCCATATGGCTTATTGTCCACTCCTAAAAGGGATCCTACAGATATTTATTCATTCCTTACATTATGTTTAAACAGCTTTGTTGATGAGTTATACAATTCATTAATTGCACTTAATAAAGCCATAAACATACCAACAAAGAAATCTTTTTTTCCCCTAGATATTTTATTCCATTTGATGCACAATTTCATGAATTCAGTAAATGGACAATACCACTCTAAAATAAATAGTCACGAAATGACACACTTTAAACATATTAATTTTCAATCACAATCATTTAACAGTTACTCTTAATTGAACATACACTAAATATTATGTAACTAGTCTGCTTAATGCAGATGAAATGCGTTTCTCCATTTCAGGATACAGGTCCATTCAAGTTCGGTTAGCTACAAAGGGTTAGGGTAAAATATGTCTATTAACCCATGTTGCACTCTTCCTACATGTACAAATATTTTATAGCATTTGGATGACGTAATTTTGATTGCTGAGCTAACATTTATTATGTGTAATGTGATAATAGTGTCAGACTTGTGTTGCAATGTTTTAATTGCACACACATGCTTGTTAATCAAATATTACAACAAATATGAATATTTTGACCAAATATAAATTAAATAATTGTATTATTGTTGTAGATGGTTTGATTACTTTTCACTGAACCAGTCAAGCTAGCTCAGCCTCTCCACATAACTTGTTCAGCAATTGGCCATGAAATTATTTCTTCCGCCATTCCCTCTAGATTAAATTCAACTAGAGCAGATGCAGTAATGTGTTGGTTCTTGTAAACCATCGGAGACAAGCATGAGTATGTGAACTGACCGCTGTAATATGACTAAAATACTGTTGAAAACAGTAAAAAAAAAAAACATACAAGCAAACAAATATAAACATTTTGAAGCCCTAGCAAAGGTTGATATATTATTGTCAAAATATTGGTGACTTTATTTTTTATAATGTAAACATAACATTTTATAAGACAATAATGAAACTTCAAACTTTTTTATAATTATTATTACCTGAAGGCTTTTCAATGAAATATAATTTTATGGTTTAAAACCCATAACTCACTCTTTGTGGAAATATCATATTTTAGATATTGCATTGTAGTGAAAATATAGAAACAATAGGGTCATGATGACAATAAAGTGATCACTTAAGTTTAAGTGGTACAAAGATATGACCTGGTCCCATGTGAATATCCCAGTTTTAAACTTTCTCTCAATATGGTCAAGCCAATCATTCAAATACTTGTTCATCTTAATAAGGGAACAAATGAAGAAATAAAATGCTTAAGGCTTTTCTTAGATTTGATCTAGTTTTGTTCTCCATGATTGACCAAAATTCTAATAAGGCCTAGATATTATCCACATAAAACTTTCAAACCAAATTTTATCAAGATTGAGTAATATAATTATGTGGATTCTAGAGTGGTAACATTAGGTTTTTCTTGGATTTCTTGGAAGGTGACCTAGTTTTTGACAAAACATGACCCAAATACAAACTTAGCCTATATATTGGCAAGATAATTATTTGACCACGCTTCATGAACAATGAGTCATAAAGTATAACTTCTAGAGTGGTTACAATATATTATGAAGATTTGACCTGGGAATCTAGTTTTTGACATCAGATTTGAACTTGTATACTTTATATTATCAAGATAACGACTCTGACAAGTTTTATCAATTTTTGGTGAAAAGTGTGGCCTCTAAACTGATAA
Source organism: Dreissena rostriformis (assembly GCA_007657795.1). NCBI lineage: Eukaryota > Metazoa > Mollusca > Bivalvia > Myida > Dreissenidae > Dreissena > Dreissena rostriformis. Next base: position 11,202 of record VMBQ01000561.1, on the reverse strand, counting down.
CAAGCAAAAAGTTGAAAACACATACTGCAAGCACATGATACCATCCCTATAGCTCACCTTGAGCCCTTTGTGGTCAACTTTGCTTACAAAACAAGATGGAAGAATGGATATGGATGGTCACTGTAGAGACAATGACACTTTCTAAATTGTTGTTAACTTTTTTTTCTTGTAATAATGTACTTACCTTCTGAATCACTACCAGATGCCATTTTTGTAACGTTATTCTGTATTTATTTCCCTGAAAGAAATTATGCAAAATTTATAGTGGAAGCATACAATAAAATTGGTTAGAAGTAAAACAAGCAAATTTGTTCAATTGATATCCCATCCAAATAAATTTTGTTTAAGGATCACCAGGGTTCAGAACTACAAGAAATGGTGTAAATGAAGGGCTGTGCATTTTTTTAATTATTATGGTGATCTTCTCATTTTCAAAGCTTTCAAAGCGAAACTCTGTACACAACTTCTTATATATCATTTATTGATACACTGTATTACAGGTTTAATGAAACCTAATACAGCAGTTCTAAAATAAAGCCCTGCATTAAAAAATCTGAAACGAAATAGAATTGTTTAAAGTAACAAAGGTTGTTATTAAAAGGTGGTGTTATAAAAAGATACAAATGGAGTTTGTAAGGACAATGTTGTGCCTCGTTCATCTATCCATTTATATACTTGCCACCAAGTTTTAATTTACTCTAAAAAAAGGTTATTAAAAGATATTTTTTTGTGGCAGAAATGGTGAAAACTCTACTATTAAAAGGCGTAATGTGTGTGACCTTGATCTTTGCCATAGTGACATGGGTCTTGCATGTGCCTAACTGCCTGATAACAATCAATAATTACGTCTGTGAATTTGAAAATCCCTTGATGTATGGTAGAATCCTAACAAAATAAGCGATATTTGATCAAAATTTGTAACATTTGACCTGAGTCTTACATGACACACAGCCAGATAAAAGGAAGAAAACTATAGAAATGTCTTACAGAATCCCTTTATGCATAGGTAAGTAATGGCTAAATTATTAATAGTTCATCAAATCTGTTATCTTTGACCTCAATATTTGAAATTTCCTCTAGAACAACTGTGGTAAGTTACATGGCTGTGACTCATATGTTATTGGAGATATTATGGTCAAAACAGAAAAAAAGCTATTTAAAAAGGGTATTTTAAGTAAAAAAAGGCCATTATTAACAAATGGTTCATGTCGCAATTTGACTTGCATCAACTTCTTATCCATATTTACACTCATACCAAGTTTCAATGAAATTGGCCTGAGCATTTCTGAGATTTGGCTCCGGACACAAAAATCAAGTAACATCCAAAGAAACATGCTTACTTGATTTTTTTGTTTTAATTATATTAATGTCTGTCATGTCTTGATTCAGAATATCCATGGCAGAACTTATTTCTATTTCAATCCTTTATCTGCTGTGCCTTGTCCTTGGCCTAACGCACCTCAAAGATGCCATTTCAATATGAACTTCCGATTAATGTTTGTTTATTTATCTTTATTTGGTTAATTTGGATACAGATGGTCAATGATGTTTGTCCAACAAATCAATCAAGTTCTTCCTAGCACTTTATTTTAAATCCAAATCACCATGGCAAATGTCAGACATTGATATAAATAAACCAAAAATAAAGTATGCATGTTTGTTCGGATGTTAAAATCAAACAGTGATAAGATTTAAATGCAGAAAGATACACATATTTTTGCATAAGGTGAAATGAGGAAGATGGGAAAAAATTGGGACAATTATGGGCTCGGATATGTCTTTGTGTTTCATGCGTATAACAAGAGATGTGTTTGTCAGAAACACAATGCCCCCTACTGCGTTTTTTGTTGTTTTTTACCTTTGACCTTGAAGGATGAACATGACCTTTCACCACTCAAAATGTGCAGCTCGATGTGATACACATGCATGCCAAATATCAAGTTGCTATCTTCAATATTGCAAAAGTTATGGCCAATGTTAAAGTTTTCGGACGGACGGACAGACTGACGGACAGTTCAACTGCTATATGCCACCCTACCGGGGGCATAAAAAGTGTTAGTTTGCAGGTCTTTTGTTATGAAATGAAAACTATTTTATACATCCATAACATTAGAATGATGAACATTGAACAACCACAAAACAACGTACACAGTTAACAACAAATCCTGGATCAGTATTAAAATCATCTTCGCAGCCTTGATGTCATGGAAGAGAATACCGGGTAGAACTTATTTGTGTCAATTATAAAGTCAAACATTCTAAGAGAAGTCCTGTTTCACCTTTCAGTTCAAAAAGGTACCAACAAGGAATGGACAATTAAAGAGCTTCAATACCGTTCACAAACATATGTTGTCGCATGAGAGCATTCAGAGCAATACGATGTTTCAAACAAAGACAAAACAAAACATATAGGCATACATGTATGCTTCCATCCATGCATGCATGTATAATTAAATGTATGTGTGAATGCATGCATGCATTAGTGTATGAATGCAAACATGTATAAATGCATGCATGCACGAGTGTATGCATGTATGTATATACATGCATGCATTATTGCATGTATATGGTGTATGCATGCATAAAACATAAATACAAACATACATGCACACATGTGCTTTAATGCATGTTTGTATGCATGCATAGGAACAATCATACAATCATGCATACACTAGACTAGATCTGCAGATTAGCTAACTACTCACACAATTTCTATTGAACACCTCATTTCAAACTAATGTTATTGGGGGAAACTGTTGTTCTAGTTTTAGTAACAGTGACTTGGACCTTGACCCTACTAGCCCCAAAAACAATCCTAAGCTAGGTCTCCATTTAAGCTTGCTATACTTAAAGTGTCATCAAGATTATTAAATAAAATCTAAAGTTAGTGACCAAAAGTCACTGATTAGAGACCAGACCTTATTTATCTTGCAAATTTGAGATAATTTATGGGCCATAATAATTCAGAAGTACTTTAAGCAATTTGGCTGGTTATCAAACTTCAAGGATTTTATATAACCACAATATTTACCACCAAGTTGAAGTGCTTTATGTTATATTGCTGGTTGTCAAACTTGGCCAAGATATTAAGCTTATAAACTGTATTACCAACTTAATTTTATGATCCGATTTAAACTTTTTGATTTATTAAGTATAGGTTTTTCTCACGGAAGCTACCCAACTACTCTCCAGACTCCAGATCCCTTCCCCTCTGCCACGGTTGTTCCCATAAAACGTTCTGTTTTTTTTTAAAGGGCGTATACAAATGGAAAAAACCCAACTCATTTCACGTATCAACAAGAAACATCTTTAAAAAAGATATTCGGCTTACATCCTGACTTTGAAATAAAGGTAGAAAAATTACTTTTCTAAGTTATTAAATTAAAAACAAAGGTTTAAGTATTGTTGTGTTCTTTTTTCACTAAAAAGTTGCAAATCCACCGCATGAAATATTTTGTCATGAAGAGCACATATATTAAGCCACATAATAGTGTTCGTAGATACACATTTTACTACGAGTGATAACATTATATGTGTCCCTTCGTGGCTTATTATAAATTTATTTTCTAGTCATCGAAACATTAAATATTTGAGTGAGACACAGTTTTCTTTCCACACATTCAAATAACACTGTTACATCCGCGTCATGCGAAAATTGGTCTTATGGCATATACAGCCAGCGTAGCTGAAGCCCAGGTTGCGCAGTCTGGTCAGGGGCTACCCTTTCCAATATAACAAGAGGGGCATGATGGCCCTAGATTGCTCACCTGAATCTGACTTGGAACATGTTATAACAAAGTTTTTCAAGCTTTGACCTGGTGACCTAGATTTTGACCCCACATGACCCAAATGTTAAACTTTGCCTAAATATTGCCCTAACAAACTTCCTCTTTAAGTATCATTTCATTATTGAATCAAACATTATGGGCACTTGAGTGTTTACAAGGTTTTTGTAAGATTTTGACCTTGTGACGAAGATTTTGACCCCACATGACCCAATGTCAAACTTTGCCTAGATATCATCAAGAAAAACATCCTGGTCAAGTATCATCATTATTGGGCCAAAACTATGGCCTCTAGTGTGTTTACAAGGTTTTTGTAAGATAAGACCCCGTGACATAGATTTTGTCCCCACATTACCAAACATCAAACTTGGCCTAGATATTGTCCAGACAAACATCCTGGTCATGGTTTATCATTATTGATCCAAAACTCTGGCCTATGGAGTGTTTACCAGGTTTTTGTAAGATTTGACCTGGTGACCTATATTTTGACCCCTCATGACCAAAAATCAAACTTTGCTTACAGAAATAAATATTATGACCAAGATACACAAAATCTGAAACGAAATTGTGACCTCTGAAGTGTTTACAAGGATTTTGTATAATATAATGAAAATTTTGACAATCTAAGGGCAATAATTCTGGCATTTATTATGCGATTTTGCTCATTAGCATACTTGACTGAGATCTTGTGGCCATATAGCTTCTTAGCAACTTTGATAAAGAATGCTTGAGAAATGTGAATGCTATAGAGTGTTTACAAACCAAATGTGGACTGATGGACGGACGACGGACAAAGACCCATCCTAAAACCTCACCTAAGCAATCAGGTGAGCTAAAAAGTGTTTTTTTACCGAGCCATTTTCCAACTTATCCTCGATATCAATAAAACTAATGTCTTGACTAAGTTTCACGATGATTAGGCAAAAAATGTTTACTTCTAGAGAGTTCACAAGGTTTCTCTTATATAGTCTTATAAGGAAAACTGGCCCAACCCCCCCCCCC
>VMBQ01000560.1:251805-329282 GCA_007657795.1 Dreissena rostriformis | reverse complement strand
ATGGAACTGCACATTTTGAGTGGTAAAAGGTCAATGTCAAGGTCATCCTTCATGGTCAAAGGTCAAAAAAAAACAAAATCAAAGGGAAGTAACAAGCTTTTAAGAGAGATAATTTCTATACCTGCCAAATGATAAATAGAAAATTTATTTCAAAGCGGCGCAGTAGGGGGCATTGTTTTTGACAAACACATCTCTTGTTTGGTTCATAATACATGTACATATCTCTAATTGCCATATAAATAACAAAGTCACATTTTTTAAATCCACAAACTCCCATTTGCCCTTACACCTGGGTGTAATATCGACTTGATTTTTTTAATTGAAGTTCATTATTATCATAAAAAAAAACAATAGAAGTCATTGTTTGAACAAGCTTTTGAAACAGTCTTATTACGCCATTTATATGGGACTTTAACCTCTACAAGAAATTTGCTCTACACTTTTTGAACTTTCTACTACACCATCCGGACTGGCACCAAGAAAAGAATAGTGCTTCGACAAAAAAATACCTTTTTCTAAAATGTTCACATTTTCTTTAAATTTCAGTTTTTTAACAGCTTTATAGGTTTTTTTTGGCATTTGGCAACAACTTCCATTTTCTTTCCCCATCTTATGGATGCAACATTCAATTTGTCATCAGATGAACGCAATAATTTATCTATAAGATTAGATGGGGATTTTGTTGGTTTTTTTCACTAGAATTTCATGAAATCCTGAAGTCACGAGAATTTCATGACACCCTGAAGCTGTCAATCTTCCTTTTCGGGCCATCACCCATAGCTCATTATCCGCCTGACCTCATGTTCATATTTCCAGTTCGTCAACCACAGATGAGTCACAGACTTCCATTAAACTGATAATTTTTTAGTTGACATATTATTGTCCTAAATAGTTTTTAAAATGTTAATCAATGCATCACTTTTATAATTAATTACAACAACTTCTTCATGAGCAACATTTATATCACTTTCAGTTGGTGTTTGGTCATCACAGGCAGGCAACAAGTCATACAAAGCTGCATTTGTGTTGTTACCCGATCTGGAACACAACTTATTTCTGAATGACATGAGTTTATCTGAACTAAGTAGCTGTGAATTTTGTTTGGGAATGTTATTATTTTCATTTTCATGTAGTTTAATGCGTTTGAATGTTATGTTTTCAACTTTCTTCGGACTGTGCTTACGTCTGGAAGGCTTGTCCCAAACACATGGTTTTGAAGTGCAGGCTATTTCATCACCAATATCAATACTGCCTGAGCTGCACTCTTCAACTGCAAACAGATGGCCATCTATGAGAGTGCATCCTTCCCCTAAGCTGGAAACACAAGAACATTGTATGCAATACACTCTAATATTTTCAGCTGATTTTATAGCCTTTATTGATTCATGTTCGGATCCCTGAGGCAAAAAATATATTTGTTTTACCAATTCCATAAAGGAAATACCCACTGAATATTAATACTGTGACTGTATTGTAGTGACAACATTATTTCAATTCCTATGCATTTAAATGTGTTCCTGTATGCATTTATAGTTTTATTGATAAAAAAATAAATGGATGTCCATTCTTAGTTTGCTGTCTTATTGTACCCTTAAATTATACATGTTTCTTGCATTTATAATTGCATTTTCTCAAAAACTTCATTTTTTTAAAGAAATTGTCAAGAGTTATTTGGAACAATGTAAAGCAAACATATTCATTTTTTCAAAATAAATCATCCAGAGTTTTACTTATTCATATAGCACTGACTCAATCTCAGTCGCACATTATACATAGAATCAATTTATAAATTATTACCCTGCTGGACAAGTACAATGTGCTTTCAGTACTGCAAAAGGGGCCACCTTGGTGATAAGAATCCACTGTGAGTACACACCTGTAAAAATATATTTACACTAGATATAGGCAAGATATAAAAACACCACATAACCCCTAAAACGCAATTAAGCACAATTAACATTAACTCAGATAGTCTTCGAATCTCACTGATGATTTAAAGAGTGATTTAAAAGATACCGGTCAAATCTGCAAATTCAATTAATAATGAATTTATACCTTAATTCTATAAATATCTCCTTTAGATCAATGATTGCTATACACATTGAATCATTTTTAGGCAAATTTCTGCTGCCTTTCATGAAAAGGCACTCAAATCAATAAGCTACGGAATATGTTTTGTGCATACATCTTATGTGTAATAACACAGTCATAGTTGAGTACACACCCTTTAACAAATAAAATATTGGCTGTAATGTACCTGTTTTCATAGAAGGCTTGCACTCTGATCTTATATAGCAGTGCCTGCTGGAGTCATTTATGTTGTTCACCATCACCTTAAGATAAGATAAGATTAATTTTAAGTTGGCAAGAGTAAAAACAATAAAAATAAGCTCAGACAGCTTGTACAACCAACTATAAAACATGATGAATAAAGATAACAAGTGTATAAAAGCTGAAAGACTGAAACCAATTTGTAATTAAATAAGGCAAATATACATTAAATATATAGAATGATATTATAACATCAGATATGGTTATTCAACAAGTTAAGATTTGTCTGCTTAAAAGTCAGATAATTATTTAAGAAAAAGGAATAAAATATCCACTAAAATTATTGTAAATAAATAAGAGGTTTACAGTAAACAAATATTTCAAATACAAAACATATATAATACAGCGTTGTTACTCAACATATTTTTTTTAAGCATATATACGCAAAAGCAGCACATTTAGTTACCGTGTGAATGTATTTCTCCTTGCAGAAGTTAAGGCCACGAATGTATTGCCTATAGCATTCCATTTTTAGCTCGTCATATGTTCTGTGACTGCTATGAATTAAATAGTTTTCAATGTCCTTAATAAAAAAAATGGCAAATATAATGGAAGCACTATTTTTGTTGATGTATTAAATAAAATGTACAATTTGAAAATAAATGTCATTAATTATATAAGGTTGAAAAGAGCAATAGATATTTTTTGAAAAAATATCGTATACCCTATCCTACCCAACAAATCATCAAACCTTTTTGCCCCCATTATTACAACTAATATTAAAAAAGGATTCTGGAGAAAAACGACTATACACAATTTTAAATAAAAGCAATGAGCAACCTTCAGTTAAAGCAAAATAGGGGTATAAAGCTCAATACTATAATCAATGAAATGAATGGAACTGCATTTTTGAACTACCCTTTTTTATAACAAATGATGTAAAGGTACAATGGTTCCAATACAGAATAAAAATAGGATACTTTGAACAAATACTCTTTTGAACAAAATGAAAATAACTGATGATCCATTATGTACCTTTTGCAAACAATGTGAGAAGAATTAAGAACATTTATTCTGGGAATGTCAGATATCTAAAGTAATTATTGATGCAATATTACCAGGTCAATCTTTACCTTTCATTAATAGGACAATTTTTCTCCTAAGATATTTGACAAAATCTGCTAGTGCCATAAATAATGATATTTTGTTTATAAAGCTATACTTATACAAATGTAAAATAAATAAATGCATTTCAAGCATAGCTGGAGCCAAGAAATACATTAAGTATGAATATGATAACTTGAAAAAAATATCATTAAAAAACAATTCAGAATCTTTTGATATTGAATGGGAACTATTTAATTTCATTGACTCACAAACTTAGAATTTAAACTTGATTATTGTAGTTTCTTTAAAAGCTACTGTATAATACTTATACGCACCTAGTAATGTTTGTATCTGTGTATGCCTTTTTCTTCAATTTATACATCCATGTTGATCTATACATACTAAAACATGCCTCTCTTTCTTTTTCTTATATATTCCTTTTTTTTCAACACAAAATTACATGCATAAACTAGTTAAGAATTTAGATAGCTTATCTAAGATGAGTTGCATATGTTATTTTGTTCATTTCTGATTGCATTATATGATTGTGTTATTGTTCACAATTGTATATGTATTTGCTTGCAATCTCCAAATAAAATGTGTTGGAAAAAATAAATATTATACACTTCAGAAATCAATCTGTTATTCAATCAAAATATGTGTTTAAGATTGGTGATGTACCATTGAACTATGTTACACAGTAAAAGGACTTGTTTTAACCCAGCATCTAGACTATTCAATAACTGCCAAAACTGTATCACAATCTGCTCATAGAGCCTTAAGAATGCTGATTGCAAAGACGGAGGCATTTGAAAGAATCCCGTATGAGGCTTTTACAAAATTGTATGAGGCTACTGTTTTACCTGTTATTACATATGCTTCGGTTATTTGGGGTCAAGATAACTATTCATGTATAAATGCAGTGCAAAATAGAGCTGCTTGGTACTTTTTGAATTTGGAAGATACACTCCAAATGCAGCCGTTTCTGGTGATATTGGTTGGAAACCGGTTTCTTATTCATTATGGAAAACTGTANCGGTTGTATTTGTTTTAGCTCTTGCCTAAAGTTACCTTGCTAATCAAACTGTGTTATGATCTAATCAAACTCTTCATTATTTCACACCCGTTTTGAGAATGTAAGGCATAAGCCTCATTATTCAAATTGGGTGTTTAAACAACCCATTTTAAGGCAGCTTTTAACTACACGATTAACACGGATACTTTAGATATTACCTGTATGGTATGTATATAAAGTGAAACATATGGATCACTATGCATTATTGAAATTGATGAGTATGTCATGTTATTTAAGTCTCTTGTAAATATTTTACTGTATTTTAATTTGTGATATGTATGAATTGTTATACTGTGTACATTGATGAGACTATAATAAAATATATAAAATATACACGACAATTTAAATCCTAATTTGAATGCTTTTTTTAAATTCCTGGATGAATGACATGGTTACAGTGCAAACAAGGTGTTGTATTTCCAAATTTTGCCCTTTGACCTCTTCGAAGAACTTTGCTTGTGTGGTAGGGAGACGAGTGTTACACGCGTCACGTGGTCTTATGGCGGTTTGTGTGTGTGCTAAATTTATTTTAAAGCCATAAATGGCAAAGTTATGGCTCAGACAGGAATTTGTTAATCTCTTTTATTGCCAAATTTGACATTTAACACCTAAGTTTCACCTTCACCTTTTAGGTAGGGACACAGGTATTGTCTGCGACACGTCGTTTTTTAACGCGTTACATGAATTAATTTTAAAACCGACTTTAACCATATCTTGTGAGAATCGTATGGCCGAAGATGGAAGCACCCACTATATGCGAAATCGACGCTGATTGATAGTCGTTCTTAATTTATTTGATGCAAGTAAACCACATATTAACCTGGCTTCTGATTAAAAGAGTTTATTACTCATTTAATGCAATAAAGACCGAATACGCCACTGTTTTCTGGATGTAGATGAGTAGAGGTCAATTACGTATATGATGACCGTATAAATCAGTGTGAAGTATGCCTGGTCGCAGATTTAGACATAAAATCACCCTTTTGAAAATACGGGATTCATGACTACCATACACCCAATCAAAATCGAGCCACACACTTAACATCTGTAAACATGTTCTCTATTATTCTTTATCCAAATAACCCATGCACCGTACTCGTCTACATAATGCTAACCGCGGGACTGCGGAAAGTACCCGGAGTGTAATGTTGTGCTAACAGAGATATCGGTCGTTTACAATTTTCGCTAAACTGGTTCCTGGCTATAAATCGTTATGCTAAATGCCAAAAGACATATAAATGCTTATGGACAAAATCACTTAAAAAAGACTGTTTCATTCATCAATCATTTCGGTGTTAAGATAAATTTGAAAATGCAGAAAACGATATTAAATGATACAATAAAACATAACTGTAATAGTATTCGTTTAATTAAATGGCAACTTGTCGGTTGAAATTAAACAAATAGAAATGCTAAAACGGAATAACTTTATTAGAATTTTTATTTCGACATATTGTTTTAGATATACGTATTGAAATCTAAAATGATGAAGTAATAATTGCCAAGGACATTACATAGGATTGTTATTTGGAATACAGATCTACTTAATACGCCAAAATTAGTCATTTATACGGAAGAACAGTCTTTCACATAAATCTTATATTAACCTCATTTCCCGTACGATTGCATCGTGCAGTTTCCATATTGCACGGTAAGGATTCATGCCGTTACAAGAAAGCACACATTTGAAAATACTTGAATATATGTGTTTAAAACATAATACTAAATTAGACTGCGCTCCCGTAAAACAAAAGGTAAACATGTTGGCCTAAAACAATAAGTATTACTGCACAACGTTAAATGTGCGGTGTTCAAATATGTTGAATAATAACACAGCGAAGCAAATACTTTGCTAGATTTTTGACGAGATAAAAAACATCATTTGTTTATAATTCAATTATTGATTCGAAATCAATGCGTATGTGCCACCCATGCGGTGCTTACCTTACACAGTATATCACAGGCTTTAAATACATGTATTACATGATTACGAACTTAAATATCAGTTACTCATTATAAATGATTAGCATTCGTTGTACATTTGCATACACAGTTGGAACGAGTAGATAGACCCCATTGATGGAAAAGAAACTGTTTATTATTAACCAATCGTATTTTTTAAGTAATTGTTTCATTTGAACTATGTTGGGGCTTTTGAAATTTCGTGTGTTGTTTTTTTAATTAACAAGTAAAGACAGACTAAAATAGTATTTAGTATTCTATTTAGAGAAAAAAAAAACACCATGTTAACTTGTATTTAATGGTTTTTCTTTATATAGAGTCCATATTTTTTTTGGAGGAATTTCATTTCATTGTTCACAATTACAATTTGCTTTTATTCCCGTGATACACTGTAATTTCAATTCGAAGAGAATGCGACTAGATTGAAGTGAATTTTTTTTAAATAGGATTTAGTACGGGCCAATATAGCATCCAATACGAACACATGTATATCATTCATGTATCTACACACAGGAAGTCTGTTTTTTATCTTAAAACTATGATTAACTCAAGAGTGCATTGTTTGACGTCATTGAACATGTTAAAACTATTTTCCTTGTTAAGAACGTCGTAATTAATAGCCCGTGTAGGACACGTACACGATGTCTCTCTCACAGACATTGAACAGCGGGGAAAACACTTAATTGAATATTGTGACCATGCATCAAAAGCTCAGAGCGCTTTTGAAAACGCAGCTGGCACAATCTTTCTCTTGAAATTGTTATAATGAATCCATAAGATATATTGTTTAGAAAAAAAAAACTGTTTATGAACATCGACCACATATTGTTAGCAAATCATTATGTAAGCATTCAACGTCAGGAAGATAGATTTCGACAAAGTTTTAACACGAACTTAGTTTTGTAAAACAAAATAACATAAACTTCAAACTGACTGCTTTTAGTGTACAAATATATATATAATACTTTTGATAAGATATTTGAGTCGATAGAATTTATGCCATTTGTCTGACTTCTGCATAATTGGTATCAGCACAAAGACGAATGTATAAGACCGTCTATTCAAAACTTTATTTTGGACTGTACTACAATCCATACACCTTCATCGGAGAAAATATTTCATATTTCAAATTTCTTAAAGAGGAAGTTCACCTTAATCAATAATCTTTTTGGTTTAATGCCTCTGACGTTTCAAATTAACAGTACGTTTGTTTAATGTGTTCTTATTTATGATGATCACTCTCGCTCTCTGATATGTTTTATTGCATTCCGCTAGTGATTTGATATAGACGGATTTTGCTAGACGACATTCGTTATTTTATCAAACCACTCTTAAAAGATGTACTTAAGAGTTAAATTGCCCACCTGTAAAGGTATGCATAGTGCAGAAGTAGAAAAATGCAAATACAGATAAAGCACACAGAATGACACCGGACGTTTACGCATGTTTTTACTGTGCACATTACAAACATGTGTTTATCCTACTTTCCATCGTCCATGAATATCATCGGCAACGCGTGATTCTAGTAGACATAGTAGAGACCTTAATTTAGACACCGTATGTCACCGACGACACACACAATAATGGATTGTCTGATCCAAATTAGGAATCCAATTTTTCAGCTCCCATAAATGTGTTTTGTGTTCATGCATGTCTTTAGTAATAACTTCTTAATTGACACAAATATCTTAAATTATCATAGGGCCGATTGATGTTAAAGGGTTCAATGTCTTGCCACATTTATTCCGGTTAATTTACCATCAAAAAAGTAGACTTCGTTTAATCACGATGCATATTTTTCATGTAGATTAGTATAGATACGAATGAAGCTTAAAAAAACACAATATTTTATGATTGAGTACATCTTAGCGAATACAAAAGAAAACTGGCTGGTGTTCGAGAGGAAATAGGGAGTGGAGATCGCTCATGTTTGGCGTCGGTCGGAGTGGCACTGGGGCTTGACAGAAGATACCCAAGAATTAACAACTAGACCTGAGTTTGTGTGAGCCTTGCAACGGCATTATACCACTGTAGAACCTTGAACGTAATACACTTAAATGATAGAAGTTCATTGCGTTTCTTTGGTTATCACTCTCTGAAAATAATGAGTAAAATGTTATGCAATCTCTAAAAATGAATGACGCTTAAACCCGACGATAGAAGAATGGATTTACATTATAACCATGCAGTTTAAATGGCACATAATATGACTCATACCTTTTATTCAGATTATTTATTTAAAGTTTTTCTTATCATTTGAAGTGCTGCTTCAACAAGTGATGCTGATATGAAATTTTGCGTTTCAGCGAAAATTATAAGTCTGGATGACAACTCTGGCAGGTTTAAGATAGTTATCGGTTCGCAGAATACTTTTGTGCACACAGTTATATTGGCGAACTAGCTGGTTTGGTCGATGGTACATTCAACAAAAAGACCTTTTCATTAAGAACATGATTTTAGCGCAAATCGAAAAGAATACGGACACTTGGACGCGGGACCAATTGGTTAGTGAGCGATACTGGCGTGTGTACATCTGTGCTTGCACGTGTATACATACGTGAATGTTTATGTGCGTGCGCGACTGCGCGATGTTTGTCTGTGTGTGTGTGTGCTTGCGTGCGTGCATGCGCGCGCGCGTGTGTGTTGCGTGCGTTCATGTGTTTTTGTGTGCGTACTTGCCTTAAACAAGCACAACAACCTGTCATTTATAATTACCTTCGGACACTTACTGCTGATATTTAAACGATAAAACGCGAGATATTCCGATACTTTCATGCTGTACTATTCCGTACTGTTAACAAGAGAGAAACTGCCATGGTTTGTTCCGCACTATAAATGGCTGTTATATTTGTTTGATGCGCTGGCGATTGTAAGATTATAAGTGGTCTGGAATATTGTAGTGTGTAAGTTTGAAAGTGTGACATTTGTAACATAGTGCAAGATTTCACGGAATTCTCAAATCATGCCCCAGTGACATTTGCTTTGCGCATGAACAACCTGGTTACTAACGGTACAGATAATCAGAGCTTTATTCCATTATATAAACGGGGCGATAGTTCCGACCCAAATAAATTAAGAGGCATCACGTTGATAAGTGAAACTTTTTACAGGTGTGGTAAACGAACGCGTACAATCTTGGGCTGAAACCTATGGCAACCTAATGACAGATGCTAAGTTCGGGTTCAAACCCAACTGCAGTACTTTTGATGCAATTTTCATTCTTTATCATTTAATATAAAAGCAAATACATAGTAAAAAGAAACTTTTCTGCTGCTATGTCGATTACCGGAAGGCAGACGACATGTAACGTGGAACATCAGTCTCCTTATTTCGAAGGTGAAGTTGACATGTAGAGGTCGAAGTTTAAATACTACCACAGAACAGCTTTCCTGCAACGCAACTTCATCATTAATCATGCAATTTTAAAATAACTTACCACACAGACCTCCATGAAATTAATTATGGTGTGTCGATTGTAACGTACGTCGCCCTACCTAAAAGGTCGAGGTCACTATTAAAGGTTAAAGGTCAGAAATTGCCATTAAACATATCGTCCGAAAATAACTTAATAAATAATCATGCAAGGTCGAGATGACTTATACATTTGTCTTACATTAGATCATGACGTGTCGTGTGTAACACCCGTCTCCCTACATCTAAGGTTAAGGTCACACTTATGAGTCAAGGGAAACATTTTGCCATACACATGTATTGTCCTGATTGTAGCATTATCATTCAAAATGAATTTTTAAATGATTCATTACAAACGATCACACTCAGAAGTGAAACGTCAACTTTGGGCATTATACATCGTGTCCATACAGAAACTTCATCGCTTATCATGCAATTTAAGTTTACCACAAATGTTCATCATGTGCAGATGGTAATTGTCTGACCAACATGTCTCTAGCTTAATGTCAAGGTAGCACTGAAAGGCCAAATGACCAATTTGGTTATACAACAGTTTCTTTGGACTGTTACTTCGTCATTCCTCATCCAATTTAAAAAATGATCTCACACAATTGTGTTACTCAAAGTTCCTGTGAGCTTGGTCAAATGTCAATGTTAAACTTAAGGTAAAATGTTAATATGTTCATGGTCCAGCTTGTTAACTTATAAGAGGCTTTATTGACAACAAGCTCGACATGTTACCGAAACACATCTTATCTAGATCATTGGTATGTGGACATCAGCAATGCGTGCAATACAGTCAAAGCCTTGTTTTTATGAAAATAAAACAGCATTTTGCAACTCGCTTAACAAAGAAAGCTCTGGTTTGAATTGGTATGCTACTATAATTGGTTTAAGAACCGTATACATATTTGTAAACGGAACTATGAAACATATGTTTTAATGTTTGCCTAGTGGCTACATTGTTTTTGCTCTTTCTTAGGCATGCTTTAAAATCTTTGCTTAATGATAGAAATTACCATTACACGAATAACATTTTATTTGTTGATTATCTTATAAATCATTAAATAAAAACTGAATCTAGTTGCGAAAAAATGATTAATTACTGTGATTGAATAATGTATATTTATATGCTATAACGACAGATATTGTCAAACTTGAGTTACAATATAAATGGTAAAATAGCGCCCCTTTGATGCTTTGCATCTATGGCTTTCTTATAAATTAATTAAAACACTCTTTTAATTCTATTTTCGAAAGCACATGTTGGTGAATTTCTCTTGGAATATCGTCGGAAATTAAAGTTCCGCATGTATTGATTTACTAATGTCGCAAGTTCAGTGTTGGTTGGTAATTTGCCATCTTTCAATACGAGCATAAACATTCATGTTTCAACACTAGGCATCTCCATTCCAAACATGCTACATGCGTGTGTAATTTGGTGAAATGGACTACATGAAGTTTGAATGGTAAACCATAGCAAGTGATATTTCCATCAATTTTCAAATATTTTAACTACTTCAAGGCGTAGTTATTTTAAATTATGAAATCCCAAATGAGTATTATAGTATCAGAGAACTGCCTGGTGAAGTATCTTATTAAGATAAAACTCTTCAAAATCTGGTAATAATAGACGTTTAAGTATAAAACGGTATTGCGTACTACTATGCCTTATATTGATAATAAAAGAAATAAAAACGCCAAGAATCCAGATATAAATTTTGCGTTAGATTAAACAACACACCAGACGTACATGAAGATTGTATATGAAAATATACAGCTCATCAACAGCGAGTTGATATATTTGTTTTAATAAAAACATTTCGATCACTCGCTTTTGTTAACAATATTTGTCTGAATGTACTTAATTTTCATAATTCAACTGTAAATGTTGTTTGACTTTCATGTGAAACAATCATGATGCTAGACGCTCTCTTTTCAGAAATTCCTATAATATTCATGAAACTTTATATAGTGCTAAATAGCTCAATTCTGCTATAGTTTGGCTTTTGACATTGTATGACGGCACTAGAACAATATTTTGCAAGCATAGTATCGATCGTCAGTGTCAATCAGATTTTAGAACAAATTGTTCGACTGAATCATGTTTGGTACACTTAACAGATTTCATCAAATCACAAACTGCTAAAGGGTTATTCACAAGCATGATCATGCTTGATTTACAAAAAGCATTCGACACAGTAGATCACACCTAACTGTGTGAAAAACTTACGACCATGGGGGTTTACTCTGTAGAGTGGATTCACTCATACCTAATAGGGATAAAGCAAACAATGCATGTAAGTGATACATTCTCAGACTCGGAAACAGTAACATGTGGTGTACATCAGGGTAATATTTTGGTGACTCTTCTTTTCAATGCTATGTCAATGATTTGGACATAAGTATAAGCAAAGATTTCAAACTACTGTTATATGCTGATGATAGCACCTTAATTTTCTCACATTAAGATCCAAATGTTATAAGTAAAACATTAGGATGTGAATTAGCAAACTGCAATAAATGGCTAGTTGACAACAAGTTGTCTCTGCATATGGGTAAAACAGAATGTATACATTCTGGAAGTAAACGGAAAACTAAAAAGGTTGAAAACTTCTCAGTCACATGTAATAATCAAACTATAAAGTCTCAACACTCGGTGAAATATTAAGGTCATGTTCTAGATAACTCCCTGTCAGGTAATAAATGTGCAAACGACATCATCAGTAAGGTCAATTCGAGACTTAAATTCATGAATAGACACAACAGTGTACTCGATTTTAACACCAATAAAATCCTCTGTAATTCATTTATTCAGTGCTAATTTGACTGTGCATGTTCGGCCTGGTATAATAACTTAGGAAAAACTTTAAAGTCTAAATTACAAATTACTCAAAACAAGGTTGTGCGATTCATTTTAAATGTTCTACCAAGAACCACACTGACCTGCTCAGATTTTCACAAACTAGGTATGTTAAAACTTAATGATAGAGTCAAACAACTGAGTCTAAATCATGTACATATTTATTTTATGACAAATGTCCTTGTGCACTTGAAAGAAAGCTTTATTAAGAAATCAGATGTTCATAGCTACTGCACAAGAAAGAGCAAGTGTAATTTTTATGTTCCTGACATAAAGTCAGCAACAGCTACAACTTTTTATTACAATGGTGTTTTAACTTGGAATGCCCTTCCAGACTCTACTCAAGGTATATATAATCACTTCAAATTTTAAAAAGAAGCCAAAGAAAACTTTCTTAACAAGTACCTTTAGGGTTAAGCATGGCCGACTGTGTTGTTTTTTAAGTGTTTGGATATCCCCTGTTTTTGTTGTTTGTTGTTTTTGTTTGTGTTTTGACGAGTTTATTAACTTCAGTGCTCGCTCAAATTGTTAGTCGTAGATTCATTTCACGAACTCTAGATTTGCTAACAACATTATAAAATAATTAAATAAAACCCTTTAAAATAATATGTTTGTAGCTAGCTGCAATTTAGTTTATGTGCAATAAGAAGCAGTTATGTAAAGGACCCCTGTGAAAATAATTCGCAAGACTTTCAAGGGCTTTTCTGGTTGTACATATCCGTATATCACACTACAATAAACTAATAGTTATCAGTCTAAAATACCAAATTGATAAATGCAATATAGATCGAGTTCCATCTGAAGCGCAGAACGTCAACATGTAAATGTATCACAAATTTAAACCTCTTAATGTCAATTTAATCTGTGATATTTTTGTGCTAAATATATGCGTTTGTTTTAAGTTAATTTGTTTTAAGCTTCTGTGAAAATTGTAAATGTTGTTATTTGACATGTATGTGCCAAATAAACCTATCTATCTATGCTCGGAATACTGGTGAAGTGTGTAGACACAAACCATTGTTTATGTAGCCTCAGTGTTCTCATGATCATACGGTATGTGCTAAACATGATCGGTTTAGTTCTATAAAAATAACCACAAAATACAATAAAAATGATATATATCATTGAAACCTGTATAAATCAACCAATGAAGCGCATGTATAGCATGATCTCATTCCAAAACAATTGGAACTCTAAAAATAAATAATAGGCGCATTCCGGAGATAGTCAATGAAACACGACTGTATATTTGGGTAAACATGTCAATTACGTAGACGTAAGTTGCAATACATTTTTTTCAAGAAATTAAATTTAAATTTTAATTAAATGCCCTTTTTAAATTCAAGATAAAGTGAATTAATTGTAATTACAAACAGTTTATGTTTCCTGAACATATATTAACACGGAGTGAAATTAAGCTCCTGAATTGCATTGTTTCTTTTTTCACAATACTGACTATTTGCCTGCAAAGAAAAAAGAGAACATGTTCGCCATACTGGATTTGGAAAAAGCACTCTTAAAAGCAGCTGAGTTCCGCAAACAGTCTAACAATAAAATGGCTTTCGACTGCAAATATCATTTCTCGTTAACTCACAGTACGCTTCTCCATAGTACTTGATACAATTACCTGATAAATAATATAGGCCGTGTTGCAGATCAGATTTGTTTGAATATTATCTGCAAACTGAGGAGCATTATATTTGAATATTTTTTATGTGTCTAAAATACTGTTTTGTATGCTCTGGAATGGTGGAATGGTTGTAACATCTTTGTTTATGTGCACAATTACATCAGAGACACTAACATGATATTTGTAGGTGTTATTAGATTCCCCATCGGAATACAAAGCACACCATTAGACATGGCAAGCTTCGCCTTTTCCTACCCCATATCAGCCTCATCTGATATCACATGATATCAAAAGTCACTAACCATATATTCTCTATTGATATATTTCATGTTACGACGATAATGCCAACCACTGTGTTGTCGTGTTTGTGCCCCCGAAGAAGGGCATATAATAATCGCATCGTCCGCCCCCATCCTTCCGTTCGTCTTCAAGTATTGAAGGTAAAATAAATCTTTATTTGATAATATACAATGTATGGCATTCAGACAAGTGCCAAGGTCTGAACATAACTTCCTCTTCAGTAGTCAGAGGCATATCCAATCGGTTATTTCTTATGTTAAGAGCATACATTTATGAAATCGAAGAGATTACGATATCCATTCTATTTTAAAGCATAGCTCTATAAGTATTGAAGGGTATCTTTCACATAATGATAAAGAACTTTGAGAGGCAGTGCTGAGTACAAATATCATACATATTTCATTGGCAAATCGTTCTATGTTACTGGAATGTTCTTCAATAAATACGCAAAACGTGTCTGGTTTTCCATACTTTAAGGTCAATATAACTGTGTGTGTCTCTAGTTGGCGATAATTGCGATAAAGTAATCTTTCTTAAAAGAAAAGCGACAAAGAAAACATCAGTTCTCACAATACCATACAGACACCTTCAGTGGAACGAGTCCAAGCAATAAGGATGTCGTCGATTATATTTTATGAAACACAACGTCGAATTATGACAGAGTGTTACAAAGGGACATTTAAATGAGCCGGGGAAAAATGAGAAATATTAAAAAAACAAAACAAATATCAGCAAAACAGACATATTTAATCAGTCTCGTTTGTGTGATCAAATCAACAAACACAAACTACTTTTCAAGCACACACACACACTCAAAGAAATAGTTCGAACCAGCTGTATTATTTAATAATACTCGCACGATTTCACAACTATTCATCTACGATAACGCATCTAAAACAAGCGTTTCACTTACGCCATGATAAAAACAAGTCAGTCAGTCAGTCAGTCAGCCAGTCAGTCAGTCAGTCAGTCAGCCAGTCAGTCAGTCAGTCAGTCAGTCAATCAGTCAGTCAGTCAGTCAGTCAGTCAGTCAGTCAGTCAGTCAGTCAGTCAGTCAGTCAGTCAGTCAGTCAGTCAGTCAGTCAGTCAGTCAGTCAGTCAGTCAGTCAGTCAGTCAGTCAGTCAGTCAGTCAGTCAGTCAGTCAGTCAGTCAGTCAGTCAGTCAGTCAGTCAGTCAGTCAGTCAGTCAGTCAGTCAGTCAGTCAGTCAGTCAGTCAGTCAGTCAGTCAGTCAGTCAGTCAGTCAGTCAGTCAGTCAGTCAGTCAGTCAGTCAGTCAGTCAGTCAGTCAGTCAGTCAGTCAGTCAGTCAGTCAGTCAGTCAGTCAGTCAGTCAGTCAGTCAGTCAGTCAGTCAGTCAGTCAGTCAGTCAGTCAGTCAGTCAGTCAGTCAGTCAGTCAGTCAGTCAGTCAGTCAGTCAGTCAGTCAGTCAGTCAGTCAGTCAGTCAGTCAGTCAGTCAGTCAGTCAGTCAGTCAGTCAGTCAGTCAGTCAGTCAGTCAGTCAGTCAGTCAGTCAGTCAGTCAGTCAGTCAGTCAGTCAGTCAGTCAGTCAGTCAGTCAGTCAGTCAGTCAGTCAGTCAGTCAGTCAGTCAGTCAGTCAGTCAGTCAGTCAGTCAGTCAGTCAGTCAGTCAGTCAGTCAGTCAGTCAGTCAGTCAGTCAGTCAGTCAGTCAGTCAGTCAGTCAGTCAGTCAGTCAGTCAGTCAGTCAGTCAGTCAGTCAGTCAGTCAGTCAGTCAGTCAGTCAGTCAGTCAGTCAGTCAGTCAGTCAGTCAGTCAGTCAGTCAGTCAGTCAGTCAGTCAGTCAGTCAGTCAGTCAGTCAGTCAGTCAGTCAGTCAGTCAGTCAGTCAGTCAGTCAGTCAGTCAGTCAGTCAGTCAGTCAGTCAGTCAGTCAGTCAGTCAGTCAGTCAGTCAGTCAGTCAGTCAGTCAGTCAGTCAGTCAGTCAGTCAGTCAGTCAGTCAGTCAGTCAGTCAGTCAGTCAGTCAGTCAGTCAGTCAGTCAGTCAGTCAGTCAGTCAGTCAGTCAGTCAGTCAGTCAGTCAGTCAGTCAGTCAGTCAGTCAGTCAGTCAGTCAGTCAGTCAGTCAGTCAGTCAGTCAGTCAGTCAGTCAGTCAGTCAGTCAGTCAGTCAGTCAGTCAGTCAGTCAGTCAGTCAGTCAGTCAGTCAGTCAGTCAGTCAGTCAGTCAGTCAGTCAGTCAGTCAGTCAGTCAGTCAGTCAGTCAGTCAGTCAGTCAGTCAGTCAGTCAGTCAGTCAGTCAGTCAGTCAGTCAGTCAGTCAGTCAGTCAGTCAGTCAGTCAGTCAGTCAGTCAGTCAGTCAGTCAGTCAGTCAGTCAGTCAGTCAGTCAGTCAGTCAGTCAGTCAGTCAGTCAGTCAGTCAGTCAGTCAGTCAGTCAGTCAGTCAGTCAGTCAGTCAGTCAGTCAGTCAGTCAGTCAGTCAGTCAGTCAGTCAGTCAGTCAGTCAGTCAGTCAGTCAGTCAGTCAGTCAGTCAGTCAGTCAGTCAGTCAGTCAGTCAGTCAGTCAGTCAGTCAGTCAGTCAGTCAGTCAGTCAGTCAGTCAGTCAGTCAGTCAGTCAGTCAGTCAGTCAGTCAGTCAGTCAGTCAGTCAGTCAGTCAGTCAGTCAGTCAGTCAGTCAGTCAGTCAGTCAGTCAGTCAGTCAGTCAGTCAGTCAGTCAGTCAGTCAGTCAGTCAGTCAGTCAGTCAGTCAGTCAGTCAGTCAGTCAGTCAGTCAGTCAGTCAGTCAGTCAGTCAGTCAGTCAGTCAGTCAGTCAGTCAGTCAGTCAGTCAGTCAGTCAGTCAGTCAGTCAGTCAGTCAGTCAGTCAGTCAGTCAGTCAGTCAGTCAGTCAGTCAGTCAGTCAGTCAGTCAGTCAGTCAGTCAGTCAGTCAGTCAGTCAGTCAGTCAGTCAGTCAGTCAGTCAGTCAGTCAGTCAGTCAGTCAGTCAGTCAGTCAGTCAGTCAGTCAGTCAGTCAGTCAGTCAGTCAGTCAGTCAGTCAGTCAGTCAGTCAGTCAGTCAGTCAGTCAGTCAGTCAGTCAGTCAGTCAGTCAGTCAGTCAGTCAGTCAGTCAGTCAGTCAGTCAGTCAGTCAGTCAGTCAGTCAGTCAGTCAGTCAGTCAGTCAGTCAGTCAGTCAGTCAGTCAGTCAGTCAGTCAGTCAGTCAGTCAGTCAGTCAGTCAGTCAGTCAGTCAGTCAGTCAGTCAGTCAGTCAGTCAGTCAGTCAGTCAGTCAGTCAGTCAGTCNGGCTTGGGAGGCTGCATCACCCACACCTCTAACACCATTGTTGAGTGTGAACGCCGGGTTGGCCCTCAGCATCTGAAGCTCCCTGAGCATGTCATCCATGCGTCGTTTCTTATTCCGGAGCTCCTGCAGCTTGCTGGCCAGCTGCTCACGGCTCATGTCCTCCGACCAAGTCGGCATCAACGGAACTGTGAACTCATCCTGCTGCATCCGATCCAGCCTGCTCTTCTTGCTGAGCAGGTCCTGCAGACGAGCCTCCAGCTGGTCCCTGGTCAGCTGCTCGGGAGGTATCGACCGGTCTGGGACCCCTAATGCCCCAACTGGTGTTTCAGTCTCTATGATCTTTAAAACATCTGGCCGTCCATGTGGAATGCCGAGGCCTGTGTTACGAACAGGAGTTGATGTAACCAAGTTGTTACGATGTTGGTACGATTTATTTCTTCCTATAGTACCGGAAGCTTCTTTTCCAATTCCAACTGCGTAATTTCTTCCTTGATCGAAACCGATTTAACCAATCGTTCCGAAACCGATTCCCGCATCAACTCCTGTTTTCCTTGGTCTTTTGCCATTGTTAGTGGTGGGTAAGAGAGTTTCTATTAAAACACGTCTTGTCCCCCGTTGGGCGCCAAATTTTGCAACGATCCGTCCCTTATATATATACAACAACGGCTAGCTCACCGGACGAATCGTACAGAATGGTCATAATGAATTTGTCCTCGTAGCTACCTTGCCAAGTTGACTGGAAACAAACAAAAATAACAACGATTATTATACGATACTAAACTACTCTGAACAGTACAGACATAATCAAAAATCACAAGTTAGCATATGCAATAACTATATACTGCTCAATTATATAATTTGTTCTGATAGGTTTATCTATATGTATCATGTCCTTTAAGCAATTATTTGTGTTATCATAGAAACATCATCCGATGGAGGAAATATACCTAAGGGCATCATGACATTTTTTGGCGTAGCAAGCTGTTTAAAAATGCTTTTGTCGCATATTTATTTCGATGATATCGTGCAACGGGAAAATTGACTGCCTACAGAATATACAAATTATGATAGTTTATTATTGCATTATTCGCGATACGAATATTTATAATGATAGAGGTAATCTCTAACAAAGTAAGAATTCTCGTATATAGCTAGGTATCGAAAATCATATTAGTCCAGCAGCTGTATATTAAGGTCAAATCCAATATTTTTTTCAACGCCGCTTGTGTTTATTTTTAAGGACAGCTCTTGTTTATTCTAGACACATAATAAATTTACAACGAATCAACGGGTACCAAATTCTTATTCGGTAATCGCATACTCTGAGTCTTTAAACAAGCGGCTGAACAAATCAGCACGGAATAACATGGCTTTTCCATTGACTTGATAAGGATCTGTCACCTTGGAGCCCATAACCTCCGATTGGAAACAAGTTGCGTTCGTTGCCTAAATTATTGTCGGTTTTTTTCTGACATGACGTGTTTGCGGGTTTGAAGGTCGCGGACACGACAACACTCAATAATAAATCAATCCGCCGAAACGACAAATGAAGGTGTTGGCGACACGCAAAACATTTGGCGCTTGAAGGTAAAATGCATGTGTCGTGTTGGCGTTCTTGCGTTTGCAACCTTAATTTGTTGGCATGTTGATTTGTTGTTCTGGTTAATTGGCGGGTTTGAACGTTTTAAACTTTTTAAAATAAGTATGTGTAAAATAATGCAAGCATGCTCCTTGTCATCTATAACAACTGTAATACATAGTTTACACCATTTATATTCGCTTAATTTACGGAATATGCATGTCCGATAGATAATTTGAATTTAGGTTTGTTATATTTGTTAACTGATTAAACACAAACGCAAGACATTCGCTTCCATTTGTTTTTTGTTTTTTTTTACTGTTTACGCAATTGATCTTCGAGAAGCGAATAACAAGCTAATTACAAAACAGATTTGGTATGAATTATTTTAATCAATAAATGATCATACGTGTAGTCTGTGTATAAAGAAATTGTATCAAACGGTTTATCAAACTACTGTTCATACAAAGCTCTTGCAGATTGTTCTACATACGATTTTGAGGAGGTGTTATTTTGTATGATGTAGATAACACTGATTATTTTATTCGAGACGGTATCGGTGCAAGAATCAACGAACAAAATTAAGATTGATTGTTTACAGAAGGAAATACACGTTTCTGTTTATTGGTTTTAGTTGAGACAACATAGTGTTCCGAGTTAGGCCTGGTTGGGCAGTAATTTTTAGATTGATTTTTTCGCACTATGTGCGTTGACTTTGACATTCTCTAAAGTAATGACACACTTGATATAGTTACAAGATCTGAACAAAATAATAAAAAAGTTCGTTTTTGTTGACAATTGTAAATGTAATAGAAGTACGTGCTGAGCGTTAGACGAAAACTCTTAAAGTGAATGTAGTATCTGATTTGTAGATGACTGTTTCAACTGCAAAAATATAACAATCTTATTACATTCAAGTATAATACATTGTAACTGAGTTAATGTAAAAGATCGGTCATATAGGAAGTATGTAGTTTTGTGTAAGTCACAGCTACCTGAAGGGAATACGTATGCGTTGTCATAATATACTCTATACACGTATCACGGACAAAATAACCCTATTGTTAAATATGAAGAAATAATTTATTTCAATTTTACATTGTCAGAGGCGAAAAACTCATGGTCACAACCATGTGCTGTCCATGGTCCATGATTTATTACTTACCACAACTGAAATTTTCGGTGTTTCGTAGTTTATTACGCTATGCGTTATCTTATGTCTAGTGTATAAATGGAGGTTATTCACCAATAAGGTCGACGCTGTCGATTAAAATGGCGTCTTTGGTATTAACTCGACTGATAAAATAACACAAATGATAAGTAATGGCATCTTACCGAAAACCCGACAACATTATATATGTGTGCGTGTTTAATTTGAGATATTTGCTAAAAGGTTTTTACCATATGTGTTCCAGAATAACACACTTGTTTGCACATTTGTTTTAAATATAAAATTACCAGATATGATATTATATTTTATGTTATATAACTAATTTATTATATGAACATATTAATGATAAACATCAGTGCAGTTGTAAATCCAAATTAATTATAAATATTTTATTCCGGGAATATTTTGCATCCGGAAATGACATTTGAAGATGATAAAATCAACATCACGACACAATCATTATTAAATCAATCGAATGAGATGGAATTTATCACATTGCGCTTAACTATATTTGAATAATGTAATACTGCTGCATATTTTCAGTTTAATAACTTAAGGTTCTAATGTATGTCAGAGCGTATACCGTATGTGTCTCGTTGCCTTTAAAAATGCATTAAAACGTGAAAGCATACAACTTTGCTTTTATCATTCTGTTTCGAAACGCAAAAATACATCCAGATTTCATAAATGTGTCTGCTTCACTGTTTATGCGTTCACGTCATTCAAATGTAACTTTTCGTTTACTTTTTAGTTAATAATTCTTCGTGAGCTATGATACTTACTGTCTTATAGATTTCTTTTTGGGGAAGGAAACAACTTTGGTAATACATTTTAATGTTGCCGTATAAAAAAGCTAGTTTTAATCGACGCTTATGTGCAATTGCATACTGATGGCTTTAGTAATGTGCGGATTGGTTAATGTGTATGAAATCGGAGCCACGAACCGAAACGTATTGTACCTAGGTATTAGTTATTTTATTGCGTTTCATGAATTGTTGATTCACACTTTCAGGCATCGATATTTCATTGAATCCATACACTTATTAATTAACGACGACACTAACAAAGAGCATCTGACGTGTCCAAATAAAACATCTCATGCTCGTCTTATAAATTAACATAGCTATGTAACTATACAATCTAGAAACTGTTATATTCATTTCGGATTGTGATCGATTAAGCATTGACAAACGAGTGAAATAACACATGAGAGAAGGTGCACCTTATTTCAAAATTCATCAGCAGAAACAGATTACAAACTTAACGATACACAAACACTCATCAAACGTTCATATTGCGATAAACTAAAAATGTCATCAGATACAGTAACTCAACAATGTCATCATTCAGCCTTTACTTGAAAAGAATAATAACGCCATAAAATGTGCACACATAACGGAAAGACATATACGTTATAACAGATACGTTTGTTCACAGTGTTCTATTAAAGGCGCAAATGATGTTCTTGAACAATAAAGTTTAGCCCTGAAATCTTACAGCATCCTCATGTCAGATGATCTGACATGTTCGTTCGACTTCGACATTAATCATTTTAAGAACTTCTCATTTTGTCTAGGTAATGGATGGATGGGTAAATAAAACAATTCCTGGAAAAAAAACGTCGAGATAAAAAGTTGTATGTATGATAGAAACTGTTCAGCTAATCTTGTTTAATAAATTTGCACTGGAACACATATGAACATGTTCTGAAATGGTATCTATAGTAACAAAGTGTAATTATAGTTAAAGCTATTACTATGCAGTAAAAAAAATAAAGCTATTACTATGCAGTAAAGAATGTTTATTTTATATACATATATTTATCGCCGTGGCCTAGTGGATAAGAAGTCCGCCTCGGGATCGGGAGGTCGTAGGTTCGAGCCCCATGGGGAGCGTTTGTCTAAGGATGGATGTTTGTAAAGGGACTTGTTCCGATATGGCCGGCTCGTCAACCGCGAGCGTTAAACATGAATGGTAACCGACTTCTATCCGCCTGGCGCCTGGCATAGTGATAGGAGTTTGGAGGTACATGGTATACACGCAAAAAGTGTCTCATAGGTTAGATTGGCTGGCCCTTTCAATAGGGGTGACACTATAATAAAAAAGACCTATATTTTAGCAAATCGCAATTTAATTCGTAGTTTACTCTTCAGATTTAGAAAAATAACACATTTGTTTTAAAAGTATGAAAAAGCATTTTTTTAATTTTATTTACCTTGTAATGTATGCTGATATAAGCATTGAATTGATATTGGTTCTGTATCTTAAGCCTTAAAAACTAAGCCGTACAATTTACTTATTACTTTATTGGTGAGTCGTGTTTACACTCTTGAAATGAAGTTTAAAACAATTGTTAAACATGTCCGGCTTCAACAAAATGGGTTATATGTCATTTTTAAGTACAGCAAGTTAGTTTCGTAACAGTAGAACTTTTTGAACTTTCATTATTGCATTCCACGGAGTTACCTTTGCGTCATAATATTTCTGACACTTTGACATTAGTTGTATTCACGTAAATATTGTTTCTTGAATATGTTCTGTATGTTTTCAGATTCGGTCACTTGCGATTAGTAAATGACTATACACTAATACTCACTGGGCTTTCGCAACTGGCGATAACGAAGTCTTTACCGACTTAAAGCGGCCAAATTATTTTTAGACTATCATGGAGTCGGTCACTGCACCATCACTTTGTGAATCGACAATAACTGTCTGAAGAAGCCATTCATAAAATATGTGACAACTTAATAGCTACATTTCGTACCCCTATTTACGGAAATGTGGTGTCGACCGTTATGTCTAAATTCACCTCCAAACTGGAAGCTCTGGAACACGCAAATACGCATCTGATCAATGAAAACTCAGATTTTTTAACGACAATATAGGTCTGTAGGCGAAATTAAGTCCGTGTCTCTGGTATACAGGAAAAAAGATCTGAAAACACGGATGATCTGATAAGGAAACTGTCTTATGCAATTGGTTTCGGTCTGTCCTTGTCTGAAATAGACCGATCTCACAGAGTCGGGACACCAAATCCAAGCAAACCCCGGGACAGTATAGTCAAGTTAACATCGTACAGAGCCAGACAAAAACTATACCTAAGCCGATCGAAAACTGAAAGACAATTGCTACAAGAGTAGGTTCGTCAATGAGGACCTAACTTCCAAGAGAAGCTCCCTGTTATTCAATGCTTGGATCCTATTAAAATCCGCCTTCTTGGTGCATGGTCATCCGACGGTAACATTTTAGTAAATCCTTTGAGTCAATCATATTGAAGACTCGAAACGTCGATCTTCCATTTTTCTGAATTCTTAAAAACAAATTCAAACGTATCGACGATATTATATTAGTTAATTAGACTATACGATTTTATTTTTAGGGGAATCATGATATTTGTTACTAAAATACAATTTTAATATGCTATCACACGTCCTCAACATGATCATTGGTGTTAATACTTAAGTGTTATAACATCTAAAGTTTTCTCAAAACGTGTTCCCTTATACAAATATGTCGAACTGCTGTCACGCTATAATCATGAACTAATTTGATGCTGCTGCTCTATATATTTTGAATTGAACTGGTGTTTTGACCCGATGTTATACTTGTATATACACAATTAAAACATTGTCTAGCCAAGAATATTATTTTGTGTTGGATAAACTGAAGTAGTACTGTATGGCCTATACAAAAACCATGTGATATAATCATCTTTCCTATTGTATGTGTAATTGTTTTTGTTGTTCTTGTGTTTTGTTTAAAACTATATTCGTGTTCTCCAACCCCAAACGTGGATAAACAATACAAATAAAGTGTTAACCTTTACGCATTATGTTACTACTTTTGTTACCCTCCTCTCCAACTCGAAATGTGGACTCATTTAACATCAAGTTTACGCATTATGCTACTAACACCACTATTAACGGCGATTTATTATACATATCTTATCACATTGTCGAAATATTGTCAATGTATAGAACATGTTAAAAAGATTACGCCTATGCTTTCACACCCTCTACGTCAGAAAATCAATAATAAAGTTAAATTAANGTTACAATACTCAATCACAGAGAGCGACATTGACTTATTACACAGAACCTTGCGGTTCCGTATAGTGTACGTAGTTATAATACTCAATAACAGAGAGCGACATTGACTCAATACACAGAACCTTTCTTATAGTGTACGTAGTTACACTTCTCAATTACAGAGAGCGACATTGACTGATTACACACTCAGAATCTTACTGTTGCTTATAGTGTACGTCGTTATAATACTCAATTACAGAGAGCGACATTTACCGGTTGCCCGGGTTTTTATGTAGCTGAGAGTGTACGACGTTACAATACTCAAGTCCAGAGAGCGACATTTACCGGTTAAACAGGTCTTTATGAAGCTTAGCGTGTACGAAGTTACAATACTCATTAACATAGAGCGACATTTACCGGTTAAACCGGTCTTTATGAAACTAAGAGTGTACGAAAATACAATATTCAGTTTCAGATGGGGACATTGACCGGTTAAACTGGCCCTTATGTAGCTGAGGGTTTTCTTATTTAGAATATTCTGTAAAAGAGAGCGACATTGACCGGTTTTACCGGACTTTATGTAGCTGAGGGTTTACTTATGTAGAATATTCAGTTGCAGAGGGGGACATTGACCGGATAAACCAGACCTTATATAGCTGAGGGGAGGGTTAACTGATACATAATATTTACTTACAGAGAGCGACATTGACTGTCTACTGCTATGAGTGTACGCACATTGACCAATTCAAAGAACCATACTGTTGCCAAGAGTGTATACGATTTTTTACGATAACCAATTGCAGTGAACGACGTTGACCAATTTTACCGGACTCTACTATTGCTTAAAGTGTACATATAAGCAATAATCAATTGCAGCCAGCGATATCGACCGATTCGACCGGACCGTTCTGCTAATTCGGGACCCGTTCGATGCCATGTTGTCCTATTTCACATGGGCGGCAACTTATGGTCACCATACACGCGTGACTGCCAAGGAGGAGGTACTGAAGGGTACACAATTTTGTTTGTTTGGATGTGTTACCATTGTTTACAGTGTTTTGGTCATTTAAATTGATGGTCGCGTAATGGTTTCGCTTGGCAGGATAAGTCGCTCTCAGCAGTTCACCAGGTCTAAGTTCACATTCTGTTAAATATGTTTATATATTTTTCGGCATGACATTTCGTGTTTTTTTTTTTTTTTACCAAGTCTTTCTTTGGATGAGGAATTTGCGCTGCAAGTTGTCCGATTTGTTTATGCTTTATTCATGAATCGGTCAATCCACAAAATCAATCAAAAACTAATATGCTTCTTATTAAAGCCCTTGAAAGCAAATTGTAATATCCGTCTTTATATGTTCACGGCTTCTGACCCAACCTTTTGAAATATAAAGAACGATCTGATACGATTTTACAATTTTAGCCGCCCACAAACTGTTAAGTTCATGCGTAACGTGGTATTTGCGCGTTATCAACGTCACGTTAACCAGATCGCGTGGGCCAGTGCACGTGATTCAGTACGAGAGGTTGGTTTCCGATACAGTTGCAGAACTGAGAGCTCTATCACGTGAGTTGAAGCTAGGCCCATGTCGACAAAGCCCCTGATTCAAAACATTACTGTACCCATCATCCGTCATGTCTAATCCATCATCACTCATTCATGGACTAAAACACATTCGTGGTATCAACATCAAAATAATGATAGATCGTTGAGTAAATAATTGTTAAATATACGTGTAAAAACATGTTAGTGGCTTGTATAAAATATATACGTTTTGTATGCTTGACAAGAAAACCTGAATCACTTTTCAAGACTGACTTTTCGGTTGTCTGAGCCTGGCTAAATAGACTTGGCTTTATTCAACACGTACTTAATATACTACTAAACGCTAATCAAATAAATCACATTTCGTGACAAAATTTAACATTCACGTATAAACTATTCGTTGTCTTTACAAACGATTTAGACAAGCTAGATATAAAAAGCATTTAAACATACACATACAATATTAAGACTAGTATGAACATGTCCATACTACTCTTTCACTTTAGATGTTAAGATTAAAGAACGTCCATAATTACACTTAAGATGTTTAGTTTCAATTGACAGATTTTCTGGGCCATCCCGTCCTCGGTACAGACATGGCTTGCACATTGAACACGAAAGAAGGTGGATACCATCGAACGCCTCATAACAAGACCTCACACAGGGAAATGTTGCGGTACATCTTCGACGGCGAACGTCGGGCGAGCGTGGAAGACGTCGTCAGAACCGCAGAAAGACTCCTAACAACGGCGTACGACAAATCGTTCCGAGTAAGCATCAGTCATGGCTTATATGACGGCTGAAAATGAACTTTCGACGAGAGTTGATTAGCAGTTTGTTAAGCCAGTCAGACAGTTATAGAGTCTTAAATTGATACGCGCTCTGGAAAAAACGGGGCTCAATGCATGTGCGCAAAGTGTCGTCCCAGATTAGCCTTTGCAGACCGCAAAAGTAATGTATATGTTCTTTACAAAACAGTAATGGGATTGTGTATATCTCGATAAGTTTTCATGGGTGAACCTCCAGTACATGTGTAAGAACTTTTTGTAAAACTATGTTTTCCATTCTTGTTTTTGTTCTGTGAACTGTAAACTGAGGCGTCTGTAATATGTTTACGTTGGAGACAAAAAGAATGTTTGAACTATGTAGAAAAAGAAACAGGGTGAAATGTTATCTATATACACGTACTTCAAAGTCGTTTTGATGTTCGTAAGTGATTTTCATACTGACGAAATATTAATCCCGTGACTAAATGTAATGAGGGGGGGGATAAATTGCATAAAACTAAAAAAGAAGAAAATGATTACACCCACTTGAGGGATGATGCACTGGGTCATTTGTGAGATATGTTTGGAAGTTGGTACCTATCATGAAAATAACACCCACCCACCCAAAGAACTAAATAGAAATATGTTATTTTCCCCCTTTTCCCCATTTTCATCATTTAACATAAGATTAAATCTTGAGACAATTCCTTTGTGCACCTGACAGATGTTGCAAAGTTCTAATGTTATAGAGCACATTTACAGAAAAACACTTGGTTGACTGCAAGCAAACCGACAACATCCCCAAACAGATGGCTATATTCAACAAACATCAGACAAGCAGTTGTCACAGTTTGTGCAAGGTTCCATCCAAATTAGTCACACTTTTAGGTTTAAGCAATGCAAGTGGATATGGGGTTTGAAATACTGGCGTTAGTCAGAGGAGTAAGTGTGAAGGATGTGTGTATGAGCTCCATGATGCACATATGACTGACAGCACAGGGCACAACAAAGGGTTTTCAAATCTTGCAGAGATGTACAACTTGGAACCTATTTTGTGACACGCACACTACACTTGGCTTCAGCAGTGCTATGGATAAAGTGATGCAGTTTGTGGGGGCAGATATGAAGCAAGTGCTACCATGTTTTATGATGGAACTGGATGTAGACAGAAATAATATAAGTGTTGCTGGACAAGCACTGGACATGTACCTTAAGTTGGTGGCTCCCGAGTACGACCACAAACCCTGGAACCGCGACAAGGAATTCCTCCACTTCCTTGAGCAAAGGCAGGTATCCAGCAAGCTGTTTCTATACAAAGGCAGCTGGTGTGTGTTGGGTTTCTCTCCAGGGCAGCAGCAGTCATAATATACCACTTTGTCCATCTGGCAGAGTTCCTGAACAGGAACCCTGATATTAAAAATCGATTAGCCTGCCTCGTCAGAGAAGTAATGAAGCTTCCCTACCTCCTAGGTAGTCCTCGTGGTGTTTTCCAGCCTAGTTGAAGCCCTTCTATGTCCGCACCATTGAGAAAGATGCTACCCATTTTCAACTCAGTGAATTCTGTTAGGGCTCCAATACAGGCTTGGTGAGCGACAACTACATAACAATCACAACACCAAGGTACCCTGTATTGCCTCATAGGATTTTCAGTAGTGTAAAGAAGACCTTTAAAGAGGATGTCCTGAACCTTGTGTCAGACGAGGCTACTGATCATTTGATGAGGTTAAGAAGCTGATTGTTCTCATGCAGCCTCACCTGAAGACTACCATGGCCATAGGAGGGACTATGGGATTGATGGGAAGACCTTTCTGATGGACTTCCCTGTCAGTGAACAGGCTGGTAACATTGATACATTAGTAAAAAAAACTCTTTGTGGTGGAGAGACAATGTGGCAAGGTGGACTACAGGCTGAAGAAGCTAGACACACTGAAGACATTCACTAGGTCAATGATTTTACAAAAGAACCAGGAGCTTAGGGATGGACAGATTCCATCCTTCAGAGGTCTCAAGTTAGCAGCCCAAGCAAAAAAGAAAGGATTGAACTCAAGTGTAGTAAACTCATGAATTCCAAATTCTAGAGTGGGTCAGAGCCGAAACAGGAGATGGCTGAAATAAAGAAGATAAAGAGACTAGCCTTTATGGGCATTCTGAACTCCAAAGTTGGCACCTTCACTGACAGTGGAGAATTTGAGAAGTCCCTTGTAAACGGAAGCCTGAACAAAATTGCAAAACTGCAGAGAATAAAGTTCGAGGTCCAGTTTACCAGAGAAAGAAGCACACTTCTGCCTAGAATTGATCCAATCTTCAAAATCCAGGTGACACTTCCCTTGGGTAGAAGAGGATGAAAAAAGCACAGTACCTAGGCAAGCAGAGTGACCAAACCACACTGGAATAAGAACAATAGACAAGAAAGTATTGAAAGGCTAAGATAAATTTTAATTTGCTACTAAAGACTGAATTGTTCATATTATTTCCATCCCATCGTGACTGAATAAAACATATTTTATTGTTTCGTATCTTACATAACAATATTTTCCAAAGTTTTCCCAAACAGAATTTTAGTTTTAGAAGACAGTTAGAATGGTGAAAGCATACCATGGGTATAGGTAAACCGTAAGAATAGCTTATGCATAATGGGTAAAATGTGCAGAAAAAGGTACTTTTATGTTCTTTTTATTCATGTTTAATGGGTGGGTGGGGGTTATTTTCAATTTACAGAGTTACTTTGAGGTGTAACATTTCTTCTATTATTAGTGTTAAATAGTTTTTTTAATGATTATGAAAGCGTTTATTGAACAGTATAAAGGTAAACAGTAAGAATACCTTATAAATACTAGGCGGAATGTGAAGAATATGCAACCTTTTGTGCTGCTTTGTTTCATTTTCAAGGAATTGGGATTATTGTCAAGATGCAGAGTTACTTTTGGTGTCAAAGTTCTTGTATTGATAGTGTAAATCAACTCCCAAATAGGCGCATTGAAATTTTGAACTTGATGATTATCCCCCTCCCTACTAAATGTGCAGAAAACCAGCATTGATATGAAATAGGATGCACACCCAGGATATGTTTGTTGATTTGGATATACATGTATCAGCGATTTCATAACTTCGGTCACTCAACCTACTCTTATACTAAGGTTGGAGAAACCTTATCTCGGATTTCAGATACACAGTGTGATATTTATTTTAATGCGTTGCATTCGTTACCAGATATTTATATTTGTAGAAGGTTGATCTGCGAGAGTGTCCATTTTTTAACAGTTTCATAGTGCTACTCGTTGTTTCGCATTGACGAAAAATGGATTTGAAGCGCGAGAGCACGTTACGAAAATGCAAAAATACGACACGATAATACGAGATTCCTATGCTAGAGCGTGAGATCACGACGCGAGATCGCGATAGTCATATTATTAGAACTCATGTCGGGTTAGGATGATTAAAATTGTAATTAGTTAACGGTCTATTTTTTATGTCGACGTAACCCTTTGATGATGTGTTTTAACAAACGGCCTTTTATAAATCATTTATTGTAGTTTCAATTTTGAATAAGAAACCAATAACGGACAATAACAATACGTCGTCAATTATCGTCCTAACTCAAACAGTTAGTTTCAATAACAAAAGAAGACTAGACGAACATGTTAAACTTTGAATACAAAATTATGATGTTTACAATTTCTATTGAGAGTCGTTCAAATGTGTTACCCTCTGATAAAGAAACAGTATGAATGTTATGCTATTTGATAAAAACTAAATGATGCATATCGGGGCATGAGCAAGTGACGGTATTTGAGACTGGTGTATGCTTTTTTATGTTTAAGTGGCTACATAAATATGAAAGAAAAAACGCAGATTTGCCAATCAATAAAAGAGAAGATAAACATACAAGTAAAAAAGACGACGACTGGCATACTAGGAATAGTGTCAGTTAATTGCCATTCGTTTGGCTATTACTTAAATACTGGATTCTTTGTCAGATCGTCAATTGGCTATTACTAAAATACTGTACATGTATTCTGTGTCGGATCTTCCATTGGCTATTACTTAAATACTGGATTCTGTGTCAGATCTTCCATTGGCTATTACCTAAATACTGGATTCTGTGTCAGATCTTCCATTGGCTATTACCTTAATACTGGATTCTGCGTCAGATCTTCCATTGGCTATTACCTTAATACTGGATTCTGTGTCAGATCTTCCATCGGCTATTACTCAAATACTGGATTCTGTGTAAGATCCTCCAGCGAAGATGAAACGATTCTGCTTGTTATTTGGATGCAGACCGTCAACACGAAAGGTTGTCTTAGTTGTCGTGGCGGCCAGCGCATTGTTACTGGTCTTGCATGTCATCAGAAGTCTCGTCCAATTTAAAGAAACAAAGGATGTTATCGCACTTTAACATAAAGTAAAGTATAATTGTGTAATTTGAACTCTCATGTTCCCAATTAACGCTTACTTACTTGTTGAATATATTTCTATTAACAACTAATCCACACAGATTGTAACATTAATAATTACAAATCTTTCGATGCACTTGTTGGCGTGATATTCAACATAATTTCGTAGTTTTTGATAAAAAATATCCTTTTCTCCTTAAGTAAAACAACCGTAATCTTAATTTGAACATTCAGTGAGTCATCTTTGATAAAGTCAGCCAATATTCTGTTATCTCTATTCTTTACAATTCTCTAATCTTTATACAAGACAATTCTCCTATCGTAGAACTACATAATTCTCCTGTCTTTATACTAGACGTTATTCATTTTTTTATGCTTGTAGTACACATCGAGGGGTGAAAGCGAAACAGCTCTAACTGACATTTTTTCACAAAATGACTTTTTTGTATATTTTGTATCGCAACATCCAAGCCCATCATGTATTAAAATATCTTAGTTCCAGGCAATCAAATAAAAAGTAAAATTGAAATTTGTCCTAAAGCTCTAAGTGAAATTTAATTTATTTTTTAGTGCGAAAAGGCTCTATGTGCAGTGAAATGCTACTTAGAGCTCTTTCGCTTTCAGTTGTTGATGTTAAGATAATTCTTAATGACACTTTTATCAATTATTGAGGAATATATTTACAATAAATTATATATATTTGTATTTGGAAAACATCCTAAACAGATTATTTATGTAACTGATGAAAAATAAGAACAAATATTGATAACATTATGCACTTAGACCTTTTTCGCATGGGTATTTTTTTATTTTTCTTAATTATTTGTTTTGTATAACATTTTTGATAAACTTTTTGANCAATCAGGAACTTGCGTATTAAGTCGTCAATAACTTGTTTAATATTGATAATGCAGCTACAGGATTTATACCGAGGTTAAATATTTATCAGTATCACATCTTGCGCGTATGGATAATGTCGAATAAGTATGGTAAATGTACAAACCTTTCAAAAGTTCAGGCGAAAAAATCGAAATTTCAGCCGTTGGCCGCCATTTTGAACAATAGTTAATATTTTTCTCACTTACGCCACAACAGTTACTTGCGTACGATCTACCCCCTGAATACGGTAATAGCATTTCAAAATTAGAACTACAAATGTTATATACAAATAATTGGTCCGAATTAAGAGGGAGTATCTACTGAACGGGCTATTATTAGTCATAATTAGGTGATAGTAAGTCATGTTTATAAAATAGTTAAATTTAAAAACACTTGTGCTTAGTTATGGGGTGCTTAGCACATGAGCTTCTCACATAGGCAAAGCTGTTCAATCCAACGGCTTCTATGAACACATTGTCTGCGTTTCCATTGCGACTCTAGTACGAATGTTTTACATCCCTCTTACGTTCTTCGCGTTTCTATCGGGAATTTGCGGGGTATATTGCGACGTCAGAGCGATTCACCGACCTCGGCGTTTACTTTGAACATGTAAAAATTAGTCGCCGAAAGGTCTCCACCCTTGACGTTTGGACCCCGTCTTCGTGTGTTCTCACGAAGGTTCTACGCCGTCATGAGTCGCCTTAAGAACGCAGTAAGAATGCCATCCCGTTGTGACGGGTCAGTGTAACGTTACAACAACTGAAATCATCAAATAATTAACAATAAATTGAATATCAAACAAACTGCGAAATGCGTATGTCCTTATGAATGAACTTTTCTAAAAGAGGGAAATTTATCATTTTACCCAAGTTGCCATATTGCAGTTGTTCAAGTGTACCAATCATAGTTGTCGACAGTGGTCATATATTTAGTAATGAGCATAACCTGTCCAAATTAACAATATTTTTTTCCTTGTTTTAGAAAAAAAGGCAACACACTGTATAAGTGTCTAAACACGTGAACATCGAAATTTTTTCAAAAACATTTGTAATCTTTCTCGAATTCAAACAATTGTAGTAATTGTCTTTGTTTAGAAAAAAATAGTCAATAAGTTTCATGATTAAAATTGTCTTAAACCAAAAAATGTTAAAACGATTTACAGTGTATATGTTTATATTTCGTAACCATGCCGAACCCATGATTATCTATATAACCCATTAAAAGAGTATTATCTTTACGTTTGAACTCAATGATCAAAGCGCTCTCATCAATCATAAAAGTTCAATACGTTCTTACAGCTGATCAATATAAAATATAAAGTGAAACTCAAGCTGCTGGAGCAGTATTGAGATCAAGTCTTTTTGCGAACATCATACTCTTAATTAATCATATACTATGTAAAACCTAAATAGGAAATTCCATTATACTACTAAGACATATTTTACGCTTGAAGTGTTTATTTCATAGTTTTTATCAGAAAACTTACCAAGATACCACTGTAAAACGTCATAAATATTAGTCTTATATTACTAGAAATAATTACTATACTACAGGAATTACCATACGCTATAAAAGAAATTAATTATACTTGAACTTGTTTGACTCAATATCATGTTACCATTTCTACAACACAAAACAGAACAAGTAAATGAGCAAATAGTCAAATAATGATAACATAAAAAATATGTTTTAGTAAATCATGATGTTTGTCATAATTACTTACTAAGTCTTATTTTCCATAACACTATCATACAAATAAATATGTGATGAGGCTTCAGTTCTCATAATTAAGTGACTTTTATAGTATACTAAATAACAGTGTCAAATTAATGACCAGAACACAATGTTCCAAGAACTGCCTGTTTACTGACACATCATTTCTGCAAAATTTCCTCTGTGGAATGATACCACAAAGTCATATTGATAGTACTGCTTTTAGAAGAAATTCACAGAGAACAGTATTTTTTGGTAAATTAATAGAACTTTGCAATTATAATATAATCTCTATAATGCTGAATGTTAAAATAAATTTAAAGTACCGACCTATCCGTTACGAAATAATTTGAGGTAATTAATACATATAATCTTCTGACGTTTTTGCCAGACAAAATGTCAATTTTGAATTAAAAGCATTCATTTATTAGTATCCTATATCAGAAAGATTATATATTGAGACAATAGTGTATCCATGCATTATAATATCTAATATTTGTTATGCTAATTTCCGGTTCCGCATCTCAAAATAGTTCGAAACAATGCCATCCAAAATCTGTGTAACATTACTAAATATCACAATATGCCTCGTTTTAAATGTAATTAACACAGTCAATTAGAAAATATAATACTACTCGTTTTCAGCCTACACAATTTGTACATGCAGAATTGACCTCCGAGTATATTGTTGTTATATAGTCTTAAGATCATTCTTCTGAAACATAGCCGGAAGTACATTATCACCCTCCTGTTTTCTTTAAAACAGTCAGTGTGAACGTGCATTTCGTTTTGGACTTTGCAAGATAAATAGCAAAGAAACGACTTGTTCGAAAAGTAACGAAAAACTGCACAACCATCATTAGAGTTGACACTTTTTCTATGTCACACTAGTCACAATGGTCTACCCAACATTTAATCCCTTTGTCCTTAAAAAAACAGTTACTTAAAGTGGGTAATTCTGTTTGGATAGTCTTTCTTCTTTGATAATCAAACAAAACACGACTGATTCATCAAATAAAATATTCTTTAAAGTTTACGTCCGTTTCCTTCGAAAAGAAAAAAAGAAAACTGCACCAACAGTATTTGAGTTAACACTATTTTAAATGTCACTCTGTTCTCAATGGTGCAACCCACAAGTTGTTCCCATTGTTCGAGTACATTGTACATCATTAAACAATAAATGCAATCACATCGGTTTCATTCGAAGAGTATATTCCAAACACGTGCATTCAAATTATATTAACATAATCTATCCAAACTATCAAATACATCATATTTTTATCCAAATGCGTTTATAAATGCCCAAGATACACACAGGGAACATTCAGCTGCAACAGCGAGATAAAAGCCATAATTTACAATTTGGTCCGTTTAGTGCTAGCACGGAACCAATTGATATTCAATAAGGCACACAACAAAAACGAACTGGATACACCTCCTTAGAACGGTCAATGCAAAGCATAAGGGGTTTAAACCGGTTTGAACCGGATTTAATGAGCTCTTAACCTCATACATGGTCCTGAAAATTTAATACAATATAAAAGTGTAAATACACTTTTACCTCATAGAATCACGATTAAAATTAAAAAGCAAAAACGCGATGATACATTTCAATTAAATTACCATTTAACTAGACAATGACAATACAGACTAGAGCACCTGGTCAGTTACGTTCTGTGGCATGATGAAATCAACTAAAATGAGTTTTATCTACATTTCGTCTTTATTCAAAAGCGTTTGAGACATAACATCATACAGTTATACATACATATAATCGTCTGGCTATTCAGGGAGATCCGCAATGGGGTTTTAAAAGGCCACCCCAGTAGACTTACATTTGTCAGTAAAAGTACGAAATCGCTCAACGTTTTAAAAAAAAAGTTCTATCTGAGAAAAATTTAGATATTATAATAATTGGATTACTATATCAGCAGTTATTAATTTTTAACATACCTAAACAAAGACGTGGTGAGTGCTGTACACAGTCGTCCGAAATATTATAATAACTATTTGATGAAATGTATTGCTTAAATTGCAAGTTTCTATATGTAAGGAACACATTTTATAAAGTTGATCATACAAACTTGTTTTACTAGGTTTTCGTTAAAAAAAGTTATAGTCATTGAAAACGTATTATTCTTTTATTCTTGAACATGTTCAGTAGTTGGAAGGTGAAAGGTGAAGTGTGTACATCGGAATTTTAAGTAATTAGTTTCTCCATGGTATAACATATAGGTGAAACCACCAATATTGTAGTTAAATTGATAAATATTGCCGTCGATGGAATATATATGTTAAGGCTTCATGTCAATCATAGGTCTGTAAATAGTCTTGCAAACATCACCTATGATGAGCATCTTATTACAAGCAATGTGTTAAACAGGTTTAGATAATAGAAAAGTAATACATTATTCTACCACTGACAGCTTCTTAAGACTAGAAAAAGGGCAACATTGATGCCTGGACTCTTGAGTCATTGCAATAAACGATATAAGCAAGTGATCACTTCATTAGTTTTTATAATACATGACTTATGTAACGACAACACTTGCGCTATTCCATAAACACCTGTCTTCAAAGTTGGTGAATAGTTATTATCAAGATATCCACGCTGTCAGCTCTGCACCCTCAACTAGCCTTTTGTGGATGAAGTCTGTACATAAAAAAAAGCTCCAAGTGATTGTCCGAAATGTTTGTTGTGTTGATAAAGGTGTTAATACTTCCAAAATTCTTAGCTGAGGATGGTGATATTTCTCTGATTGACACCAACTTCATAGATCTGAACACTGTGGATTGATAATATTGTCTTTAATACCACAGTATTATACATTTTGTTTTGTTACTCTTTTAGGATGAACTTTCAAAATATACGTCCACTTATTGCACACCTTAAATATTATATGATGAATTAGTTCATGTAACTCTCATATCCATATGCTAATGATTTAATACTGATGTAGGATATTGGTTCTTTTTTCTCCAAAACTGTGTGCTACTAGTCATATAACAGTAAAACAAAACTTCGTGTAAGACACCTAGCAATATGATAATAACTATAACTATAACTATATATATATATAGGGAGAAAGGTGTGTGAACAACCAGATACACAGACAGACATACATATTCCCATTTGAGACTACGGCGTGTGCGCCTAGCTACGGTGCAGAACGAGGCATACATACTATGAAATCCCCATCCCCCAAAAAAGGATGGTTCATTCACAGTTATATACCCCGTACTTTCACCGCAACACATCTCGACGTGGGAACAATGTTTTACATACACAGAATGGACAACTTTACATACATAAACACTTATTCACAAACATGAAACCATAGTTGTATCAGGGCAGGATCCGATAAGGATTCTAAACTACCCTCACACTATGTTAGAAACACCGTGGAA
The DNA here is from genome assembly GCA_007657795.1 of Dreissena rostriformis. Taxonomy (NCBI): domain Eukaryota; kingdom Metazoa; phylum Mollusca; class Bivalvia; order Myida; family Dreissenidae; genus Dreissena; species Dreissena rostriformis. The sequence continues at coordinate 291,945 of VMBQ01000560.1, read as the reverse complement.
ATCCGTTGGATCTAGAAGATACAGTGAAATTATACATATTTTTGTTTATTAACAGGGAGATAATTTTATTTCACAACAACGTTATTTCCTATTTCCGGGATCTATTAATAGATACTCGTTCACAGTCGATAATTTATATATAGGGAGAAAGGTGTGTGAACAACCAGATACACAGACATACAGACAGACATACAGACAGACATACATATTCCCATTTGAGACTACGGCGTGTGCGCCTAGCTACGGTGCAGAACGAGGCATACATACTATGAAATCCCCATCCCCAATAAAAGATGGTTCATTCACAGTTATATACCCCGTACTTTCACCGCAACACATCTCGACGTGGGAACAATGTTTTACATACACAGAATGGACAACTTTACATACATAAACACTTATTCACAAACATGAAACCATAGTTGTATCAGGGCAGGATCCGATAAGGATTCTAAACTACCCTCACACTATGTTAGAAACACCGTGGAAATCCGTTGGATCTAGAAGATACAGTGAAATTATACATATTTTTGTTTATTAACAGGGAGATAATTTTATTTCACAACAACGTTATTTCCTATTTCCGGGATCTATTAATAGATACTCGTTCACAGTCGATAATTTATATATAGGGAGAAAGGTGTGTGAACAACCAGATACACAGACATACAGACAGACATACAGACAGACANATAATAATTATTTAATATCATTATATCGAGTAATTATTGTAACCATTAGATGACGCACATTTGTAATTTAATTCAGTGAAACAATCGCGTTAAATGGGATTATGCAAACACTAACGCATATAATGAAATCAGGAAATTGATCAGTATTTTTTTGTCCAAGTAACATCTCATTAAAATTTCCAGATTGATATGGTGTAAGTTACTCATAAATTTAACCAACGACAACGAACATGTGTGGTTATGATATGTTTACAACATTTAATATATAGCCTAAACGGTCGTACAAAGGTGACAGTAAATAAAGAGATTCCACTGTAATTATGAACGGATGACTAACAGTGGATAAGCAGTGAGTTGTGGGCCATCTTAGAACCATACGTCATTTTATTATTCTGTCAACAAAAACCTCAACCTTACCAAGCATTTCTAAGGAAATTAAATTATTGCGGAAAAAGCAGACTGCAATTTCTTTCTTTTCTGTGTAACTTAAATCTAATAGAAGATCATGTAGTGAAACCTGTACAAAGCCACAAAACTGAATTTTAACAAGCAGAGGACAGTCGCATTCCCGAGAGTACCTAACACAAGAACACCATTGGATTCAATTGTGTGCCAATGAGACATACGGATCAGAATATTGGAAATAAAAGAAAATACCGCATCGAATATTAAATGCTCTACATATACTGATTCAAAAGAGAACCACATCATCAGCAAAAGGTACGACACACGCAAAGAAATTGACACAGTAGGCGTATCAGATACCACTATTTTGTACTTGGTGATTTCTTTTGGACTACAAATGATTCACTGCTCCGTGTCCTGAGACAATGAGTCTATAAAATGAATTCAAGAAACATGTTTTGAAAACAAGTTAAATGGATATCATAATAACATTGTACGTTATTTAGGGTGCTGCATTTGCCTAACACTGTATTTAATCCCTGATGTTTTGATAATTATTCTGACTCTGGTTAGATGTATGTGTATTGCTACCATCTCAAGCTAAAATACGTGTTGTTCGGTCAACGATGTTTTTCCTTTACAATTGATACATTCATCAGCACGTGAAGAATATGGGCAACTTATAGAAAAATATTGCTAAAACACAATTGTGCAAGTGATATCCATGTCCAGTGGGCAATAATATTACTGATCATATTTGTTACTGGTATGTCTAATCTAAAATCAATTTTTGAAATGGTCATTATCAGAATGTATATCAATGTGCATTACTCTAGATCAAAACGTACATGCAGCAATTCAATGTTCACAATGATGGCATACACGAATTTCGGCTATATTCCAAGAACATTTAATTGACGTGCGGCAAGATTTCCTTCATGGCATCGCAATGATTCGCTTAGCTCAAAGTCGTAATTACTTTGCTTTTACTGTTTTGGCAATATTCATTCTCCAACATAATAGGCGCCCATAAGATTTAATCAATAGATGATATTTATTTTGTAAGTGTCGGTATGAGACCAATCCCACGAGTGGTCATCAGATCGTTTTTATCTAACAATAAATGACGAAAGGATCTATAACTGACGTAAGCAGATGTCTATATCTGTATTTTCGGTCAATTATGAATAATAATTAGATTTGTTAGAACAACATTTTTATGTTACGAAATAATACGGATGACGTAAACATATATTCCAAGTACTGCATATGTTTAAACTTATCATAATCATAACCATTATCATGACCCTAGACTTAGCACTAGTTTTTATTATGATATAATGTACAATGTTTACGTATACACGCACAACGTTTCCAGCTCATATTTGATTTATAATGTTATGGCAATTTATTATGATTGATTAATACTCATAAGGTAACCCAATCTGTGGATCCACCATAAACTATCTTTTCTAATATAGACAAAGACTTCAAGAGCCTATGGCAAGTTATGACGGTTTGCGATATATGGTGTTACTTTTGGGTATTGTTTTGCGAATAGCTACTCTAGGACTCTTTAAGTAAGAACTATTTTAATGCATCACATGCAGTTCCAGGATAAAGAACAGAGGTGATGTATTTCATACGACATTTGATTAAAGGAGATGGGCAATACATCTTTCAGACAGAAAGTTATCATTCATATTCTAATTTAAATAACAAACTTGTCTTATAAACAGATTATTTTCGAAAAATAACCTCTTCGACATATATTAAAAAAAACTTACGTTTTATTTTAAGCACATCCGATGGATAATGTGTACGGATTTTTTGAACATCTGCGCTTTTTAAGAGCCGGGTAAACGGCTATATTGCAATATATGAAATACATTTCACGTAAAGGAAATTAATTACATTTACCATTGTTATTAGCAGAACAGTATCGATTTAACTCATTTTATAAAAAAGGAATTGGTCAATTTAAATTAGCCAAGATGTCACTTCACATTTCATTGCATTAAGTATGTATTTCGTTCATGGAGGAAATTTTATTATCCGATATATACATTTTACATTTGTACTAAAATAAAATGTATGAAATATAATGACGAAATGCATTTTCCCGACATAATTGGTGCACTGTCTACAAAAAGTCATACACTTTTTCAAAGCAAAGCAACGCACACTCTTAAATCAAATGAATAAAATCCGAGCAACATAATTCAAATCAGTCGTTAATGCATATCGCCCCATTGGTGCAAAAAGGTACCACGTGCCTTCTAATTGCATTGTCACATGGTACCTGTTTGCACCCAGGAGGCGATATAATCAATCTTTAAAGATTACAGAATGCCTTTCTTTTCACCAAGCCAGCAGAAGGCTTCTCTGATCTCTTATCTCTATATATATCTCTAATGATGACCAAAACATGTAGACCACATATTTTGATATCTAAGGCGTTTAAACATACTTTATCGGTATAAAAAACCCTGATAACCAATATTGAAACATTTCGGTCATTTCCTTGAGCTAATAGATACCATAATTACATTTTAAGCAGTTTCCTTCAAATATGTAAGACATCATCAATTCAAATATCAGGACGTGGATAAAAAGCTTTGGCTCTATTATAGGATTGTATTCTCGTATGGGCATTTCTACTGCCACAACTAGTGTTAAAATTATATAATATCGTAAGAGAGATAAGTATTTGGAGTATCATTATACATGAAATTCTTTTTTAGTGGCTTAGTTTGGTAAGAAGTGGTGTGTTGGACTCGATGAAATTATGATTATTAATAGCAACATCAATATGTTAGATTTAATCAGTGCGTACTAAAACACACAATTAAGTTACCGTTTGATACAATTCAAGTCATAAAATACCACCCTCTATTCGAGGTCGAGAACGAAAGTATGCAAACCTCGAGTGAAGTGCCACGACGGTCTTTGTCTATGTAATTAGTTTTGACTTGGAGGTATATATTGCATTAGGCATGGTCTTTTCAAAGGAAGAATGTTTAGTCTCGGTTAAAATACAAATACTACGTCTGCCGGAATTCAGAGCATTTCAACTATTACTCTGAATAAATATTAATTTAATTTAATTATGAACACCAATGTCACCCATGGTAATAGATAAACTTTATTTACACTCTCGGCTTCAGTTGTTTTATTTTCACTAGTGAAGTAGAGTAAAATAATACGCCAAAAGAAACAAATATTTTCTTTATAATAAACTGTGAATATGTTCACGTTTTGTTGCGTTTTGACGTTGAGTTTGACATCTAATTTCTAAACTATTTGTAATTCAGACACATATGTTATGGATGAGTGCTCGGAAATAGTCGTTTTGAAAAATCAGTTCCAGTGAAAACAACGAAGTGATTTTGAAAATCAAAACACATCCCTTAGAGGCAAATCGTTTTTGTCTTCACGCAACTAATATGGAAATGTCAACATAATTTAACATTTAATCGCATTTTAAAACGCGCTTGTAAAACATATACGAACTTCTTACATTTTAAATCGGTTAAAAGCGAGCTGAACCTCACTCTTATCCCAGAATTAATGACAAAGGCACATACTAGTGTTTGTAAATATTTGTGTTGATGTATTCAATGCAACGGTAAAGTTATTACAAAATGTCAATATATAAACATTACGGATAAACGGTTACATAGTTATCTCAAAAGGTTACCAATAATGTTTACTTTGTAATAAAATGTTACACACTATGCATTTAATACATTGGTATAACAATTTAATTATCCAAGAATTTATCCATCTAAAGTCATATTATATCCGACAAGTTCTTCCATGTAGATAATATAAGCACCCTCATAGAAAAAAGGCAAGAACATAGTATATACACAGGATTTTAATAGCTTGTGAAAGTATGTTCGAAAGAGAAGCCAAGTGAAGACAGTATTTACACACTTCAAACCGATTTTTAATCGAGTAAGAAAGAGAAGGTGAGATACGAATTTACAAATCTGAACATGATGTATTCAGTTGTAGAACAAATAAGCGTTGCATACATCTTGAATGCAATACTACCGCCTTATTGCTTGCCTATCTGGGGTGATTTAAAAATAAGTTGCTCTTCGAGAGAGAGAGAGTTATCGTGTTGTTATAGAGCCGCACACGCGGTTATTACATGAAAATGTCGATACGGTCTTTCTTGTTTAATTTGATATCTCACATTATCTAAATGGTTTACTTTTTGTTTTAATAGATGTTCCAGCTCGAAAGCACTACATTACACTTAGGGTGTATCGTAGGCTAAGAAATACATGTACATTCTGATTATATGACCGAACAAAAAAAAACATGCCGGTTGGTATTTTATCTGTAAGGTTAACTTTTCGTATGCTGCATTTGTAAAAAAAAACTCGTTATTTGAATCGTCGGTTCAATGTGAACAGAATGATCAGTAATTCACCAGTAAAAGTTATTGAATTGGGATTTGAATTCAAACATTAAACCCCCAAACGACATTGGTATTGATTAACAACATAGTTCTAAAATAGTTCGTGTCAGGGATGTTTGGAGAATGTTAAAGCCATGTTCGTTAATACTTTGAACAGACAGGAATTCGTCTCTGAGGAAGTCTGACTAAATATATGTCAGATTGGATTTATATATTAATTGGTCTGAATGTCGTTTGACATGCAATTATTTTCTCAAAATGCAAATATCACTGTTGACTTTGAACGGTATAGATCGGTTAAAATACAATTCAATGAATATAATAGTTGGCAATACACAATGGAATTACCACCTTATGTTTTGTTTTTCCTTTTTTCATTAAGACTACTGACTATAAATAGTAATGCCTTTCTGATTACTTCAGGTTATATAACTTTTTGATGTTTGAAAACTGCCTTGCAAATCAACGGCATGCATACCTACTGTTTGTCTCTCAACTCTTTAATTTCTTGTATTTACAAATACAAAAACAATTTGCAAACAGTTGATTGATGGTTAAGACACCTTAGTTTAGATAGGAAAGCATCTTTTCTCTAGAGAAAATGTAACGTCTTCGTCTAAAACTCGTTTGAGAACCTGATCTCCGGGAATTGATCGATACATAGAAGTTGAGTAGCTATATTCGAGAATCTAAGACTATACCTAAATACATGGTCTCATGGGAATTTGAATCCGTATGTTTAGAAACCAAAAACATTTGCAGAAGTTACTTTATATGCCCATTACACAGGCTTTTGGGTATTGCTACTGTCGAAACTAGCGTTAAAATGATATAACGCCGACACAGAATAAATCCTATGTGGATGGTATAACATACCAAACTAAAACGGTTGTTACGGCAACTAAAATTCCTTGGTATACGAGGAATACAATGTTCCATTACTATAAAATAAGGTCAATATGGATAAGGCGACCTTGAGATACGAACGTTAACTGTATATAACTAATGTTATTGTTTTAATTTTGTGATGAATAAACCTACATCGACTCGTTAACTATTGGTTCGGATCTGACGAATTTAAGCAGGATAGGAACAGTGCGTCCTAACAGTTTCAACAGTTAAATAATTTAATTGTTGTAGAACGTTATCAAAATATTAATTGTCCATTTTTTATACAAAATGACTAACTGCTATAACGACCAATAATTGCACGTGCCAAAGTTAATTTATATCAATATAAGAAACATTTATGGCTAAAACCACGTTCGTCTTAAAATGAACAAGATTTTCAACACACATCAATCACATCAACGCTACGACTTTGCCCAAAAAACAAACCGTGTAATGGGCTTAGTCTGAACTGGCTCCTCCAATTATTCTATTAATTTTGGTTGAGAAGATAAGTTGAAGATAATGAATATAATAACAACTTCTGTTCAAACAAATTGTATGCAAAACCATACACGACATTTATTAGGACTTTGACTCCTTAATTGTTGAATGCAGCTATTTACCAAAACATTAAGATAAGTCGACACAAATCTTGCTGTATCAAGATCTAATTGTTATAGTGTTCTTATCTTATTCACCAAATTATACGACCATCAGCAGATCCGAATTCATCCAGACAATTATTTTTATAAATATCGTTAGTTAATTTAAAGATAAACATTTGGAATGAAATTGTATCTTTGATTTGTTGATCTTAAAATCGATAAGCCTGATTTTTTTCATTCCAAAGTCAAATAGTTATCCAGATGTCGCGGGAAACGTGTTTTATGCTACAACATCACGTGACCTTAACCTTATACATGTCAACCTCCAATCAAAAGGCATGATTTGTTTTATTGATACTTGGTAAACCTTTAGGGTGTTATATGGTGCAATACATTGCCACTTCATCGAAGATTTAGAGGTATACGATTTGATCATAATCCCCATGTTTCTTTTTGCAGGGTAAGTTTGAACAGGTATTTCGTGAAATGGTCGATTCCTTGTTTTTAAACAAAAGATCCGGATTTTTTTGTTGAAAATGGCAAAACAATTTGTTCCAACTTTCACAGATAATTGAATACTCATAAACAGAGAACGATATACGAATATATGAAGACTGTTTTTATCCGTACGTTTTATTGCCACTTTATCGAGGCAGCAGTTAGAAGCTTCACCATTTGCAAGTGTGTTCGATACTTCAGACACATCTAAAGGTATATAAAACATAATATCCGCGCATTCAGAAGCCTCTTCAGTAAACTTAACAATGCGTTCCTCAGCATAAGGAGAATAGAACATCAATTCATGAATTCACAACCAACGTATGAGTAGTTAAACACGTTAAGCTAGTGCATGGTGTAATAGTCCACACATAAAGCTAGACATGGAAAGTCGTTGAACAATGAGTGGTTGAACACATAGCCGAACAAGAGGGCTAAGATGGCCCTTTATTGCTTACCTGAATAAAAGAGCGTCAGTTTAGAACCCATGGGCATGATTCGCACATACTTTGTTTGTGACCACAATCTTTCACATACACAATGTAAAGCTGTGTTTTTTTTGTGGTTTCAGAGAAAGTTTCTTTAAAATTAGTTTGATAGATACTAGATAATTCTATAAAATTTCAATCCATACCACCAAAACCTCTTGGGCATGACCTGTGTCGGCCCCAGAGCTTTGATTGTAACAAACTAAGTAGAGGACTACTAGACGATGGTAGACATTGAAAATTAAATCGCTTAACATTTCTGTTTCCGAGTAGATTTCAAATAATAATTATGTATGAATCAAGAGACCATTGTGGAATGGCCAGTTTTGCACCAAGGGGAAAGATTTGAAAAAAAAAACTTAGTAAATAAGTACTTTACGATCGTACAACCCATAACACAAATCTCTATAAAAAAAATACATCTCATTCCCTTGCGGTTTTAGAGATGTTTTAAGTGATTTACTATGTAAGTCTATACATAGATCACGTGGCCACTGAGGCACGGTTATGATTGACCCCAGTTGCATGATTAGAACAAACTTTCAACAGGGCCTTTATCGGACATTTCATACTAAAAACATGGACTCTAGGACTTGTGGGTTCCAAAAATAATATTTTTAAAGTTATTAACAATATAAGTCATACATCTTTATAAATAATGTAACCGTGGGTCGTGATTAGTATTGCCCATGGTAGGATTTGAACAAACTTAATAATGGACTACTAGGAAAGATATACACCAAATAGTAAACCCCTGACGCTCGCAGTTTCAGAGAAGAAATTTTAAAATGTAATGTGTTGTTTATGAGAAGATGTATTTTGACAACGAACTGCCCACGACACGCAATACACTTAATGGTTGCTGACAAACAGCCAATACAATAGCTCGCTGTGAGAACATCGATCTAGGATGAGTTTATCTGGAACACAAGTAAATACCAATTTTGACCCCAAGTCTGATTCTGAAAAACTAGGTCGAGGATCCCCATACGAAGTTGCATGAACAAATATTACACCTATGTTTTTTGGTTAGTTTTAAAGCAGAATTTTCGGTTATTTTGCTAATACAATCTGTATACATCATGTGATCCCTGGGGCGTTGCCAATTTTGAACCCAAAGGCATAAATAGATCCAACTTTGTAGATGACCACGATATTATGCTAGATACCAAATATTAAACCTAAGGGACTTTCAGTTTCAGGGAAATCGATTTTTGAAGTTTTCATTTTTTTATTTTTGTGTTAGCCCTGTTGACTAACGTATGCAGCCGATCCCTCCTGTGAAGTTTCGTGTTATACCGCTTAAAGCAAATAGTTAACGACTAACGACTGACTTACCACGAACGACACACAGGACGCCGGAGAGCCACTTACTACAATAGCTTTTTATAAGAACTTCGTGGTCAGGTAAACCAAAAAGCCACACTGAGGCTTCATGTGTACAGATGTATAGATTCCTGCTGCCTTATGTCTGATGTATATTGTGACTGGCATGTGAAATTGTGTTGTTTGTTTTCTCATTGCGAAGAAACTGTTTATGCTTGAAATGTATGAAACCAATGTGGGATCATTGATTTTTCCAAAGTTATTAGAAATCGTGTTGTTGTTTATGCGAGATGATTGTGCGTCTCAAATATTGAAGGAGTTATATTACTTGTAGAGAATAAACAAGCGTCTTTTGCGATATTTTTGCGTTTGTATTGAACATTTGATACAGGACTTTTTCCCGTAGGTCGGTCTATAATAGACTCTATGAATCCTCTACTTAGATCTGTCTGTTTAATTATTAGTCAGGGAAGATGCTCGAGAATTAACCGAACCAGACATCACATTGTTTTACTACTTAATTAATATTAACCGTTAAACACGCAAATTCGTAAAAATAAATTGTTGAACATGCAGAATAAATAACACCATTACGATGTGCGGTAAATATCTTTTATAATGGGTGTATTTACACATATCACGATATGAACACATATGACCACATATATTTGGTATACGAATGTTGAACTAGTAAGTTTTATATAAATTATTTAACGATGTGGCATTTCCTATTTGATGGTCACGATCATATTTGAACCAGTACGCATGTACTATTAGTCTATCAGTGTCTTCTGAATACTAATTGGAGAAACCTTTTAACGTCATTGTGGTCAGATAGCTTTTACATTGGATACAATGCACCAATTTAACTATAAGTAACACTGGAAAAAGAGATTTTGCAACATATGTACCTTGTCACGAATGCGTTTCAATCGAATGTACATAGCAATGCACATTTCATTAATGTTATATTTGTTTGCGATGAATGTGATACTCACACATTAGTAGTTTAATTAGTAATCTAGTAATAAGATGATGTGTATTGACATAATTTTGTGCACACTAAGTGGTCAGTTACCACACGCCGATGATTAGTTTTTTTTGGTTTATGTATTATCACTTAATCATTGGATACTGTAAAGAACGACGCAAGGTCATGGCATCGATGATTATTGTGAATTTAAATAATATTTTCTAACCCCAAAAATGTATTTAACATTGCAATTTAAAATCTTAGTGATCTTTTGTTTTTAATTTCCGAAAACATGAATGTCATATTTTAAACATCGCACGATACTTTCCAAGACGGTGAAGCCCATCAAAGGGCTACTGGTTCCATGTACCTGATAATGAGTCTTCCTTGAAGCTAATTGTTTAAGTATGTGATGACATAAAATAAGTGCAAAAAACAACAAACTTCATCACGACTTATAACACTGCCATAAAACTACAGTCTAATTGGAACATGACGTAAAAGCAGAGTGGTTAGGGAGTCTTCATATTGATCATAATGAACCTGGTTCAACTTCAACCCTAGACTACGGCAACTTATTTATTATCTTGTGTCTTGTAAATTGTGTCTTTGTGTCGTATGCACAAATCTGCATGAAAACTACATTTAGATTCACCTGTCGTCAAATGTCATAACACCTATATACTGTTTGATTCCAATAATGTCGCTTTAATGGAATTACCATTTTTATTCATTTGATTCTTAATATTAAATCACCTAAACTTGTTTTATTAGTAGCACAGCCCCATTAATATTTTTATTTTCAGTACTGCCCCTGGATTTTGTTCACGTCATTATGTCATTATGGATTTTTGTGACGTCATACGACCGACTTTCCCAGTTGTAATCTACATGCATAGGTCATTGGGTTTATAACGTTCCATTTTATTTATATTTTCTCTCTGATAGGCGTTTCTTGTTTGATTTAATTATTATTATTTTTTTTAGTAGTCACATAAACAACCAAGCAATGTAATATGGAATTTTTACACCCATTATTGCTGCTTCTTCCTGTATTTGCGCGATGATTATCTGAGATATTAACTCCGTGACGCTATATTCTCAAATCTTTTTCTATAAAGAAGGAATGTAGTTGACAATTGTTAATAGTTTTATTTGATCGTTCGTCAAAAAGTTGTAACTCTGTTACTCTTGTATCTTCAATGCAATTGAGTAATTAAATAGTAATTAAATTGAATGCGTTTTAATTCCCTTTTATTATTGTTTAATTTGAGTTACAATGCTATGACGTTAAATTTTATTTACACTTAAATGTATTATGAATATTGCTGGGCCAAGTGTGAGGTTGAGCGCTCTATAACCAGGTTTAAACCCCCAATGCGTTGCATTGACCGTTCCAAGGCGGTGACCCCAGCTTTATTCTTATTTGTGTTTATGTTGTTTTGTATTGTGCTGTATTGTGCTGTTTTGTACTGTTTCGGCAATCGGTCACTTGCCATAAATAAAGGACCAACTAATTGTTTGTAATAAGATTTCAATACTGCTCCAGCAGCTGGAGTTTCACTTCTCTATATTGTTTTTATACTACAATATTTAATTCCTATGCTTGTGTTCCAATACATGCATATACACCCTGGTGTATCGATAAATGGATACACATCGCCTCTCATGTATACATACACATGTATATGTCCGATTATCCCACATACTCACAACTGATATTTACAAAATAATAATTATAGCTATTATTAACAATGAATGTGTTTACGAATGTGGTAAACACAATATTACGCCATTATTCAAAATTGTGAACAGAGAATTGAAAATGCGCAAATCAGGAAAAGTGATATGCTCGCATCGGGCACTGTTCTGATGATATTGTAACAGTTAATGAAAAAGTGGATATTAATTTAGATTGAATGCTATATGAACACATTATTTTCCGAATTAAGGGCGACTGTGAAAGTAAATATCTGTTCACAACAAACATGCATTTGCATGTATCTTAATCGTCTGCTGTTCACGTTTTCATTTTTTTAGACACAATATCTCAATAACTGTCGTCGACAAATAAAAGGAAATAAAACATACATAGATAAACTTGTCAAAATGGTCAATAATTAAAAAGATAGATAACACAGAAAAAGTAATACCCTTAAAATGGGTATACCCGTTATAAGCATCAAATCATTGATTATTACACTTAAACTGTCAATTTCTCACAGTATGGTTTAGTCTGTGAATGAATACAATAAAGCAATAATCTAGCAGTGTGATTGGCGCAGTCATTTTTGCATTTCCTATAAATTTGAGATAATAATGGAAGGTTTGACAAAAACGGGAGCAAAGATCCACCCGCATTTTATTGGATACGCATTGTAACGGAAGGTTTTAACATTGTATCAGGAACTGAGGGTAAAAAAAAATTAATATATCATAAGTATAGTTAATATGCAGCAAACGATAACCAGTATTCAGCATTAACTCCCTTCGTTAAAGGTGTGTACGTTACATAGTTTAACTGGTTACTAAGTCAACCATGACAACACAAAAGCTGTTGAATCATGTCTGACCAAAACTTACTCTCTGAGGTTATACATAACGAATAATTACTCGTGAATTATTAAGAAGCCGATTTACGGGACATGGAGAAAAATAATCGAAATCAGGCAATTCCATCGCATTGCATCAAGACTACATGTAGTGTAAATTAACTCAAGCTGTCAAAGTGATAATCGATACTTATTGGCAAGTAACCATGCAATAATTATAACAACCATCAACTGAATACCACAATTGTCAAATCAAAGGGTACCTGACTTCTTAGATGTTTTATGGATTTTGTAGATCTCGTCATTAGTAGTAGTTTCACTTTAAAGCCGGTTAATTAATCAAATTAATGGCTTACGGCAAATACCGAGAAGTACCTGACTCTAAATGAAACGCGACCGTCTGTAAACGGCTATAACCATATGCAGACGAGTACGGTATGTATGGATATTTTGATGCAGACTGATGGGATGCATGTGCATTTTGTGGCCCGATTTCGATTGGATCATGGAAGCCGTACTTTGAAACCAGGCAATGTCATCGAATTCCATCGGGACAAGTGTTAATTAACTCAAGCTATCAAAGTGATAATCGATACTTATTAGCAAGTAATAACACAATAATTATAACAACAATCAACCATCAACTGAATACCACAATTTTCCATAAACAAATACATAACAAAACTTTCTGAAATTCGCATTGAAATTTACATCTGAGTCAACATATGTCAGTAAAATTAACTTACATTCATACAGAATTAGAACGTATGATATGTATTGATCACATGACCCTATATCTAGTCATGTTGAAATCGACATAACAAAATCAAGAGTAATGTGCACTCATTTTAAAGTGTATTCACTTACATATGGTTGTATGAATGCCAGTTTAATATAAGATTCCAGTGAGACAGAACAATTATATATTTATTAAGCACTAGAAAAAGCAATATTTTAAATCAACAACATCGATGTAGTAGTGGCTGTTCTAGTCCTTGACAAATGCTGAAAACGTATTACGTCAAATGACGTGATAATACACAAACCTGTGTCGTTTAAACTCCTATCGCTTAATTGTATTGATGTATTGTCATTTAACAACAATGCTATTTTCTTTCAATTAATGATTAAACATCAATGTCACCCATTGTAATAGAAAAGCTATATTTACACTATTGGCTTCAGTCTTTTTATGATCACCTGTGAAATAGAATTAAATAATTCACCAAACGAAACAAATATTCTATTTATAACAAACTGTTCATATGTTTGCGTTTTGTTGCTTTCTGACGGTGAGTTTGAGATGTAATTACTAAAAAATATGTCATTGTTAACCTTAATACTTCATCCTTCGTTTCAGACATATCTGTTATGGCAGAGTGCTCTAAAATAGTCGTTATGAACAATCAGTTCCATTAAACCAATGAAGTGATTTTGAAATTGAAACACAAACATTTAAGACAATTAATCTATTTTATCTTAAGCAAATAAAATGGAAATGTGAACATAATTTAACATTAAATCGCATTTTAAAACGCGCTTGAAACACATATACGAATTGCATATATCTTAAATCGGTTAAAGGCGTGCTTCACTCTTGTCCCAGAATTTATGACAAACGCACTGGTTTTTGTAGATATTTGTTTTTATGTATTCATTGCAATGGTAAAGCTATTCATAATGTCAATATATAGATATTACGGAAACACTGTTACATAGTTATGTCAATAAGTTACCAGTAAGTGGTACGTTGCAATAACATATTACACACTATGCATCTAATATATTGGTGAAACAATTTATATCTCTATCTAAAATCATATCATATCCGATAAGTTCTTCCAGCTAGATAATATAAGCACTCTCATAAAAAAAAATCTGATAATAGTATATACACAGAATGTGCATGTCATGTGAAAGTAAGTTCCAAAGAGAAGCAAAGAAAAGGCAGTATTTACACACCATACCAAATTTTAATCGAGTAAGATACGCAGATGAGATACGAATTCTGAACATGATGTTTTAAGTTTAAAAACAAATAAGCGTTGCATACATCTTTAAAGCAATACTACCACCATATAGCTTGTCTACCTAGGTTGAATTGCAAATAGTTTGCTCATAGTGCGAGCTGTCTAGTTTCAACAATTGCCATGATACCAATTTCGACGGTCGTTTGATAATACCGTTATCATTGATACAATCATTACGCGCACATGTTTTCGTGTTGTTATAGAGCCGCACACGCGGTTATTGCTTACAAATGTCGACTCGGTCTATTTTGCACACGTTTAATTTGATATCTCACATTATTTATATGGCTTACGTTTTGTTTCATAAGATGTTGCAGCTCGAAATCAGTACATAACACTTAGGGTATATCGTAGGCTTAGTAATGAATTAACATTCTTATTAAGTGACCGAACCAAAACACATTTTGGTTGGTATTTTAACTGTAAGGTTAAATTTTCATATGCTGCATTTGAAAAAAAAAACACTATTTGAATTGTCTGATTAAATGTGAACAGAATATTCAGTAATTTCCCACTTCATGTTATTGAATTGATATTTATATGCTAACATTTTACCCCCTTACGGCATAAGTATTGATTTACAACGGAGTTCTAAACACTAAAAAAGTTCTTGTCAGGGATGTTTGGAGATTGTTAAATCCAAGTTCGATTATACTTTGAACCGAGACAACTTAATAGATGTATGATTCAATTTATATTTTAACTGCTTTAAAAAGTCGTATGATGAGCAATTAATTTCACACAATGCAGATATCACTGTTGACATTGCATTGCATAGATCAGTTAAAATACAATTAAATGAATATCATAGTTAGTAATACACAATGGACTTATTATACCATATAATATCGTGTTATTTGTTTTTCAAAAGCACGACTATGAATAGTAGTTCCTCTCTTATCACTTCAGGCGACAAAAATTAGTTATATTACATATCGTGCTTTTTTAGTTTTGCAAACTGCCTTGCACATCACCAGCAGTAAGTAAATACTGTTTTCTTTTACTTTTGAAATATTTTGTTAAACTCCACCGACAAGTATAGTTCATTGATTATTTACATGTACAAAACGGTTTGAACATTATTTGCTTAAATGTACAGAACCTTAGTGAAGATAGGAAAACATCTTTTTTCTAGAGTAAATATAACGTCTACATCTATAACACACGAGAGAACCTGATCTCTGGAATACATCGATAAATACAATTTGAGCGTTTATATTATAGAATATTAGACTTTAACGAAATAATTGGTCATTGGGAATTTAAATCCGTGTGTTTACTAACCAATTACATTTACAGAAGTTGCTTTATATGCCCATTAAGCAGTCTGTTGGGTATTTCTACTGTCGAAACTAGCGTTAAAATGATATAACACCGACGCAGAATAAATATTATGTGGATGGTAAAACATACCAAACTAAAACGGTTGTTTCGGCGACTAAGATTTCTTGGTATACAAGGAATATAATGTTCCATCAAACAATAAGGTATATATGGAAAATCGACATTGAGAAGCGATCTTCAACTGAGTGTATATAACTAATATTTTTATTGTATTTCTTTCGTGATGAATAAACCTACATCGACACGTTTACGATAGGTTCGACTCTTACGAATTTAGACAGGATCGGAACAGTTCGTCCTTACAGTTTCAACAGTCAAATAATTTAATTGGTGTAGAACATTATCACAATATCAATCGTCCGTATTTATGCAAAATGACTAACTGCTATTACGACGTTTAACTGCACGTAAAGTGCAGATAACCACATTAATGCTACGATGCATATATATTTATTAAAGCATCAAAATCTTGAAACTGAATAATTTATTCTAACTCTTGAAATGAACACTTGACAAAAACAATGTTTATTTATATCAACATAAGTACAATATATGGCTTAAACCACGTCCTTTCTTAAAATTGCACAATTTACACAAATTAATCACATCAACGCACGATTATGTTCAGAAAACATACCTTATAATGGGTTAAGTCTAAACTGGCTCCGCCAATTGTAATTTTAAATTTGGTTGCAAAGATAAGTTGAAGATAAGAAATATAACAAAACACTTTATTCAATTGTATGTTAAACCATATACCAAATTTATCTGGACTTTGAATCTTTAATTCTTGAATTCAGCTATTCACCATAACATTAAGATATTTCGACACAAATCATGCAGTATCAAGAGCTAATTGTTGTAGTGTTCTTATCTTATTCACCAAATTATACTACCATCAGCAGATCCGAATTAATCCAGACATGTATTTTGTAAATAACGTTATTTTAAATATAATACATTTGGAATATAAGTTTATCTTTGATCTCTTGATCTGAAAATCAATAAGCCTGTTTTTTTATACCAAAGTCAAATAAGTATCCATATGTCGCGGGAAACGTGTTGTATGAAACAAGCACACGTGACCTTAACCTTTTACATGTCAACCCCCAATCAAAATAAATGCATGATTTGTTTTATTAATATTTGTCAAACTTTAAGGTGCTCTATGGTGCAATACATCGCCACATCATCGAATGTTTAGAGGTATACGATTTGATCATATGCCGCCCCCATGTTTCGATTTGCATGGTACTTTTCAACAGTAATTTCGTGAAGTGAGCAATTGATTGTTTTTGCGCAAAAGATCCGTTGTGCTATTGAAAATGGCAAAATAAAATGTCCTAACATTCCCAGATAATTGAATACTCATAAACAGAGAGAGTACACGAACATATGAAGCCAGTTTATATCCGGACGTTTAATTGCCACTTGATCGAGGCACCAGTTAGAAGCTTCGCCATTTGCAAGTGTGTTCGATACTTCAGACACAATATTCTAAAAGTATATAAAAAGAATATCTGTGCATGCAGAAGCCTCTTCAAGCAACGTAACGCATTCCTTAGAATAAAGAGAATAGAACAACAATTAACTTAATGTATGCTGTAATGGTTCATAAATATAGATATAAATACAAAATAGATATAAATGGTTGATCAATAAGTGGTTGAACACATAGACGAACAAGAGGGATAAGAAGATATATCGCTCACCTGAATAAAAGAGCATGGTCAGTTTCGAACCCATGGGCATAATTTAAACAATCTTTATTTAGGACCACAATCTTTCACATACACAATGTAAAGCTGTGTCCTTTGTGGTTTCAGAGAATTTTCTGTACAATTATTTTGATAGATTATTTTACATAATTTCACTGCACACCACCCTAACCTCTGGGACATGGTCAGTTCCGACCCCAGAGCCATGATTGTAACAAACTATGTAGAGGACTTCTAGACGATGCAAGACTTAAAATATAAAATTGCTGATCCTTGCTTTTTCGAGAAGATTTAAACAAATGTGAATCAACTGACAGTTTGGGCATGGCCAGTTTTACACCAAGGGGAATGATTTGAAAAAAAGTCGTATATATTAATATTTTTTTACATCTTATAACCTTGCCGTTTCAGAGATGTTCAAGTTATTTGCAATATAAGTCAATAGATAGATAACGTGGCCACTTGGGCTTGGCTATCAATGAATTCAGTTGCATGAAAAGAAATAACTTTACAGGGCCTTTATCGGACATTTCATACTAAAGACCTGGACTATGGGACTATTGGCTTCAGAAAAGAATACTTATAAAAAGATTAGTATTTACTATACACGTCATACATCTATACAAAAAATGTAACCATCGGTCGTGATTAGTTTTTGCCCATGGCATGATTTGAATAAACTAAGTAATGGCCCACTAGGAAAGTTACACACCAAATAGTAAACCCCCGACGCTCGTAGTATCAGAGAAGAAATGTTTACAATTTAATTTGTATGTGTATATACATATTGTTTTTGCCCTGTCTGTTTGTTGGTTTGTTGGTTTGTTTGTTTGCGTGAAACTTTAAGATTGGCCATACCTTTTGCAATATTAAAGATAGCAATTTTGATATTTCGCATGCATGTGTATCTCATGGAGCTGCACATTTTGCGTGGTGAAATGTCAAGGTCAAGGTCATCCTTCAAAGTCAAAGGTCAAATATATGGGGGGACATAGTGTTTCACAAACACATCTTGTTAAAAAATATTTTTGCTATGTTTACCGCAAAATAAAACGGACCCGATTAAGTTGAAAAACGTTCACTAGAGGAAGTTTCGTTTCTGCCCAGTTTTTAATGAAAAGATGTATTTTGACGACGCACTTCCTACGACGCAAGATACTTGATGGTTGCTTACAGACAGCCAATACAATAGCTCGCTGTGAGCACATCGTGCTAAAATGAGCTGAAAGGGAACATACGTTATTCCAAAGGCGGGACCATTTTGACCCCGAGTATGATTCGGAAAAAGTCTAGGTAAAGGATCTCCATACGATGTTACTTACAAATATTACACCTCTGTTTGTTTGTAGTTTTAAAGCATAATTGAAATTATATTGCTTATAAAATGTTAGTACACCATATGACCCCTGGAGCGTTTTCATGTTTTGCCCCATGGGCATAAATATATCAAATTTTGTAGACGACCACGATACGATACCAACTATTTAACCTTATTGCCTTTCAGTTTCAGAGAAATCGATTTTTGAAGTTTTTATTTTCAAAATCCATTTTTAGTCCTGGTGATTTACATTTGCAGCGGCTGTAACGATTTTAAGAATATTGAAAGAGGTTTACACAAGTGTACCTTCTGTAAAGTTTCGTGCAATGCCGTTTGAGGCAAATTGTTAACGACTTGGGACTTACTTACTACGAACGATACGCAGGACACCGGAGAGCCACTTACCACAGTAGCTGACTATAAGCACTTCGTGGTCAGGTGAACCAAAAGCCACACAGAGTAAGCCAAATAGATTAAGACTATATTTGAACAGATTTATAGGTTCCTGCTGCCTTATACCTGCAACATATATGCAAATATTGCTAAGATTGATACACAGTGATGGTAAACAGCAGTTCATACTTCTATGCAGTTTAAGAATATTTAAGCGTTAAACAAACGCGATAATTGGGTGGTGTATATTGTGATTGTCGTGGTAAATTGTGTTTTTTCTCTTCATTGCGAATAAATTATTTATGCTTGACATTTATTCATACAATGTGGGATCATTGATTTTTCCAAAGTAATAAGAAACCGTGTAGTTGTTTATCCGAGATGTTTGTGTGTCTCAACTATCCAACTTGAAGGAGTTATATTACTTGTAGAGAATAAACACGAGTCTTTTGCGATGTATTTGTGTTTGTATTGAACATTTGCTACACGACTTGTCCCGTAGGTCGGTCTATAAAAGACAGTATGTATACACTTATTAAATCTGTCTGTTTAATTATTTGTCAGGAAGATGCTCAAGCATTTACCAAACTAGACATCACATTTTTTACTACTTAAATAAAATTTACCGTTAAACAAATAATCGTAAAAAAATACATTGTTGAACATGCAGAATAAATAACACAATTACGATGTGTGGGTAAATATCTTGTATAATGTGTGTATTGGCACATATCACACTATGCACACATATATTTGATGAACGAATGCTGAACTAGTAAGTTTTCATTGAATATTTCAACGATTTGGCATTTCCTATTTGATGGGCACAGTCATATTTGAACCAGTACGTATGTACTAAAAGTCTATTAATGTTCTCTGACTAGTAATTGGAGAAACCTTTTAACGTCACAGATGTGATCAGAAAGCTTTTATATTGGATACAATGCACAAATTGAACTATAAGTATTACTGAAGAAAAGAGGTTTTGCAACATATGTACCATGTCACGAATGCGTTCCAATCCAATGTACATAGCAATTCACATAACAAGTATATTATAATTGTTTGCGATGAAGGTGATACTCACACATTAGTAGTCTCATAAGTGATCTAGTAATAAGATGATGAACAGAACAGAACAGAACAGATATTTTATTTGATTTGTACATAGACATCATCATGTACACATATTATTATATGACAATTTATAACATCACGTATAACATATAAACAGGAATTAATGGACATTTCAATATAACATAAACAGCATGTAAAGAGGATGATTAGTTTTCGTTAACATTTTTAATTTCGTTCCTAATTTCCAAGCTTTCTTTAATATATGTTGCAAATTTATTCAATACAGATTTGTTTTCAGTTCGCAATAGCTCAATAAATTTGAACTTTGATGGTCGTACATAATAATGTTTCTTAATATATTTCTTACGTATATTGCTAAAACAAGGGCAAATAAGAGTGAACTGGTACTCGTCTTCAATATCAAGGGAATTACAACATTGACAGTATCGCTCATTTCTTGGTATTCTATTTCTACAGAATCTACCAGTTTGTACTCTTCGATAATGTGCAGATAATCTTATTCTAGTGACAAAGAACCTTAAACTACCTGGCAATACATCTAGATATAGTTTCTATGTCAGAGAATCTTTACAATTTTGTAACAAATCTAATACACTTCCACTTTCAGCAGAACTATACCAGTCTTGTTTATAAGTATCAATCAATCTTTGTTTAAATATATGTGGAAATGCTTTACAATCAAGAGTATGACTATTTCTAAAGCAATCAGCAAATCCAAATGTTTCTAACAACTTTTTAATAGTTGATACCCAATTATTAAAACCTTTTGAAAAATCAGATATACTTTTTCGATAAATCGTTTTCATAATAATATTATCAGTATTTAACAATTTACACCAATACTTAACTATCCTAATATACCGAGAAATATATAACGGGTACCTTCCTAAATCACCATATACACCAGCGTAACAAGTACTCATTCTGACCTTTAAAACACTTTACAAAACTTGAGGTGTATACGCTCTATTTCTTTAGATTAAGTGGCGCCCCATACCTCGGCAGAATAATTCAATATTAGACCTATAAAGGAAGACGGCATTCAATTTAGATTAAGTATCATATTTTCTACAATTATACATAAGTGATTTTAATGCTTTAAATGATTTACCAATTAAATGCTCTTGGTTCATAGCGAAATTGCCAGTGTATTTATCATTGTACCGAGATAGTTGAAATTATCTATAGTTTCTTACAAGTTCCCATTGTAACTCCACTTCTCATTTGGAAGTACTCTGCCTCTTTTTCTAAAACCCATAACTTTGGTGTTGAGTGTTTACCTCCAGACTCCAACAGTTGCAATAATCATATAAACTATCTAAGCTATTTTGTAAGTTTTCTGGTGTTTTACCCAAAATTGCCATATCATCAGCAAATAACAATAATATTAACACAATATCGTCAAAATATAAACCTGAATCTAAATTACGTTGTTAATGTAGTTCTAGGTCTTCCACGAATTAAGAAAAGACCAAAGGCGAAATTACCTCCCCTTGACAATATCCAACAGCGTAGCTGAACAAGTCTGAGTTCGTATTACAACTGCGAACGCAACACTTAACATTTTCATACATATCCTTAACAATGCGTAATGATTTACCTTGAATACCACATTTGTATAATTTAAGCAAAAGGCAATTTCTGTTTATACCATCGAAACAGGAGTTTCGATCAATAAAGCCAATATACAGACGCTTGTTTTTATTTATATAGTGTTGTATGACTGCGCGAAGAATTCACCAACAGTTGATTTCCCTTTTCTAAAACCGAATTGGGCATCAGATATTACATTATAATTTTCACAAAACGTTTCAATACTTTTATTCAAAATAGTTGTAAAAAGTTAATAAAAAACAACTAACTAGTGTTATTCCCCTGCAATTCTGTGCATTTTTTGTATCCCCTTTCTTATGTACAGGAACGATAACTCCTTCTATCTATTTGTCAAGAAAGAAACCAGACTCTAAGATGGCATTAAATAAATCACACAAGTGAGCACACAAGATGTCTATACTCTCAGTAAAATACTCATTTAAAAGTAAGTCTGGCCCTGCAGCTTTGCCTTTCTTGAGGGATTTAACAGCACATACAACTTCTTCGGCAGTAATAGGAATATTTAACTCATCAAAGAGACACAATCATTATCAAAATTATTTTCTTGGCAAAATGCATTTGCTTCTGCATTATTACATACAAATACATCGTTACATAATGATGATAAGTTTTTTCAAAAGTCATCTACAGAAACATCATTTCCAAAAGATTTCCTTATTTTTTTTTAATAACTCCAAATTGTTTCGGTTTACAAAACCTAAGTTTTTTCCATTTCAGAGTATTTCTTTTCTAAGTAAGAATTTGTCTTTCTTCGTACTAATAATTTGTATTCTTTTTTACATGTACACAAATATTCCCTACTAAATTGTGTGCACACTAAGCGGTCAGTTACCACAAGCCGGTGATTATATGTTTTATTATGATTTAAACTATGAACTTTAAGCCAACTCGAAAAGTGTGTTTCTTACATACCGTTTAACTAACACGTATCTTTAAATTTTACATGTACACCATTGTGATTTCAATGTGTTTAAATAAGGTAAGATTTGAGTAACAAAATCGCAATTTCGCGTGCATTTATGTACACAATACATTTTGAGACCCGCTTCTCGCTGAATGTTTTCTGAACATAATTCTTGCTTTTCATAACGGTCTCTTAGGAAAATGACAGCAAGTTATGAAGCTTTTGCAGTATTACAAATTTTTGGTTAACGTCTGTCCCGGTCTTATATTGTGTTTTTTTTAAATTGTGTCCAATCAAGTCCAACAGCAGTATTCTTTAAAATATTAAGTCTACGTTTACGCTTGACTAACACATTATTTCGACATAAGCATAAGAATATGAATAGAAATAAAACACAAATATCTCTCAGCCAACACATTATTTAGGCAAACAAATCATATGTCATTATACATGTCTGGTGATTTCCCACCAAAAGTTACCATTTGAATCGCCGGCTTATCACTTAATGCTGGGAATAACCAATTGAAATTCTTGAAAATGCTTAAAAATAACTGCCTAAGGCTGTACATAATAGTAAATTAGTCAGCGAATGGGTCCAATATTTTAACATATTTATTGATGATTATTCTGCAAATTTGATCCAACATTAAATAATGAGGATGCTTGAGCCGATTAATCAGCAGACACCTTAAATGCACCGTTACGCTTGCGGAGTTAAAATGGTCGATAACAGATAAATAAAATGGCGTTGATGGCTTCTAGTCGAAATGCTTTGAGAACTCGAAGGAGTCAATCTCCAATAGTGTTACTATTATTTAATAATTTCGTTAACCTGGTATATTCCGTCCATCTAGGGCTAAAGAAATTATAAATCATATAATCAAATGCATGAGCTAGTCTTCATGAACTATTCATGATGGTACTTCATGCAGACTTCATGAGAAACATGTGAAGACAAAATGAGACTTATTCCTGAAAAGTTCATAAAACAGAGTTCATGAACTATTAATGAAGTGGAAAATGCATCAAATCTTCATCATATCATGCATCCTTAATGCACATGAAGAATTCATGAAGAGTTCAAGAAGTTTACACACCTAATATTCATGAATTATTCATGAAGTATAAACATTTAAGTTTTATTCATGAAACTGTACACATCTCATATTCATGAAGAATTCATGAATTTCTTGCTCAGTTGTTCATGAATCTTTATTTAATAAAGAGTTCATGCATTTTTTTTGTTCAATATTTGAATGTCTCATTTTTAGTAGAAAATACATTTATTGATCGCATTTATATTTACATAGCTACTTCATGAACATTTAATTATTCTTGAAACTTTATGAAAATTTACTTCTTGTAGTTTTCATGAAGTGAAACCTCTAAATAAGTCTTGTCAACAGACAAAAAGTCTGATCACTGAAAGAACATAAAGATAAAATTCAACATTGTAATAAATTCATTAGAATTGCTGACACTTCATCGGCATGTTTGCGAACAGTTAATGAGTTACATGTACATGAAATGATTGGTTATGCTTCTGATTCTGTTGATGACAAAAATATTCATATGGCAGACAAAAGAGTGTTATAATGTAGCAACAATTGGGAAACATATGTGAACACGGTACCAAAGAAGTTGAAATGAAACCAATAGCTGATCAGTTTAGCCGGTAATTTATTAAAGACTCACATTTCCAAATGTGACAAAAACCATGTAGCGAATCATTCAGCTTGCCTGTTTCAACTTCCTGTGCACACAATATTCTTCCTTTGTAAAAACAGCAATGCACATGTTTTGTTCTTGATATCATCTTAAACTGTTCTTGAAATAAGATGTCCTTAAATCTTAAACTGTTCTTTTAATTCTTCCAAGAACTATTGACAACCATGTTCATAAACCTTTTCTCTCCACGGTTTTTGATGGCTGACAATCACATACCATGGTCAGCCATCAAAAACCATGGTGACCATAGTCTACCATGGTCATTGTTCCTCCTGGGATGTATATAATTATGAAATGCAGGGTCAAGTTTGATTTTGGGTCCTGTACGATAATATTTTATTCCGAGAAATGGCGCAATTGTTTCTTAATTCTGACAAAAATACCTGATCTGCTCAATGACTTGAAACATTCATAAAATAATTGATGAATAGTTCATGGATGGTTTAAGAATCTTAAATTATAAAAATATTCATAAAACATTCATAAAATAATTTATGAATAGTTCATTGGTGGTTTAAGAATACTAAATTCCAAACAATATTCTTCATTTATTCTTAAAACATTTTATGAATAATTCATGAATTTTGGGAATCCTTGATATATTCTTGATATCTTCATGAATTTGAAAAACCTCACTTCATGAAGAAAACTTCATGAAGTGACGTTAAGAATTAATGAAGAAGAGTTCATGAATAATTCTTTAAAGTATGAAAAATTCATGATTTCATGAATATCATTTCGCAGGGGTTACCAACAAGCAATCATCGTGAAATCTCATCAATCACATCTACTATGTATAAAATATTTGCTTGTATAAATAAATCTAAAAAATTATTGCTTGTGTAATAAATTTAAAAAATAAAATAAAAATAAATAAATATATGAATCGCAGGCTTGGTTGAGAACTGGATTCTCTTAAGTTGACATGGTTTTTCGTCTTTAAGCTTCTTGCAGAAGTATATAGCACACACGGGTGAACTATTCTATCGTCTAAACGTTCACTTTGAGAAATCTTCGATAAAGTGATTAATTTAAAGCTATTCGTATCAATAGAAAGGAAGAACGTATTTTGCATTTTTTTGTAAATAAGAATTTTAAAATTTACATATTTTAATTTGAAAATAATGTGTCAAACAATTGTATGGCAAGTCCAATTCATTTCCCTCTACTATTGGTACCAGACAAAAGAACTTGTCATTGCCAAAGTGCGAGGGTATTTAATGTATTGACAAAATGAAACTTTTTCCGTCTTAATGCCACTTAGAGAACCCAGAAAACTGCGTGAATGTGCTTAATTTCGAAACCATAGGAAATATCGTTTCATGAGCTGCAAACTTTTCTTGAAAAACAAAAGGAAACAACAACACTTGTTCAGGTGATTAAGAATGTGCGACATAAAGGACAAGCCATTGAAATGCGGAAAATATGTAAATGAGACGTGTTACATAACTCCTATATACAATTTTTGATCTTCGTGAACAGCGTTTTAATGAATACACCCCATATTTCGTACATGAAGAAAGCATAATAACAAACACCGTAGCGAATCTATAGCTTAACACTACTTATGTAATAAACAATTGTGTAAATAACTCGCATATAATAAAGCAATGTTGCACATTTGAAATTATAAAATAAACGAATTTTGATTACGATGCAATCCTTAAATGAAATATTGTGTTATAAATAAAAAAAACACTTTACTGAAATGTTAGTTTTGTTGTTTAATCAATAATGAATAAAACTCTTCAGCAGAACATAATTAAATATATAAACTAAAACAACAAAGTTTCACAAAAGCACCATATCAATCTTCAATGACATCTTTATGTCATCAATACAACCATTCGCCGAAAACAAGAAGCTATATTAAGTGGTATGTACTGATTACTTGGCACAGCAAGAGCAAACAGTTGGCAAAACTTCTTTGTCAGTTGATAGGTAGACTTGCAGATGTAAGGAATTTCATTTCTTTTTTTAGCTAACTTAAGAATGAATTTTCGTGTATTACTATGGATACAGAAAAATGTGTTTTCTTTACGGGTAATGCTTAATCTGTTCATAGTTAAATGACTTTTTGTTTTTTTTAATTCACTAAACTACACAAAATAGTGCGGATAGAACATTGACAAGATCATGCTGATTTTTGTTTCGAAAATTTATAAACTGACTAACATTAAGACTGAACGACATTATGTTTGTTTTCGGGGCATTAGCCTGTGATAACTTGCCAGATAAGGAAAACAACTGAAAACAAACAACTATTATTTATAGTAATTGAAATAATAAAACAACTACTTAATTAGCAACAAAAGCGACCAGCTCTTTGAGTACCAATGGTAGTTAAACACGTCACTTGTATATTTTTCAAACAAAAACAAACTCCTGCTGCGGCCATATTTCTTTGTATAGGTTATATGTTATTTGTGTAAAAGGAGAAGTACACGTTTCCGACAAAGAAAGGAAGCAGGCAGTATTATACTTGTATAATGTATTTACAATCACTCGCCCGAGGTTTATTGAGGAATAAATTATTTCATTATTTACTCGAAGCATATTATTTGTTTACATTTCAATATTGTTGCACACGTATACATGCTCAAATCGTTCAGTTAACTGCCAGTCAATCATGTTCTCAAAATCATGTTTATAAAACAAGTCCAAAGTGTCCACTAACATACTGTAAATAACATTGCAACCAGTTCATTTCTTCACAGTACTTCCTGAAGCGTATTGAGTTGCACACTAAATCCTTCTTCTATCGCAACATAATTGCTATTTGGGCGCTTGCTCTCCATAATTACTTAGAAATTTCTTTGACGTACATGATACTGATACACCAGATATGAATACTTATTCAATGCAGTCATTTGTAAGTAGCTGTTATACAATTTGCATTTCAAGTGAATATTTTAGAGTGGTCATAGTGTGACTTTTTGTGATTTTGATAGTTTAATGATTATTTATCAAATTATGTATCAATTCGGATACTTTGTGTTCATATTACACATGAAGAACACCGTTCATTAATAATCAAAGTATTTGAAAAATATAAAGTGTTTCGTTCGAAGTGCGATTCGATGTACTGTCTAAATGAAATTATTAGTTAATGGGCTATGGAAAAGTGGATACATAGATACGCCCCGTAGATACATTGATCTACAATTAATGCTGATGTACATAAGGCACGTTTGTATTTACCATCATATTCATAAATGTCTGTATACCAAATTTAAAATTCAGTTCCATTATTTATTTGGTCAAAACACCTTTGTTAAGCATCACACCTAACAACATTATTTTGGTATACATAAATTTGTAATCGTAAATCAATTAAAGCATGAACACAAAGTAACCTAACGTATAATCAAATAATACTGTTTTCATAATATTTTGTATCAAACTAATTTGTTCAAAGAAGATATATTTTATCTCTCGATATAAAATATAAAATATATAATGAGCACATAAATATACATCATTATAAACATTCCAAAACTTGTTTTATTAAATTTGCGAAATAATATACAGTTATATGCAATTTGAATTTATCATACATGTAAATATTCAAACAAACCTTGCTCCTTATCTCAAAATGTTTAGATTACGAGCGACATGTTGACAACAACAGAGAGTATCGGAGAAGCCAACAAAAACATGACTATGTTAACTTCAGTCAGATTGTGGGAATAAGATGTCAAAATGAAAACAATGCTAGGATATACGCAAATATCCGTGTGTATCGTAAAGCAACTATACACAATATGTATGTACTCAATATACATGTTAGCTAAAATTACTAATGCACTAATTGACAATTACAGACCAGTCAGCTGTTACAGTCTCGAAACATGTGTGTCGGTAAATTGACATATGTAGGATAAGCCAGACAGACAAACGTTGAAACTAGATGCATAGTGTTAAAGTTTCAATTTCTAGTTGCTCGGGCAAGTTAATTTCACAGTAAGCAAATTTTGAAAGTGTGGTATCAACATAAGCGAATATTCAGAGTGAATGTTTTCGCGAATAAAGTGTTAACTGGATAAAAACGTTTCGTGGGTAAATTACATTTTAGAACTGTAAGTATGCATTTTACTCGTTTGAAAATCTATATCATTTCGATCTTTTCGTATTAACAATCATCATGTAGTCGTATTGCGATGAATATATACGCGTGTGAAATGAAACGATTGCATTAACAACTTCCTAAATACTGCTGTTATATGACACGTGATATGCGAGCAATACAACTGATGCAATTTTGAAAGTTTCGCAACAACCGTTCCTATATCCATCGAAAGTTAATGAATAAGAGTGTTATTACGGTGGCGCAGACCTGAAGTTGTCCCTTTGTTTTTACGTCTTAATACTTATGAACTTGTTTCCACGACTAAGTAACTCGTTTCGAAGACTAAAAAACTCGTCCCCATGCCTTAATAACAGCGAATTAAATTCGATCCTACCGCATCGTTTATTGAAGCGTCGAAATTTTCATTGGGATTAACCTTTAAAATAAAGCATTGCTGTATGGTTATGGTGAGTGTATTACCAGCAGACCCGCAAATGATGTCTGGTAATCAACACGGCATCTAGTATTTCATAGCTGCAGTGATTACTGACATTCTGATACTTACCAAACGAGGGGTTTGATGAGTATATATGTGTTTGTATCTTAATAGTAAATAAACATGCTTTCGTTATCCAATCTAATCACTTCGAACCCTTGAAAAACTACTGAGATCAAACTTAAAGACGAGTCGACCTATGATCATTAAATTGTTTATTTCTGCTCCGCTTTTTCAAATGCACGCAATTTTCTGAGTCATTTTTTATTTATATTGTAAAACATGTTCATTGTAACATTTTGATAGTTTTACGGAATCTATTTAAATATCAAAAGTGCACACTACAGCTTTCATCGTGGATTTTCTTAATCGTATTATGACTTCGTATTAATATGCACCTTAATAGTGTATGTGTCGTATAGATATAAGACTGAAATACTACATATATTTGCAAACATATATTATATATACATGTTTTCGATTTGCACCAGGGTCACTTAAATATAAACAATATTAAAGTTATTTTTTACCATCGAGACATTTATGCGGTCAATAAGCATTATTCCCTTTCTAAAGAATATATACCATTTAAAAATGGAATTCACCTTTTTCTGTTGACAAGGACTTTAAACGTTATAAAACCAAACGTAAACGATCAAACGAGCAACGTTTTTGCACCTCTAATACCTAATTACATTTAAATTTACATCTATACATTTTTATGCGTTACATGTTCATGTTCCTAACAAAACATGTAACATACATATATAACAACAAATTATTATAAACGTTCACCATACAGTAGTATACATATTAATGCTATTTCATAGACATGATTCAACTATGTTGGGAGTAAAATGCTAATTATTGTGCGCGTTATTTCAACGTTGAACTTAACAAGAAATGTATTAATGTCCGATTGAAAAGAGAGTATGCATATCATAACATTACAGCAACAATTCTTTCACTGAATTATAACGCTGAATAAATCCTCTTTAATTGTGCCCCATGCCGTTGCCATCGAACAACAAAACCTCCTAGTGTATTTATGCACGCCAGTATAGGTCTCTTTATGATCTGAAATTAGTTGATAAAGCACAATTAACGCCCCAAAATGAATACATTGGCAGTAAAGACAAGGGAGAGTTGAAAGCATACATACATAACTACAGCTATTAGATGTAAGATAACATTTGTGGTCACCGTTGGCCATAATCCCAACATTACCGAAGAGCAGTGCCGTGTTTTAATGGTAAATCCCAACGAAAACGCCTCGATGATAGAAGCGTTAGGAAAAGTATTGGATTGAATTAACCATTATTGCCAGATACGTTCTGGATGCTGCATGCAAGTATTGAAATCGTAGCACGCGCCAGTAGCGCTACATTTTCAATGGAAGGAGGTTTATTTATTTAACGATTTGAAGATTGGACTGTTTAAACCAAGGGAGGTGTTGTGATAATAAGCTCGTGTCGAATAAATGCTTTTTGTTGAAATAATTTAGTATTAAACAAGGATGGTAATTTGAATTCGTAATACGGCAGAATAAATCGTGCAATTGTGTGCGCGCGTCATTATTTTAAAACTTTTAACTATAAATCTAACATTCATTTGTATATGAATGGAACATTACGCTGGTCTTTCAAAACTTGTGATCATAACGTAGCAAAAGTGGCGCAGTTCCGGAGCTATCATTACGTCTTCTTTAGTTTTTAATACTATGTTTTGAAAAAACGTTCAAACATCTAATTATTTTTCATGAAAACATAATCAATAATCATTATGGAGTCTGACGGTTTTGAACAATACAGCTCAAATTTAACGAGTGACAGTGGCGTGAACATGACCAACCAGTCCATACTTTGTGATCTAAATGATAGGTGTATGCCATTGGATGACTACTTTGATTACATGTACACGGAAGGGATGTACCCGGACACTGGAAAATGGTTCTTGATTATCGCATATATAATTTCTTTTATAGTCGGACTAATCGGCAATACCCTTGTCTGTGTTGTCATATGGCGCAACAGAGGGATGCGGACGGTGACGAACATTTTCATTGTCAATCTTGCTATCGCAGACATCGCTGTTTTAATTATGTGTTTACCGATGACGTTGCTTGTTGACGTCACCGGAACGTGGTTCTTTGGTGACGTGTTCTGTAAAGTAAATCAATTTACAATGGTGAGTAGCTTTTGTACAAAATATCACTAATACTCGTACGGAATGACATGTTTATACTATTTTCTAAGAAACACACCAATAATATACCATATAGATCCATTGTAACTGATTATTGCTATATCGATGTACATCTTAACCATGACAAAATCACAATGAGAACCAAATCCATATAGGAAGAATCAAGCAATATAATTGTCTACCTGATTCTCATTTCAGCTAAAGTAAATTGCATTGATAATTAAACTGAACGCAACGAACATTGCAGGAGCTTATTTCTGTAAGTGCTATCTAAGTAATACTCCATTTCTATTTATAATTGATTTGCACTTAAACTAGTTAATTTATATATCCAGTCATTGATAATTGCTCTTCGACTTTTCTGCATCTAGATACGTATACATTACCTTACTTCGAATGTCGCGTGGTATGTTGCATTGCCCAGACACGTTATATTTGCTTTATTTCAAATTATAATGCCTATCAATACGTAAAGGTTATCCGCTAACTTGTTACATCTTCTTTTGAACTTTAAGCCACAAGACGAGTTAATTATATATACTTATTTATAATTGTGTAATATTCTGTAAGTAGCTTACTTTTCATACATCTATGACAGTGTGTGACGATTTTGGCCGGTATTCTATCCTTTAGGTTCATTATTCTTTGAGTTCATTCATAGTGTTAACATCAAAACGAAATTACGTTTCCCGTTTGCAAGTTTTTAAGTTTTCAGTTAGTTCCACGCAAATATTGTGTGAATTGTAGATTGATCATTGTATTTTCGTGTACATAATTAAATGATTTAATAATACAAGTCGGTTATAAACATGCACAATATGTACTGCAGAATGTAGAAGTAGTATACTATAATTACTGCTTGAAACGGTAGGGCTGTGTTTACATGAAATAGTAGGGTTATGTCTTTAACAAGATGGTCACGTGAACCATCAGTATATAAAGCGCTGCTTTACTGGGTGCAGTCAGTCTGCGTTCGATTGCCGATCAGAGCACATCGTTGAGTAAGCTGCGGCAATTTAAGACGATATACCATTGGAATTATTTGTGACTTTGGATGCCTTTTGAGTGGAAGTGACCCAAGCAACTTTGCACATTACACCATAGCTTGCTGCCAGCTTAGAGACTCATACCTTTGTCCGGGTCACAAGTTTCTATTGGTAATATTAGGGAGTGCGCGTTTCTGGTATCTGAGGTCAGTCTGAGCCAGGGAAATCTCTATGAATTTGGATGCTTTTTGAGTGGGGCCGACCCACGCAACTTTGCGCATAACATACCATAGCTTGCTAGGTAAGCTTGAGACTCATATATAAGTCCGGATCATAGGTTTCTATTCCAGTTACTGCACGTGTCAGGTCTCGTAGGTCAGCCTGAGTCTGTCAAGCTACTTATTGTCGCTTGTACTACACTGACCGATTGTCTTCCTTGCATAACGCAAAGGGGGGACATTGATTGTCCTCCTTGCGTATCGCACAGGGGAGACACTACAGACTCGTTGATATAGGTGTAAGTCAACTAGGTATCCCAAGCCACCNCACTAAACGTAAACAGCGCGACATTAGTATGCATTATTAATGAGCAAAATTGCTTTTATTTTTCTCATATTCGTATTATGAATCACTGTCTGAATATAAAACCCAGGTTATCCGATTATTCGTTTATATCCCTATCAATAATATTTGCTGTCAAACTGATCCATCAAGAAACTTGGCCGAGTTGTATTGCTGTCACAGACAGTGCGTAATTTGTTTGGTCAAGATTGACGTCCTGTAGTAATGCTATTATAACTTAAAAGCTTATTCAATTTTGAAATGCTGATCTAATGATCTTAACCCATTTATGCCTAGTGGACTCTCCCATCCTTCTAAATTGGATCAATTCATTTCCAAAATTAGGGATGTCTGGTATATTTATTTCTATTTTTAGAATATTTCTTACAGAAATTCCTTAAAGCAAACATCGTAGGCCCTGATGAGACGCCGCATTATGCGGCGTTTCATCTGGGTCTACGCTGTTTGCCAAGGCCTTTTTTCTAGACGCTAGGCATAAATGGGTTAAACTAAGACATATTTTTAAAATCCTTTGGATAAATAAATTTTATAAACACAATCAATTATTATATCATTAATCCACCTGTAATTTTAATACCAGGTCAAATTACAGTTCATTATTTCGGAACACTGTATTGTTGTCATAACATGTATAACACCCAAGTATGTGAAGGGTGAAATACGTGTACTAACGACTTTGTGTTCGGTGCATTCGTACTTTTGTTGTGTGCATTTACTAATCCGTTTGGTACTTACGACATTTTGTTGCAGGAGCATACATCATTGCTCTTTCTCTACTTTTCGTAATCGGAGCGATAATTGAAGAGAAAATAGTGGATGCAAGTTGTAAATTGAAAAAGGACATATTTAACTGAAATAATTTAGCAAGGTCGGTCATGGAAACCGTGTATTATAGAGACAATGACCGAGAAATATGGACGTTACTCCGAAATGCATGATGGTGTACACATGTCATGTTGTGATATGAAACT
The DNA here is from genome assembly GCA_007657795.1 of Dreissena rostriformis. Taxonomy (NCBI): domain Eukaryota; kingdom Metazoa; phylum Mollusca; class Bivalvia; order Myida; family Dreissenidae; genus Dreissena; species Dreissena rostriformis. The sequence continues at coordinate 257,627 of VMBQ01000560.1, read as the reverse complement.
GAAAGTGATTTGTTGTAGAGAAAGAGCTTGGTTCCTGGCCTGCGCGCGCATTTCAATTAGCGAGCGGGGTGACAGCGATGTAATTATGGGTAATAGGCACTTCCATTGCTTTTAAAAATGGCGAGTGGCTTACATTGTCAATATCTATATACATAGCCGAACTAACTTTTTTTTTTAAGAAGACGTTTTGTAGGAAGATTTTTATTGATTTAGTATGTGTGTTGCATTATAATTAACAGGTTTATAAAAATCACGGCTGCAGCTGCATTTAAAAAAAAGTCACAACGGATAGTCGAATGATTGAGTCATTGCCATCGAGCGCCTGTGGTTGTGCATACATAATTCCGTTCTGTGCATTTGCCTCTATGTTATGTGCATTTACTAACTCGTTCTGTATTAACGACATTTCGTTTTGTGCATACATCATTTCGTTCATTTGCCATTATGTTATGGGCATTAAGAACCTTGTTCTGTACTAACGACATTTCATTATGTGCATTTGTCATAATGTTATGTGCATTTATTAATTCGTTCTGTACTAACGACATTCCCCTTGATACCAACGCCTAACACCCGTCCGATGACCGTGCTCTGCTCGTGACAGCCCGCTAAACTTTCGCGTCTTCCAAATTTTAATCACTGCCGTAACACGAATTATCACGTGTGTATCAAGCGTATTGCACGTCTTTACCACATGTATCACCCGTGGTTTTCAGCGGTATATAGTTTTGAGCTGTTCAAAACTTGTGTTCGCGTCCAACGCCGTTCCGAATTTTCACCGCGTCCTGCCACGTATGAACATCCGCTTAAGCTCGTCTTAAACTCGACATCAGCGCGAACAGAATCGTCGGCTTCATGGGAGATCATTTTTTGACGAGTTGTGGCCGTCATTTAGCCGTTAATCACTGTGTGACCGGCCTTAAAGGAACTTGTTCACGTTTTGATAAATTGACAAAATTGAAAAAAAAAAATGTTTCAGATTTGCAAATTTTCGATTGAGTTATGTTTTTTGCAAGGAAACAGCAATACTGAACAACATTTACCCTGCTCTAAAACATCCATTATATGCATCTTATGACGATTTAAAAACCTGAAAATTATATATAGCGTTACAAACGCGAAACGATTGAATAACTTGGAACGTTCTGTTGTTATCGTAATATGTAGTGACATTACGATGATTGTTGATTTTTATTCCAAGGGTCAGTGGTTCGAGCCCAGGTGTGGCTTACTTTATATGCCCCCTTTTTAAAAAAGGGGGTATGTTGTTTTTGGCCTGTCTGTCTGTCTGTCTGTCTGTCTGTCTGTCTGTCTGTCTGTNATATATATATATATATATCACGAAGGAACGGTAGACACGTTACAATATTAGCAATATTATCTAAATAGCTGTGTGTGTTTAAAACAATTTCAATTGATGTTTCGTTCGAAAGTTATTAATATTTTATATCATAATGTTTAAAATAAACTCTTTAATTCATGCAAGTACTTTTTAAGAATTATTAGTGTGTATGGAGTTACGCTCCAATTACAAATATCTACAGTAGTTCCCAGGTAACACAAGAGCAGAACGAATCATGTTAAGTCATTTTGCAAGCTCAATACAATTGTTCCCTCGGGTACAAAGTCTAATTACTGTTTCATTTACTTTGTTACCTTACATTCTTGCAACCTAAGACCTGGCCATGCTTTTTTTGTATTACCCCAAGATCGAACAATGGGTCTCTAAATCATTCAGCTTCTTAAATAGAGAAATATAATTAGCTGAACTTGATATAATCAGAAAAGGGGAAGTTTATACTTTATATAGTAACAAAAGATGGGTCTAAAAGGCCATTATGCAACTTTTCGTCGTCCTGTGGGAATGTGGTCGCCTTCAACTAGGTCATTATGCATACTAGGTGAGTGAAATCTCGGACGTGCAAATTACGCTTTCAAGATCACGTTTCGGTGACGGCTGGAGTCGCTATCAAATCGCGCTGAAATAACTTTTAAGACGAATCAGGCAGAATAAATCACTTTTTTTACTGTTATTTACAGTTTATTGAAATCATCAGTCCATCCATCAATCGTTTCTCCAATATTTCTTAAGAAATTCAGACAATTTATCTACACAAGTTTATTCTTGCAGTCAGTAGATGCGTTCAACTATATTTCCGCATCTTTCTTAAATATTTATTTCTACACGGATCAAGTTTACGAAACCGAAATGACGGGTTCAAGTACAATATTCGTTTGTTTTTAATTTAAGTTCTTATTTCTTGATTTCATGAAGACGATATATTCAAGAGGGTAAACAATGTTCAAGCATTGAGAAATAAAGAAATAAATAATCAAAACCCGCCTATTTACCGTGTACTGTATCATCTTTAAAAAGTTTATACTGTGTACAAAAATCCAAAAACTATAAACAAAACAAAACACAACACATTGATCCAATGCATAACTCTCCTCTTACTTTACAAGACTCGACAAATCTTAGTGACGTCATAAAGAATTTAGCCTCTGTACACTAATAAACAGACTGACAAGTTGTGTTGTTTAGGATTTCATTTCGCAATGTTGGCATCGGTGGTCTGGAATGCATCAACCAATTGTTACATATTTATACAAATATTCTGGAGGTGAATCCCTTCAATTCAAACATTTGAATATGTGCTATTTAAAGTAATTTGAAGTTATTTAAACAATAAGATCAGCAACACGTATGCTATTTATATGAAAACAAACGGATTTAAGACGTTAACGATTATTTTGTGTTTACCATTTAGCGATAATTACCCTGAAGTCTTTGGCGACTACGGCCATCAGACCGTTATGGAAATCTCAAGGAATTATCGCATAACAGCAAATATCAACTAATCAATTAAGGGACTTGTTGACAGATTGATAAATGAAAGTTCTCCAACGTTTTATAGATTTAAACTATAAAAGGACACTGTACATTAGGGTGAAAAATAATACTAGTAACGTCAACTTATACCATAACAACAACACATGATTTTGATTATAAATAAACATCATTTGAAATTAAAAACATTTCAACGCGTTAAACGATTGAACACATATTGTTTTGAAAATGTTTCTGAATTTGTATTATTCCTATAATTAATTATAATAATTTTCAGAAATAAGGACACTTTGTAAATTATCATGAACCAACCATACGGTTTAACACAAGTAATATAAATAGTGATTTAAATGTTGTACAAGCACAATTATACAAGTTATATATTTTTGTAGATTTAAAGCGTATATGCTTCTAAATGTAAATGCAACGGAATTAAAAACATGTTTTACTAGATGCACTTAATTACTTTCAATTTATTTTATAGAACAATAATATGATAACGTAGAATTGCTAACATTGTTCATCATACCCAGTTCATGCTGGTAGATTTTATATACATTGTGTTCCAACATTACTTCATCGTGCTATGCAACTGTTTGTGTCTTTTTGTTAATGAAATAAGATATTGTTGTTTTTTTTTCCTTTTATGTCCAAAACTTTACTATTTAATACAAATGGAGTGACATTGCTATGAAGTATCCTTTTTGTTGGTAAAAAAACCCATCTCCCTATCCCCCATATTAATTTTAATGGCTTCGGAGATGAAGGGAAACAACAATTTCATCTTGATGACAATTTATACATCTGTACTATGGATAATACGTTCATTTTGCAATAAACTTTGGTGAAATAGTTTTTAGGCCGTAGCGATAAAGCGATTTGATTAAATGCGTGACAGGTCAGGATAGGTGTCACATTAAATTTGAGATTACATGTATTGTTCATTTATATCATTTGGCTTATATTTATTTATTTGGAGGAAAGTATGCACAGGCTTCTGTATGTCACGCTACCCAACGCTATTCTATCTAATGTAATGCGTTCCTTTGCTATGACATGCTATACTACGCCATTATTTGAAATGCTTTGTGAGCTAAATGCCATTCATTTTACAGGCCTCATGAATAAATCTGGACAAATCATGAAAATCAATATGGATTTTTATTGTTATCGAACATATGCTGTTTTTATACTTGTATAGACAAAGCCTATTTTTATATTACATAACTATTTTGTTTAATTATATAACGTTTAATAACCCTTTTTTGTGCGATTGTTTTTTATACCGATGGATGGATTTTATCTTGTTATGTGTATTAATTATAAATAAATTTGAATCTACCGCTCATTCTACACGGTAAACACAACAAAAGTCCCGGTAATAATAAATCGACATTTCATCTACAACTATATGTTTTGCGAATTAGTTTATATTTACTAAGATAATAATATAGATGTTGTTATTATCGTGACATATTGCAATATTTATTACACAACATGGCTTAATTATGTTTATAATAATTATCCAACGACAAGCCCAATAAGTTTGGAATTAATTTATTATTTAAGTTTGGCAAAAATATCTGTCAAGGCTGAGTTTAAACAACAAATGCATAGTTATGTTGTTTAACAAATAATGCATGAACAAAAATAGTATCATACAATTATGATAGCTTATATCCCCCAACACCGGAAGGATGTGTTATAATAGGATCATGCCACTTTAAGACATATATATGTGAAATTAATTAAGACCCCGATAACGGAAGTCTCTGATACAGTTCTTAACACAAACATCACTCTGGCACCGGAAGTCGATACCATATTCCATCAGTCTCTGATCAACCTTGACGACGACAGGCGAAGATAGCACGAAGACATGGAAACAATGGCTGAAAATATATTACGAAATGGCGAGTATCGATGTTCATTATATAACGGCACAGGGAGGTGGGCGGGTTTTTAAAATAAATTTCTTAATAAGCAATGAATGCACTTACTCAGCAATGAGACAACAGCATAAAAGAACGCAAGTGGAATTGCAGCCAATCATGTACTATGGTTCAGCGCCCCATGCGGGAGAATAATTTACATGAAAGCTAACTCTTGTGTGACGGGTAACTCGTTTATATATCAATATAGTTAATTAGCTTGCGTTGGATAAAATGGTTTATTCTGGAGCGAACAAACATTAGTTATCCAACGACAAGCCCAATAAGTTTGGAATTAATTTATTATTTAAGTTTGGCAAAAATATCTGTCAAGGCTGAGTTTAAACAACAAATGCATAGTTATGTTGTTTAACAAATAATGCATGAACAAAAATAGTATCATACAATTATGATAGCTTATATCCCCCAACACCGGAAGGATGTGTTATAATAGGATCATGCCAAAAAGATTCTCGAATGAAACTCTTGAGTGAGAGAATCTTCCGCCAAACAGCGGCTATTATAACACAGTTGCCTAGACAGATATACAAACATGATTCAGGGGTTTTTCAGCACTGTCTGCGCCTCCGGAAAACGGAGGCATTCCCAAAGCAAACGGACCCATTCCCAATCGAATCTTGATGACATATTTCCCAATTATTATTATTATTTTTTTTTTTTAAATCGTAAAAAGTAAACATAATTTATATTGAAAGAGTGACTTCCCTTCATCCGCGACGTAATAAAGCCTTTAGCGACTCAGATAAAGTTCAGTCTTCATCAAATACATTCAAATATGAAATGAATAAATGTTGAACATGCCCAATATTGCATGTGTATATATAAAGAAGACAAAATAACAAATAAAAACAAATTTATTTGTTAAACCACTGACTTATTTAAGCATGATAAATTCACAATGTTTTCCCAAAATGAGCCGTTTCATCGAAGCAAAAATTCCCAAAATGGACAATTTTGTCGATAAAAAATTCCCAATTTGGTCAGACTCCTTTTCCCAAAATAGGCAGAAAAACCCCTGA
>VMBQ01000560.1:200762-249232 GCA_007657795.1 Dreissena rostriformis | reverse complement strand
CAGCGCCCCATGCGGGAGAATAATTTACATGACAGCTAACTCTTGTGGGACGGGTAACTCGTATATATATCAAATAGTTAAATAGCTTGCGTTGGATAAAATGGTTTATTCTGTACAAACATTAGTTATCCAACGACAAGCCCAATAAGTTTGGAATTAATTTATTATTTAAGTTTGGCAAAAATATCTGTCAAGGCTGAGTTTAAACAACAAATGCATAGTTATGTTGTTTAACAAATAATACATGAACAAAAATAGTATCATACAATTATGATAGCTTATATCCCCCAACACCGGAAGGATGTGTTATAATAGGATCATGCCACTTTAAGACATATTTGTGAAATTAATTAAGACCCCGATAACGGAAGTCTCTGATACAGTTCTTAACACAAACATCACTCTGGCACCGGAAGTCGATACCATATTCCATCAGTCTCTGATCAGCCTTGACGACGACAGGCGAAGATAGCACGAAGACATGGAAACAATGGCTGAAAATATATTACGAAATGGCGAGTATCGATGTTCATTATATAACGGCACAGGGAGGTGGGCGGGTTTTTAAAATAAATTTCTTAATAAGCAATGAATGCACTTACTCAGCAATGAGACAACAGCATAAAAGAACGCAAGTGGAATTGCAGCCAATCATGTACTATGGTTCAGCGCCCCATGCGGGAGAATAATTTACATGAAAGCTAACTCTTGTGTGACGGGTAACTCGTTTATATATCAATATAGTTAATTAGCTTGCGTTGGATAAAATGGTTTATTCTGGAGCGAACAAACATTAGTTATATAACAATTACGACAAGCCACTGTTGCACACGGACGTATGTACAAAGTCACATAAAAATCATATATGGATCGACACTATCCATTTACTCATTAACGCAACCACAAGGTTCATTGACGCATGTAGGATTCGAAGACAAAATGCAACAATTTTTCACACAGCATGCCTTGTTTTAAAGATGAAGATACACTTTTGATAATACTTACATGTACAAAGCCTCTTACAATAATTAATGTATGCATCGACACAAGACCTTTGCACATTTACGCAGCTGCACGCATGGAAAATAAAAGGACTAACAATAGTGTTATTTGTTCCCAAACACTTAAAGATTTAATTTTATGAGATTCAGCAAAATGTTTTTCTCGTTTCAGACCTCGTCGATATCTGTATCTGTTCTAACACTAACGGCAATATCCTTAGAACGTTGGTACGCCATCTGTCATCCGTTGCGTTTCCATAGTACCGTACGACGCGCTCGTATCATTATCATTGTCATATGGATTGCCTCGGCCTGCTTCGCAATGCCTGAAACCATTACTGCCAGAACTGAAAAGAACTGGCCGGAAGAACTGCTTTATACCGCCTGCTACCCGGTTGATCTTGGCGACATGGGACTAATGGTTTGGCAGTTCGTACTCATTGCAGCCCTTTATTGTGTCCCTATCAGCCTTATGTGTTTCACCTACTCCAATATCGCCTTCATCCTGTGTACGGGGCGGATACCAAGAGAATCACGTAAGGGTTTCAAAAAGACACAACACGACGTTTAGTTCTTTAATTTCAATTTAGAATTATACATTAACATATGAATATTTTATTCAAATGAACATAAGCAAACACATCAATATGTTAATTTTCTAAACAAATGTGCTTCTGTATTTATGCTTTAGAATAAAAATGTGTATACATAAATATTGGCGCGGTAGTTCCGTGAGTCGACAGAATACGTGTTTGATGTGAATTTATACAAAGTAACATAAATTACAATTAAAATGCTTTCGAATTTCTTTTTTTTTTAATTTACGTTCTTATTATGGAATAGCTCTAGGTGATAGTAAAACTACGGAAACGTATAATTTAACATTTTCTACAGACACACGTGCTCCGATGTTAAATGGGAATGACAACGATGTTCAAATTGAATCACGCAAGAAAGCTGCAAAGATGCTGTTCGCAATCGTGGTTCTTTTTGCCGTGTGTTTCTTTCCAAACCATCTGTTAAACGTCTTCAGGTAAGATATCAATTTATCTCGTTCAAATGGTGCAAGGTAACGTGTTTACTTAGGCTTATCAGTAAGTGTAGAGAAAGTAAAGGCCTATAGATTCGCACGGATAACATACAAGCATTATAAACCGTTAAAACGTTTCAATATCATCTCGAAAATAGATAGTCAAAATTAAATGTTTATAACAAATGATTAAATAACACTATATTTCCAAAACGTCCGGTCATCAGTATGTATATTTTATCGAATTATCACATTTTGGAACGATTTGCCATGAACACGTGATTGCAGGTGTATAATTTTCTATTAATTGATGGAATTTAAAAACAGTTCACACAAACACGCATTAACGTGTAGGAACGATCTCATATAAATGTGAAATAAAAACGATAACCGAAGATGAATAACACGAAACGGAAAACATAAAGTAAAAACAATAAACATTATTTGTATATACTTTTATACAAAAAAAACGTTGTTCGAAATGTGGTGTAAAACTTAAAACCTGATAGTTTGTCATAGGAAAACGTACATAACTCATTCCACCCATAACACTCTCGGGGAAATCTCAACAAAAAAAATACTAATGTAAATGACACAAGGTTCAAATCCAGAAACGGCTTTTACAGTCTATTATTTTCGAATGTTAATACAATTCTTCTCTTCAAATTCTTGTGTCGTTTTTATTTTAACGTTTTCTCTTAATGAAAATGTGATGACCTTAGCCTATAGTAACGCTGTTATTGTATAATGTGTTTTACCTATTATTGTAGATACGCTGGCGTAACGGAACATGCGGAAGGAATAGAAAACTTTGCGCTGATAGCACATCTGGCTGTATTCCTCAACAGCTGTATGAACCCCATCATTTACAATTTTATGAGCGGTAAGCACTTCAGTTCTCGTCTGTACTACATTAATAAACTGTTTGTCGGACTTTGTTTGCAAATAACTAGCAATTTGAGGTAAGTGCGCTTTGAACTTTTGTCTTTAATATTAAAGTTTATGTCTTCAACCAAGAGGGTCTACTTACCCAGACATACTAAATCATTATAATTGCTCATTCTTACCGATGATGAACGTTTGTATTAACGCCATGCCAGTTGAGTACATATTTTGGCGCTGGTGTTGCTGCTGAATGTTGAGCGCATTAAATTATTGGCTTCCTTGGAAATACTTTCTTGCAACATAAAACAACATAATATAATCACGGTCAGTACTTTATTGGATTCATTGCAGACAAGTTCCGGAAAGAATTCCGCCTTCAGATACAACACTGTTTGCGATGTTCCACGCCGGATCAGCGCTATAGCTCGACTATCCAAAATAGTTACAGGGTAACATTCAGTGTCGGCAATAACATGAATATCAACATGACACATTCAACAACGGCCGTGTCGCAAGACGTGCCATTATGAAATAAGACAATAGTTATTGCTTCTTTGTTCGACGTTGGTTTAATTCGTATTGTGGTTGGTGAGTGAAATCTATACAATGATGGATGGGTTACATTCTGGCATATGCTATTAAGAGATTCAGTATCTTACATATTATATATTTACTGAAGTATATGACATATCAATTTTTGTCTTTATATGGTCATTTATTTGTAAATAACACACGTTAAAAGCGTAATATATATTGTAGATAATTCTTATACTACAATATTATAATGATCTATTTTCATGATTCTATATGAAATGTTAGAATATATTAGTTCAATTGTATTCTGTTTTAAAGGGGCATATCGACGATATTTCCCAAAATATATAGACGCATTTACAACATTAAAACACATCATTTTGTCCTTATTGGCACATTTATATTTCGACCAACAATAACATATTAACTATCCGTAAGAAAAAAGTCAAACACAGTACAGACAAGAAGGTCCAAGTGCAATTAACCAGTATCAGATAATAATAGTCGAGCCTTGCTATTGCATGTCCAAGGGTTTCGAGATTCGATTGTGCAAACATGTGCTTTTGATTACCACTAAACATATAAACCGATTATTGGTCTACCTAGTTATTGATTAATATTTATCTTCTGGTGAATCTGAACTCACGCCATCAAAAATCGGAAACTTTAATGCGAATGTTACAAATCAACAAGAACAGTTATCAAACGTCCGCTTTTCATCATGTACATTTCGTTCCCAAACATTAAATTTATAATACTGGATTTCAAGCCATAATTTCCCGTCTTATAAAAATGTAACCTTACTTCTAAGAAATCATTTGATAAAAAATATAATTTGCCGTCGATATGCAACTTTAATACAATTCTCATTTGACAATTTTATATTGTAATGTAATCAATAAGCACCTCATTGCCAGTGTTTCATTTTTGTTAAAGAATATCATTGGTGCGGCTGTTTTGTATCATTTACACAAATGATACATTTTATATTAAATCATAGTTTTTCTCTCCGTTTAGAATGGTTGACAATGATACACTTGAATCATGTGTGACAGTGGTTTTTTATTTATCTGAGACAACATCCGCATATTTATTTCTTGAACTTGTCAACATACGGAAATAAAAAGGGTTTTATAGGAGAAGCGTTTACACTAATAGTTCCAGCATAAGGTGTTTTCAAGACATTATGCAGTTGGCGATGTTGAAAACGTTCACTCTGTATTCATGATCCAATGTAGAAGTGGAGTTAATAAAATCCTTTAAGCCGAAATAAAAAGTGTCAACCAATAACAATTGTAAAACTGCTACGTATAATGATAATATTTACAATTCTAGCTTGGTTCTTAAATCTGATCTTAAATGATTATTGATGGAGATTTTAACATTATCATACAATCTGTACCGTTATGTTTTCAATGCGTAAGGTAAGCTGTTTATATATAGGATTATATTCCAATCGTGTCTAACCTTCTTACGAAATAAATGTACAGTTGAAATGACGAAATACACGAACTGTACGATATACATATTCGATCATTTACCGGAAACATCATTTCTTCTTCTGATTGTACAGTCAACAATAAAAATACGCGGAGAAAGCTTAAACGTCATACGTTGGTGTATAATGACTTCATTAAAGTATGTACTAAATAACTTCATAAATGGGTATGGTGAGCAAATAAGTCACTTTACATTTGTTGCAGTTGGTAAATGAGAATTGTGATGATATATTTAAATGTATTAATGGTTAACACATGTGTTTTGTAGTAATCTACACGCATTTGTTACGAAAAGTAACTGAAACTGGTAAACCGATTCGATTGACGGAAAAATACTGTTTAATATAATCGAAGTTTATTTATCAATTTTTTAATCTATTCCACCGAAAAGCATATAATAAAATGTACAGTCCGGGAAAATCTATATACAACGAATAAACAGTTGAATTGTAAAAATTATTATGATCGGTATAATAATCAGAGACGATTGGAATATAATCTTAAATATAAATAGCTTACCTGTAATTGATGTAAAAGGAAAGGGAACAGTCAAGTTGCTCTAGTTAAAGTATTTAGATAAACTATGTGAACATAACCTATGCACAAATATACATGTATAACAACGCATTTATGTATTTCGTCATTCTCACTGTACATTTACTTTGTAAGAAGGTTAGATTTTACAAAGTACGATACGATTATCTGGCTAAAACTCCTTGATGCGCACGTGAACGAATACAGCGGTGACAGTATACACCTGACGACATGCGGAAGTAACCATGTGATTGTTTCATATCGATCATGTCATTAATTGTTACGAACGGAAACTCGTAACGAACGTGATTAACTTTACAATTTCAGTTGACACTTCGCCAGCTGATTAGTTTGTGTTGATATTTCATCAAATCGAATATATAATATATCAAAGTCAAATATGTTGCTTCTTTCAATCTAATCATGTCTTGGTATATATCCCAAAATAGCAATATATAGCATAGTTCCAAGAAATGCATTTATTCATATTATGCACATGATGTATCGAAATCTGACCAAAATACAGGATCTCCAAATAATTTAATATTATGAATTCATACAGGCATCCATTACCAGAAACACTCGTACAGTATCATACCTGTACGTTCACCATAGTACAATTCACACTTGGACATGTCAGACGTCAGCTTATACTATTTAAAAGCCTGATATTAATTCACAATATATTGCATTTCGTCTATCGTGTATAGTAGTAACGTGTGTCATTTGTCTGGTTCTTTCATAACTGTCATGTGTCACGTACTCTCACTCTTACTGTTAGGTTAATAACACAAAACGAATTACTGCACGTAAAGTAAAAACAAAACGATAAACACCTAACGACGGCTCTGGTGTTTTCATCAATACAACATCCACGGATCTACAACACATTTGTCTAACGGTTTTCTTTGGCAAAACTAAAGGCCCATCCTATCAAAACACCTTGCAACCGTCATGTTCCTTAAAACAATAGCGAGTGGTTCTACTCAATATCCATTATCTTTAAAATAACCATAGGCTATTTCACCCGACAATTGAATGGCCGATTATAGACGGATTGCTGCTTCTTATACGTCCATTACACATCAACAGTGTATGAACACCAGGTGTTATTATTCGTTGCAGTTATGTGTGTGTATTTATACCCATGTACTAGCAAGTACTGTAGTGATAACTGGGTACGGGAATAACAGTATTATCATATTTAATGATATTGGAACGAACTATTGCTTGGTTTATCCCCTTTCCTGCCATTATCAGGGATCACTAGCACAATGTTTTACTTGCTGTAAATTAGGCGTAAATAATTAATACCGGGCGGTTTCTCTATTAAAGTGATATCTGCAGTCATTATAAAAAAACGACCTCCATATGAACTTTCAATTCTTAACTAATATAAAGTGATATATCAATAAACTCCCACATACAAGATATTTCTGACTGATGTCTTCCTTAATTAGTGTAACTCAGTCAAAGGGATACCTCAAGTGACAACGTGACAATTATTGGTTTTAGAATATTAGGACTAGAAATATTTTCAGGGCGGAAGGGTCACGCAACTACATAAATCTGGAAAATGTCAGATCGTCGTTTGCCTAAATAAGAGTAAGGGTGACATAAATCAAGTAACCTACTATTTAATGTTATCCTTATATATTGTACACTCTTACAATTAGGCATATTTCTTTGCCACCCAATGTACTTTTAGGGCCCAGCTGTTTCAGGAATTGTTAGGAAACAATTGCGAATATTAATGCAATTCATTGAACATCCACACAATACAACATTGTTTTCTAGAGAAAAATGCGTTTATAATAAGAAAAAATGTAATTGAAATAAATTAAATATAAAACACAATAAAATGTGCCATAAATGCGTATGTGCCAAGTAACTCGGTTCTCTAAATCGATTTCCAAAGCGTAGATTTTAAGGGGTGTTGCGGCAGTTTTGCTGATTTTTTTCCATCTAATAACTTTTGCTCAAAATTTATATTCAAGTACTACATACAAATACTATATGAAAAATGAAATAAAAACATAGGGTCACCGGCCTTGTTTTGATTTTATTCACCATTTTATAACATGTACTTTTTCATTAAATCTGAAAAATCTCTAATTGCATAAAAATGATTAATAACCTATGAAATTGGCAACATATTGATATTATATAAGATAATATATATCATATACCATTTAATTAAACCACAAACTACCAAAAAATGGAGAACACAAGTTAAATTTTAAGAAATTTTAATTTTTATAATTTTTATGTCACCCAAAAAAACGTATTTTTTTTACTATTTTAACACAAAAATGGAAGTTAAAAAAGTTCTATCTAATAACTTTTTGCGAAACTGCTCAAATATGTTCATCTACGTATTGTTATCATAAAACAAAAATAAAAAAGGGGGGTCACCGCACTTTTAACAGAGATTTTTTTGTTCAACTATCCCTACCGTCTATGTCAAATTTCCTAAAATACAGCAATTAGGCGAAACCCAAGTACCGGTACACAGACTGTTATGCATAAACATTATAGATTGTTTACAATCTTAATTGGGATCACAACGGCTTACTAAAACACAGCACTAATACAATATTTAATCACAAACATAAGACCATACAGTATCAAACTCGACCTTAATCCTCCATAACAGGGACTTGTTGACAGATTTCGGCATGTTTTGGAGTTTGTGATTAAATGCTTTAAATTTATTAATGTAAACAACAGGACTAAAGAGCTCCAGGAAAAAAACAAGAGTGAAATAAAAGAAAGAAAAAAAAGATAAAAAAAAGTTTACCGCACCTGGGATCGAACCACTGAGTACCTATTATGAACCTACTCGGTCATAAATGTGTGATGATTCTGATAACAAAACTATTGGGTTGTGATAATAGCATCGGTGTTGCCATAAATATATTTTCGGTTAAATAAACTGCCGCAACACCCCTTAAGCAAAACGATAAACGATAAAATACTTACGAAAAAAACTATTGGTATTGTCCAAAGCATCCATTTTATATGCTCTAGACATTTTGTCTATGTAGACATATATCGCAATGCGGTAAATATGGTCAAATGTGTGAATGATTCCTCAGTATTATATTTTATCTATTATAAACACGTGCTAAAAAAAGTATTTGAGCCTATGGCAGAGCCTTAGTCATGCATAATAAAGTTTTTCAAAATATTGTAATTATTTCTATTTAGTTCATGCTTTTTAAATATTTCAGTGCTAATCGTTACACATTGGTTATATTTAAATGTTAATAGTATGCTTACATTATCCAAAACTTCGCAGGTTTTGTAATTATCATTTGAAATTTGTCTTACTGATCATTATTTTACGATTGCTCTCATGGATAAATATATAATAAGTTGTTCATTTGCATAGCGCTGATATATATTCATTCTAATATTTTATTTTTAGTATTGCTTATATTGAATGTAACTAAATGCAAACACTGGTCTGTTAGATTCGATACTTGAACGAACCATACGTAGTCTCGTGTAGTGTATCTAACACAAGAATTTAAAGAGCCTCTACGTTATTACAAAATACCATTTGTAATGTTATTTTTTGCTACATCTGTAATGTTTCCTTACTTTGATGCCATGTATATTTGTTGTTATATGAGTCCAGTTCATGACGCTCTAGGATGCCTGTGCCGCATTATGTTGTTTTGCTATTTGTGGTTTGTTTTCATGTCCACATGGTTTTCCCGAATTGGCGTGTGGCTGAGATGTATTGTAGTATACAAGTTAACATGTCAAAGATATCAATGATTGTTTCCAAAACAAAGCCTCTAGGGATTAGGACAAGAACCTATTCAACGCTTTAAGACATTGATACTCAATTGATGTCGGTTGTGGCTGCCATGTATATGCTCTTGCTCGCTGAAAATCGTGGTGATTGTAGCAGAAGTATAAATGTGGACATTTTGTTCATGTACATTCACTGTGCAAGTATCAACGACATTTTATTGTGTTCAGGTAATTTGGTCTAGCCTGCTGAACACAGTCTCTAATTTCCTAGCCTTCGTTAACAAACCAATAACACATATTTGAGCATTTTGCTTGAAGTTTCAAATATATTGCATTTTATAAACAAATCGTCGTATGACTCAATATTGTATATTATTCACAACAAATACATATTTAGATATATAAATATTAGAAAACAAGTTTCTATCGGGCTTTACATTGTACATGTATATATTCAAATAAAATAGCAAATGTACACAGTATTGAAACTCGTAGAAAAATAAAACATTGTAACAGTAGAAATCAACAACACATAAAGCAAAACGTATTTTAATGAACTCTAAATCCGTATTGTTTTCGTTTGTTGTTAGTGCTGAAAAGTACATGGACTGAGCGTGTTGGGCTTTCATATAAGTACAAGCGTTATCTAAAATACTTCGGTTCGATCCAAGTTTCTACGGTTTCCGTTGTGGTAGAGATCAGTTCATATTAAATAGTTTGATCTGGTGTATTCGGTACGAGAAATGTAGTTGAACTTCTGAAATGATTTTAACAGGTGTAAAATTAACGAATGATAGTATACGGAGCTCTTTGTTTTTGTTTCGAAAACGCACCTTGACACAACTATGCATCTAGCCATCGATTGAAGGGTATTTGTAATCTTAAACTTATTGCGAAAACAATTATATATATATATATATATATATATATATATATCATTCGGTAAATAGAAAAATGTGTGTAAACACATGTTCTTTTTTTTGATATCTCAATGTACGACAATGCAATATGTGCTTTTCATTATTATAAAATCTAAATATGTTATGTTAACGTAGTTAAAAGTATCCTCTATGATATAGAGTGTCAAACAGTATTTTGACAAAGAATATCGATATACAATCTTTGAGATAAAACCATTAAGTAGTCCGAAATGCATTGACAATAAATTATATTTGTTTCGTGTATTTCTTATACTTACAAAAATCAAAATTTTAAACACAATAGTATTTAAAAACAAGACATTTAAAGATTAAAATGTAATAAATGATCGGAGATAATGCTAGTAAGACGTAATCCGTCACTCTGAAATGACTTAATGAATCATTTATCAATAAACTATGGCATGTCGACCATGTTGAGGTATAATTGGATCGTTTCCCATTTGAACTATCCTTTTTTGAATCACTTTAACACAGATCTCAACGAATTCTTGAGTAGCAATTTACACGATACAATTGTGTTTCCATAAATGCATATTCGTACGGGTTAAGTGTTCTACATAAGCAATCTGCTATTCTTGCTGGCCGAGTTTACATATCAAAGAATCAGATTTATTAAAGTTTTAGACTCTGGAATGAATTCATATTCGTTTCCGATGCTGTTTTAAGTTGGTTGGACTGATTGTAATAACCCTTAACAATAATTTATCGAATTTGTGTTGATATTTATTGACCAACGACAGGTCAACCATATTTTGATATCTGTCAAGGCTGCATTTGTAATCAAACATATACTTACTAGCAATTGCACATGTATTAACTCATGGAAATGTCCACCGGTACCTGAGGAATGTGTTATTAATGAGAATACCAATATAAGACATAAGACGATTTTATAATAACGACACTTAACATAACTCCAACACCGGAAGCAACAAGCATGAGATAGTCCATGAATATATTAAAACATTTTTTGAGATTAAACAAGGAACCCGACACCTGAAGTCCATTTCACATCACCCTCATATCAGACTTGACGACGGTTACAGGATTTACCTGTTCAGCACGCAAAATAAATAATTGAAAATATAAAGAGAATAGCGGGTATTGAAATAAACTTATAATAAATATATATAAATTCTATATTTAATTTCTTTTGACGACAAAACCTATCTTACAAACGCTACGATATATATATATTTATATCGTCAAAAGAAATTAAATATAGAATTTCCCGATTGCTAAGGTATTTAATAACACAAACCGTTCCTGCCGCCAAAAGTCTTCTTTTAGCCAGTGTGTATTGTTATCTTTATAAAGCCAGATTAAGCTTTGTAGTATTTTAAAATAGACTAATGATGTGTTCTGTTCGGCAATAACACTTGGACATTATGGGCAATATCAACTGTTGAGGTTGGGCAAATTTCATTTCTCAACAATGATTGACTAGTAAATCATCCAATCGCATACCATCTTTAGAATACAACATCATTTGTACGCCCAAATATCGGAGAACAATGCTTGAACCTTCAGCCCTTTAATTACATAGTCTTTGCCGATCGAAGATCCAACAAACCATACACCAGCGATGTTCCCTAAAACATGATTAGTGAACAATTATATGGACTTAACCATTATTAATGCCATATGTTATGAACACTTTTTAGCATAACTAAATAAGGACAAATATACTATAAAGTATCCGCACATTTTTAATGACTACTTACCATTTATAGGTCTAAATAGAAATCAGTTCCATTATGCTCATAATAAAAGGTAATCTCGTATTAAGATATCGTAATGGAACATAAATGCCAAAATTGATTTCTCGCAAATCAATACGAAATATAATTTAAAAAAAACAACAACAACATATAATATAGTGGTTCACTTAATAGGCAAGTTACCAGATCAAATGGCCTTATTGTTTAAAACGAACGATACGACTAAACCACTATACCCCGTAGTTACTACGAACGTGTCTTTAAGGAGCGAGGACCAAATGAAATAGATCCATGTGCACTCGATTAACATCTTCTAAACCCACACAACATGCAACGGTTTTTAGGGTTTAGAGTCATTAATTAATTATGCTATTATTGTTACTTGTTACCATATCAGTAGAACCAAAAGATCTACTATAATTGTATTATACAGAACTGCGATTTGTATCTATCGCCTTGTTAATTCATTTTTAGATTCCACTATTCATCACATAAAAAAACGTTCTAAACATGTATGCATTATGGTAATGACTGTACACAGGTATTCGTTATGATTTAACCTAGCTCAGAAAGAATGCATGCATCTCTTTGTAATATGGACAAACATCTGCACTATACCCCGTTTGACACAAGTGTTTTGCATAAAATGTTAGATAGTGTAGCATCGCGCATTAACGTTTTCATCGTTAAGAACGAGCATTACATCTTACGAATTGATGTCTACGTTGCACCGTGGAATACAGTGTTTGTAAAAAAGTTAATATGAAAGTGCAGCATTATGAAACTACAAAAGCACCTTTAAAAGTATATTTCTGGAATGATCCGTTGCAGTTTGGAGTATAAGCCGTGTGATCGTTCAGACCCGCTGTGAAAACAACACTGTTTTTAAACGGCATTGGATAAGACGTAAGCTGAAATATGCTCCAACGGTGTCTAATGCGCGTATTGGCGAAGAGACATAAAATATATATATTGTGTGACTATACGGGGCGTTTCTTGGTCAGGTAGGACAAAAGTGCATGCTTTTACAGTTTGATTCGAATAACAATAATGCCCTGTTTAATAATGTATTTGTTTTGATAAACCAACTCGGTCTCTGATTGCAAAACAGACTAATTCTCTCTGTTACGGTTTTCAATTAGAACAACTCGTTGTTTTACATTTTCGACTTCTGAATGACAAGAACGAGAACATCTTTTAACGATACTATTTGCTGGTGTTTAAAGGTTGTGTATGTCCAACCGGATGTTGAGCTGCACATCCGTTTGTCCGCCTCATCTCGTTTCCGCTCTCCCATATCTTTACGATGTTTATTTCTTTTCGTTTATTCTAAATGTCTTCGTCGCGGTGGCGTAGTAGATATGGTGTCCGCCCAGCAGCAAGGTGGTCCCTAGTTCGAGTTTCACTCTTTAAGCATTCTTCAGATGTCCGCAATAGACACCAAGTACTGGTTCTTGAGTTTCCATAAAGGGACTCGATATTATCTCAAAAAGCCCGAGGCTTGTATCGCAATCAAGCTTAAATAAATAGGTTTATATTCATCAAACTGTTAACCAAATTGTGACGATGTGTCACGCGCATGTTCTGAATAATTGTGTACAGCATCAAAGTAATACTTGTATTATCAAGACACATAAGGTTTTTATTCAAATTTCAAATCATTTTCTTTGGGAGCGATTCCAATTAAGTCTACAAGCGTTTTGGTAGCCAGCATCCAAGCGTTTTGTTAGCCAAAATTCTGTGTATGTTGTTGTAAATATTATGTAAATATTATGCAACAGACACGATTATCATAACATAAAGAGTTAAATCAAACAGACGAGGAAATGGAACGAATGTAAATGGCCAATACATATGCACACACGATTTTAAGTGTGATGTTTATTTGAATAAAGTAAATTTGCATATTGAAGTTTAACTGTATTGCACTTTGATTCAAATTTTCAATAAAATTACATTGTGTTTGAGTCGCGCCAAACTGTTTGTGGATATAGCTTATTTTCAACTAAATGTGACTGTGTTTTATGGACGTAACGTTTCTCACAAGAACCGCTTGATTTGTTTGTTTCGTTTATATAGGATCTGACATGATTTGTCATATCATACCATATTTTATTAAACGAGTTCAGGAATTGTGTTAGTAAGCGAGCTTTCTAACGAATTTCCTGGACGAGTTTAATAAAATATGGTATGATATGACAACGAATGTCAGATCTTTTTAATAAATGCTCTTAAACTAAATAAAATACATCTTAATTGACCAAACAAATGCTGATAGATCTAAAAGTTGTTTACTATCGTGACGTCATTTCATGTTAACGACGTCATTCACCAAAATTAAGCCATGCGATTGGTAGGTTATTGATTCTGCAGCCTATGAAAACGCTTAAAAATGTTGTATTACACATGTGTAATTAAAAAAAAATACGTTATGTCATATTAAATTGAAAACAAGGTATAGCATGTGATAAAAGGTTATATTTACACAGGCTGCTATAACAGGTATTTAGTTTAAACCTGTTAATGTAAGCTCGATTGAATTGAAAGCCTCAGGCTTGTTGAAATGCTCTCGCGTGCGTTTCCTGGGCATAGATAACTCTCCTTCAGTGGGGATCGAACCCGTGACCTCCCGGTCGCTAGACGGACGCTATATCCATAACGCCACGGCGACATGAAACAGGTATTAACTCTAACTGTTCATCTGTCACCATAAATATAAATTAACAAAATATTTAAAAGATATTGGAACGGTGAACAACTTAGTTATCTTCAAAAATCAGTACTAAAAAGTGCTTATGTGAGATTCTCAAAGATTAATAAAACACAGTTGACGTAGTGGCTCCATCTTTCTTCACCCAATATATTTTAAACCATAATTAATAGATCAAGACGTAAATACTATTGCGTATAAATAGTGAAATAATGCTTACGAGACTCATTGTGTTCAAGATAAAAAAAATCACAACAAACAAACGCAAATTATATCACCATACGTAAAATATATACAATTATCACATTAAATAAATCTCAGAACTCCAAAAAATGGTCCGCATTTTTTTGACGAACGATTCGCTGTAGCTAAGCTATTCTTAAGGTACCAACGACGCCCACATGTAAACGACTGTAAACGATCATCCTTTATCTGACACTACAATTGAGTGATTCACTCATGATCGCTCACTTTATTAGCGCTATATAGGCCCGTTTAAACATAAACAAATGTACTTACTGGCATGTTATTGAAAATCAAATGTGCACGTAAGTAAGATGTGCCACCATTACAAAATTATAAAGGATGTCATATTCGTAGCGCCCAAGAAGGTACGTGTACACACGTTGACAACAGCTATTGCTCACCTCCCACCTTTGGATGTAGTACTTGTCTCATTTACAGTTACCAAACTCTCATTCAATTACCAAAGAAAAAAACCAACCCATCAATATATCATCCTAGTAATTAAAACTTGTCAACCCGAAGTCATAAAGAAAGGTGTACATGTACTTCATTTGTGATAAAATGCTCTCATCCACATTCATTTCAATAAGTCCATATCGTTGTTCCTTACGGCCAAAGTGTGCAACGGTGTGGTACGGGGCTTATATCCCTTGTTAATCCTATGTTGTTACGTCAGATAGGACACAATAAGAGCGCATGCGCCGTAACAATACCGTAATATTACATATGTTACGTCAGATAGGACACAATTAGAGCGCATGCGCCATAACAATACAGTAATATTACATATCGTTACTATAATTAAGCCACACATTTACGAAAGAATCGAAAATGATGATAATAAAACGTAACGCACAGTTGGAATAATTTAAATATCGATTGCAACTGAAACCGTACAATAGAAAAGATTAATGACATTCTTTGAGATTTAGCAGCAGTCATCAAAACACAAAATTTAGTAAACGAAACGCTTACTTCAATGACAACTTTATTCCATTGCTTATAACAATAAAATTACATATGCGCGTCCATGTTTTGTTCCTTAATCCCGTTAACTTAATTTATTTTAAACCACACTATTTCGAGTTGTAAGAAAAGTGTTAATCGAATGCTTACCATTTTGGTCAACAATTTATGAAATCGAATGGCTGGTCGCATCGATTAATTTTATCCCTATATACGTTTCATACTAGGCACGACAAACACATTATCCGAAATACGTTTTGAGTCGTTCGATGCTTGAGAAAATAGTTTTCTGTTAAATAAACCACCACGTCCGAATTGGCGACCCTAGAATCCAGATTTTTCTAAAACTGGTGTGTTTTGTCACAGAAATTATGTCACATGAAATATGTCATAAATTGCGCAATCAATTGAATTAATAAAAGTACGGAAAGCTGCTTTGGAAATTAATGTTAGTGAATGAACAAAAATGGATGATATGTAATATATATAAACGACAACACACGGTAGAAATGGACCGTACGTCTATAATCGGCCCTAGCCGAATATTGTCCATCGGGAAAAAAAAGGCCTCGGGCAGTTATGTCGGCAGCGGGTCGAGTATAGACGTCCGGCCCAGATCTGCCGTTTGTTATTGTCTTAGAATTAAAGTGACAACTGTTGTTGAGCTGCACGTTCTGACTTTAATTTATACGCATTTGTTTTGAAATGTAACGTATGTTACTTTATAAAAAAAGGTATTTAATTTACGTCCAATCGGGACGCGGGTTTTTTCTCCTGAACATGAGCTTATCATCAAACGCCATGTGCGAGTAATCACGTGTACATAAAGTGACAAATAACTCATAAACATAATCTAGATTATGATCCAGAAACTGCCTGGCGCCCGGATTAGGTTCGACGATAGGCTGGCACATCAAATACACTAATAAATGATATTTAATTGGCTAATTTTCTGAATCTTGCCCTTCATAAACTTATTTCAAAAATGATATTCATGTAGTAAATCATTTAACAAATATTTGATGTTCTGATTTTTCCAAGTGTTTATTGATGTGCTGATTTTATATTAGTAGCAGCCCGATGTGGCTGATGAAAGCAAAAACGTAATTTATATGCATTCCCTGTATTCATACATTCAGACAAAAATAATGCAAAAGCTCATAACTCTGCCAACTTGTTGCAGCCAAACATACTTCCTTTACGATCGCCTACACATAAAGGTCATTCAGCGATGAAAGTTGGAGCCAAATCAACAACGCGCTTAAAGAAATGCGGAGTACACACACTTTCGGCGACAATATATTCTTTCTTAAAACAGAGCTATGCTTTTATTATTATATGCCGCACCAAAAATTCATTCGTTCTCGAGCATCTTCACATTAAGGTCATTCCGATGTGAAAGAACGAAAATCACCCAGCATTAAAGGGGAATTGAGAGCAGAAACATTTCGGGACGTTAGTACGGAAGTCCAGCTGTACAGACGTACATACATATAGACTGACGGAGAAGTATAATGATTAATTCCACCCGAGCGTAGAAAACCATTTCCTGTATTTCCTGTACTAAATTTCTGTGAATATTACACAGTAAAACATCAGATGTACCAGCACTGAAGAAGCCTTGTAAAAGCTTTCGGCCGTTAATGTATGGGAAGCCATGATCCAAGAGAGTGCGCAAGTACTCTGGTTTTATCAACCTCATTTATACTAGCAACGTCAAAGACTTTTCATGATACGGAGGAAATATGGGTTAAGGCCTGTTTAAGGTGAACAAGGAAATAATTTGTAAACGTCTTTTATCACGCAATATTATATTTCAGATAGTTTATTTGCGACTTAAGCATATACAGCTCATCGTAAACAAATAAAGCAATAATAAATACACCATACACATGCGTCAAAATAGCAACAACAACATGTTTATGCATTTGTTACAAATATATGAATGTTTGTGAGAATCTGTGATGTAAGAGAAGGCTCTTTCTGTTTTAACAAAGTAAAATGTATGTTTAAAATCCGTAATTTATTAAGAACAAATATCGAAAAACCGGACTCGATTTGCCATTAATACCAGATCGAATGAGCTTAAATCAGAGATAAATAAGATCCGCAATATTATATTCGTTATCATCATATACAAGCATATATTTTTCACTTAGAATACCTTTCTAATTGTACGAAATCGCATTTGTACACGATGGACAGGTCAATGCGACGTTTGAAGGTATTACTGCGGATCACAGCGAGTAACACAAATGCTAATACACATTTACCCAAATATAAAATAAGCTGTTTTATGATCTTGTATATTTTTGAAAACCGTTTTCTTCTTTAATAAATAGCAGCTGTTGTTCAGCAAATCTTTCCAAACAACTCTGCAATATATCAACATTATTGATTAATAGGCATTTTCCGAACTGCGCACAAAATGATAGTTAAAATGCCATAATTCGGTCCTAACTTTTAGACTATGTAGTCATTACTGACAGAAGTCATATAGGTTGACAAGCAAAAATGATAAATTGTAATTAAAGTTTGCTTTTTTACGCATAAACGGGGGAATGGAAACATTTTAACAATCGGCCTTGAAAGGAGATCGTCTAATATGTTTTGTAATTTCATGTTTTTATCTCGTTATATGTGTGTCGTATGAGACAAAGTAAAGAGCTGTCACTGTGGAGAATGAGACCGCTTGTGAGCAAAGGCGGTCAAACTAATATTTGGCCTTTTGTTTTATCATATGCAATGCCATTGTTGTATTAACTTCAGAAGATACAGAAGTCGCTTTGATAGAAATCTTGACCGGAGATCGTTATATCCTACAAAGACAATGAAACCAGACAACACAATACTGCAGTTTCAAAATAACATGAATAGTAATAAATAAATTAACGCTCAATAATGTGCATAGTATAGAGCCTATTATTGTGAATTTCTAAAGGAATATCTTAAGCAATTTAATCTCTGCATCTACTTTTGTAATACATGTTGTCATGTTTGTGTTGTTTGATACACATTTTTGTTGAAAAGGGCATTTGAATTCATTCTTTATTGCCGTGAATTCAACAACCTAAGTCATGTGTTTGTGTCCCACGTCTTTTGCCAGAGAAATGTTTAATGCAATGAAAGAAAGGTTGGTTTTTTCATACTGAATAATATGTTGTCTTTGGCCTACATCAACGCAATGGCATACNTACAAAGGGACATTGAAATGAGCTTGGGAAATATGAGCAATATTAAAAACAAGACAACAAATAACAGAAAAAAAAAAACAGACAAATAAAATCAGTCTGGTTTCTGTGATAAAAAACCCCAAACAAACTCTACTTATAAAGCACACGCAAACACTTAAAGAGATACTTTCAACCGGCTGTTTTTTTTAATAATCTCGCACGATTTCCTCCGTTTGCTTTTACGAAAACATATCACGTTTTTTTTGGTATGAAAACATGAACAACGCAAATAGTTATATCTGCTTGTTATAAGCTCAACTTATTTCAAATAAATACATAATAAATTGACATTGATGTACATGATGTCCTTTATTACTTGGGTTGAATGAATATGTGAATAAGTTCCCGATAAGAGTATCAGCTTTTATAATGGTATGCGGCAACGTATTGTTTGATATTACAAAATCCTATTTCCTATCTTCATTTAAGTGAAATAATCAGTAGCAACAAGCCCATACTTTCCTGTTGCAGTAGCTCGATTTTATAAATAGGCAAAATGATAAACGCAAATTAAATTGAGCTTATATATCATTTTTGTACTTGTGTTCACATGGTATCGCACGTTGTAAATGATGTGTTTGGGAAAACAAACGAAGTGTTACGCATATAATTTCAGTGGCTACTTTATTATTATAGAACGATTTAAGCAATCAATGACTTGCAACTAACTAACACAGATCAGAGGTCAACATGCAGTTATGTAGAACATGGAGCGGGGCGTTGCTACGCTCCATTTACAAGTAGGCATGGCGTAGCGGCATTATCTTAATACACAACATTTCTCCCCTATTAATTTCATTGATCATACATATTAATAAAAATGAACATACATACAACTGCGTTTACATGTAAATATCAATATACAAAATTCTAACCACCAGACTGATTAATCAATAAAACCTTGGCCATTTCAAGTTCATGACCTCTTTACTAAGCATGACCTTTTCTTCATTATAGGATGTAATTTATGAACATTGGTGAGCGTCCAAATTCGACACAGGTTGTAAAAACAACCGATAACCTGTCTTTCTCTCCCGCCAACTAAAGTTAATGTGTTTATGCCACTATAAAACGTAATTGGCTTAACATTAAACCATCGGTGTCATTGGTACTGGAGGCGTTCGGGCGGTCTTCTATTGCGTAATTGATAGCGTCTTTCTGGCAATCGTAAATCCGTATCGATTATCCCGGTACTCATTTATTTCCATCGGTTTCGATGCCTGCTGAAGTTCACTGACATTTTTGTTCGCGACATTTAAAGTAGTATCTAAGGGTGTGAGAACCGGTACATTTATACCAGAATAAATCTGAATTTCCGTGGCGCGAAGCTGATCAACATGGCGTCTCCAAAAGTGGACCATCTTGAGAAACTATTGACCTAGGGATCCATTTTTCCCTTAAAGTAGGTCTGAAATCTCGCGCTAGGACACGTTGGCGTAATTCGAATTCGCGAACTTTTCTATTGTCAGCCATTGACAATTTTATTTGACCATTAGTGACTCGTGTCTGTGTGTCGGGTATCATCAAATCTAGTTAACTTCGCAAATTCCGACCGAAAAAAACAGTTTTGCAGGAGTTTCCCCTGTCGTACAATGTAGCGTATTACGATATGCCAACAAGGCAGAATTACTCTTCAAATTAAAATCGGTGTTGTCATGCATTAAAGCGCGCATTGCAGATTTGAAAGAGCCATTAAACCTTTCCACAAGACTGTTTGTGGACGGTTTACTACCGCAGTTTTTATATGACATATCCCGTTTCTCTTCATAAACAGAGAAAATTCTTCAGATGTAAATTGACAACCATTGTCTGATACTAATTGCTTGGGCAGGCCGTATCTTGCGAATATTGTACACAAACGCACAAAACTTCAATTGTTCTTCCAGAAGTTATCGATTTTATTTCGTCTACTTCCGGCCATTTAGAATGAGTATCTACGATAACCAAAAACATGCGTCCAAGAAATGGACCTATGCAATCTGCATGTGTTCGCTCCCAACTTGACGTAGGCAGCTCCCACGGGTAGTACTGAACTTTCGCGGGCGATTTGTGTTGCATCTGACACGCTTCACATCGTTTAACAATTTGTCCGATGTCACTGTCAATGTCAGGCTACCGGATGTAACTACGTGCTAATGCTTTCATTTTAACGATACCTGGATTGCTGATGTGCAATAAATATAGTACTCATTCGCGCATCTTAATGGGGATTATCACCCTAATGCCCAACATAAGGCATCCTAGGTGAATTGTTAATTCATTCCGTCGCGCGAAGTTACCTTTTAAACAAGAAACCGTCGGAGATGGGTGATGCTCCCCTAAGGTTTTTTTTGTCGCAATATTGCACTATATATTCAGATAAAAGGAAACGTCTTGAGGGGCATAACTTTGGACAAAATAATACGATGGATGGTTTAGCAACTTAAAAATTCAAAGGGCCATAACTCTCAAAATAAATCATTCAACCAGAACCCACTAAAACATGCGCATTTCCTCGAGGTACTTAAGCTTCCCATAAAGCTTCATTGAATTCCAGTCAGTAGTTGGGGAGAAATAGCGCGGACAAGAATTGCACTATATGTACAGTTTTTGGAAAATTCAAAGGGACATAACTCTATGAAAAATCATCTGACCATTACCGGCTGATAATATGCACATCTCCTGTTGGTAGTGAAGCTTCCCATAAAGTTTCATTGAATTCCCGTAAAGAGTTGCTGAGAAATAGCTCTGACAAAAATTGCACTATATGTTCAATGGAAAACTTCAAAGTGCCATAACTCTGTAAAAAATCATCCGACCATAATCGGCTGATAATATGCACCATTCCTGTTGGTAGTGAAGCTTCCCATAAAGTTTCATTGAATTACGTAATAAGTTGCTGAGAAATAGCTCGGACAAGAATTGCACTATATGTACAATGAGCAATTTCAACGGGCCATAACTCTGTGAAAAATCATCCGACCAGAACCGGCTGATAATATGCACATCTCCTGTTGGTTGTGAAGCTTCCCATAAAGTTTCATTGAATTCCCGTAATAAGTTGCTGAGAAATAACTATGACAAGAATTGCACTATATGTACAATTGAAAATTTCAAAGAGCTATAACTCTGTGAAAAATCATCCGACCATAACCGGCTGATAATATGCACATCTCCTGTTGGTAGTGAAGCTTCCCATAAAGTTTCATTGAATTCCCGTAATAAGTTGCTGAGAAATAGCTCGGACAAGAATTGCACTATATGTACAATGGAAAATTTCAAAGGGCCATTACTCTGTGAAAAATCATCCGACCAGAACCGGCTGATAATATGCACATCTCCTCTTGGTAGTGAAGCTTCCCATTAAGTTTCATTGAATTCCGGTCGTAAGTTGCTGAGAAATAGCCCGGACAAAAATTGCACTATATGTACAGTTAATGGAAAATTTCAAAGGGCCATAACTCTGTAAAAAATCATCCAAACAGAACCCGCTGATAATATGTACATCTCCTCTTGGTAGTGAAACTTTCTGAGAAAATAGCCCGGACAAAAATTGTGCACAAACGGACACACGCACGGACAGACGGACGGACAGACGAAGCGGCGACTATATGCTCCCCCCATTTTTTTTTTGGGGGGGGGGAGCATAAAAAGGGTAATTATCATTGGCATTCTAACCTTGTTGTACTTGCCTAAATACACGTGACATAACGCGCTCCCGCCTAGTTTCGCGGCTGATTTCCGCGCTTGTGACTGGAATTTGTTCTAACTGAGAAGTGTTGAACATATCTTCAATCGAAATTTCGTCACCCTTTTCCGTTGACGGCGCGGGTAAACGCCACAATCCGTCAACATTAGTATGCATTTTAGTATTTTTGTACTGCATATCGTAATCTAATCCAGAGAGAAATAGAGTATATCTCTGAACGCGTTCGGCAGTCGTTGCCGGAATGCTTTTGCTAAGGCTGAATATTGAAGTGAGGGGTTGGCAATCAGTAACCAATGTGAACTTTCTACCATCACCTTTTCCATTTGTCCATTATAACTGACATGCACCATAACTGTCCTTTGTTGCTCTATGACATCGCCTGAATATGTCTTCAGTATGGAATGAGCAGGATCGAGCTTCATATTTCCGAATCGTTTTCGGAAATCCTTGTTTGATATGAGGGTAACTGCTGATCCTGTATCAAGCTCCATGGGAAACGCGACATCGTTCATCTTCGGCTTAACGATGTATTTACCGTTGTCTCCTTTTTTCACAGTGTTGATCACTGAAACGTTTCCCTCCATACACTGCACCGACTTAAGCTTCATACATATCTCGGTTGACGGGCAACTCGGCGGCGTCCTTGTGTGAAGCTGCCATGGCAAGCGCTATTTCTATGGACTTTTGCAGTGTCAAATCAGCGACACACAATAACCTTCGCTGTGTTCCTGTGAACCTGTCCCTTAAAGAATCGTTCAAGTTCGATCTGAACTCACATAATTCTGCCAACTTCCGAAGTAAAGCCACGTAACAACTCATACTTTCGCCCACTGCTTGATTCCTCTTGTGATATCGGAATCGTTCCGTGATTTGAACGGTTTCGGGCACAAATGAGTCTGTAAAAGCTGACAAGTTCCTCATACGATTTCTCAGACGTTTTTTTTTAGTACATACCGTTCCTTAACAAGCCGTAAGTCTTTTCACCGAGGAGTGTTAAAAGTCCTGCCACTTTTCGTTCATTATGGATGTCATTGACCATAAAGTACTGTTCAATTTGTTCCTGGTAGGAAGTCAAGGTTTCGACATTGCTGTCATACGCGTTAATGTTCCCAATCAGGCCCATTGCCATCTTTTGTTTATATCTAGAACTTTACGCACAATTTTATTAAACGGATACAATTCTCGAAATATAATCAACAAAGTGTTTATCCTCGTCGTCAGTTTGTTTGTTTGAGTAAACAAACGAAGTGTAACGCATATAATTTCATAGGCTTCTTTATTATCATAGAACGATAGAAGCAATCACTGACTAGCAACTAACTAATACAGATCAGAGGTCAACATGCAGTAATGTAGAACATGGGGCGGGGCGTTGCTACGCTTCATTCACAAGTAGGCGTGGGGTAGCGGCATTATCTAAATACACAACGGTAAATGAATCCCCAAACTCCATACCCTCAATTATAGCTGGCGAGTAAACAGCCGAGAAAAGAAAGCTTCCATATAATATAAGCTGTGTTAAAAAAGAGAGTTTTCTTATCGTCTGTGTTAACGTATATTGTTAAATAATGGTCGCATTTTACGATTTATAATACTTACTTTAATTGTCCCAATTCAATTTTGAGACACAGAAAAGCTAGAACTAGGAAAGGTCGCCAATAAATGAATGGTATAACATGGTATATGTTATTATATTTAACGCCGTGCTTTCTAAAATATAATAAGTCAAGAATGTATAATTTGTTTTACTCTAACATGTGTAAACTAAACATACTTGTTCTAATAATAACCGTATTTATGTTTCAAAAAGATAAAAACTTGTAACATCGAATAACGCCTAACAAAAACCAATACATTTAAAAAAAAAATTATTAATAGAGTGCGTCCATTTTGGTCGCTACATTTTCGCACACCAATAGATAATTTTCCGTTTATAACATAATTTTAATGAATGTTTTCATCACAATAACACATATATGGTCTAAATTGTATCGTCATTTATCGCACAAGTACCGTTTCTTAACAATAATGCAAGTACATCATATACTACATTTTGTTATTGTACTGCCAACTACAGCAAATAGGTACCAATACACAGGCTGACATGGAACATATTGACAACGAAATTATCGCTTTCACAGAAAAAATAGTTCAGTACTGGGTAGGAACGTTATCTCAGATAATGCGTTTATTCATCATTCGAAGTGGAATCATACCACAGAGCATCATGCTATTGTTCGGCGTAACTGTTTAAGATGGATTTTGTCTTAGGTTTCTTTCGATGATATCGTGCAGCGGGAATATTGACTGCTTACATTATATAAAAGGGGATGGTTTATGATTGCATTTGTCACGATACAGATACAAATAATACTAGAGGTACTCTCAAATAAATTATGACCATATTTGTCCAGCAGGTGTATATTAAGGACAAAACCAAGGTTTATTTATACGCCGAGTGTGTTTATTTTGAAGAACAGCTCTTGTTTATTCTAAACACATAATACCTTACAACGATTCAACTGGTATAAATACGTCGTATTCAGTACATCGCAAACTCTTAGTGTTTAAACAAATCAGCACGTCATGACATGGCTTTTCCATTGACTTTATTAGGATCTGTCTCTTTAAAGCTCATAATCTCCGATTGGAAACAGTATGCGCCCTTTGCCTAAATGGTGGTTGCTGTTTTCTGAAACATTGTTCTTACTTGTTTGCGGATTTAAGGATCGCCAACACGAAAACCCTCAATAGAACAAGGAGCCATGCTATTATCAGTCTTTTACGAAACTCATACATACAAACACATATTATATATATAAATGTAACTTTTCGTTTAATTTTGAGTGAATAATTCTCAGTGAGCGACTATATTTATACTATATTACCGTCTTATAGATTTGTTATTGGAGGATAAAACAACTTTGGAAATACGTTTCATATTGACGTATAAATCAAAGCATAGTTTTAATCGGGTCGATTAATAGCATACTGATGACTTTAGTCATGTGTGGATTTTACCGACGTTTATAAATTCAGAGCCACGAACCGTAACGTACTGTACCTAGGCACGTATCTCTCATGATTATTAATCATTAAATCACTTAATTAGTTTGGAAGTCAAAATGTTTCAGAGTTATAAATTGGAAAAACAGACCATGTTTAGTATGTTGATCGTTATCTAATTGAGCTCATATGATCATGTGCTGATTTGTTTTCATCCCGTTGGCCACATGCCGTTATTTTACTATCAATAATTACAATATAATGAACATAAATGCATAAGCAGACGTTATAACCTTTGCAATGTTCTCTTTTGAGGAATTTCAATGTTATAATGTATGGCCTTTTATGCAGTAGAAAACACATTTTTAGATTCCCATCCTTAATTAGAAAATGGGGGCGGATGGGAGATATTATTTACAGACACATTCACCAAAAAAATGTACATGTTAAAGACATTTCTTTAAGTTCTGAGACCTTTCTCGTTTCAATTTATTATATTGGCAGTAAATTAATACGCCATTTAAATTGTTGATTTTCAATAACCATACTTTTTATTATTTGTTTTGTAAGTGATAAATAAAGTTTTGTTAAAAATACTTGCAAATATTATCCTTTCTAACCATGTATATGCTTTGAGAGAATATATATTGTTTTAACTAACAGAACATCTGTATCACTAACAACTGGAGCTTAACCACAAACATGGCAATAAACTCCCCCGCACCGCTTTGTCAACGGAATTATCACTCGATAGCAACCATGTCCTTGGCTGATTTCAAGGGCAGACGACTCAGAAATAAATGGATAACTGCGCGTGACAATTATGTCTTGCATTGTGATGACATATTTCCGGTTTCAGAAAAATTAAAATATGGATTTTCCTACTGCCATCAAATGGCTAAGTTCAATATAGCTCATAACTTGAAGGTGTCGATCATTGGGTTTGAAAACAGAGTCTTGCAAATCTACATTTCATGGTAATACCATATTTGAAGTTTAAATTCAATCGCTTGAGCAATGTAGAAATAGTTCGCTTATAACATTTTCATGCGGGCGGACCGGACCAACAAACCAACCAAGCAATCGACAAACCAACCGAGCGACTGGCCGACATAATGATTCCATTACCTGTATATCCACTGTCAAACTTTGTTTGCGATGGTATAAACATGAACACAATAACATAATAAACCAGTATAATTCATTCTTAAATGTACATATTTAAAAAAACAACAACATACTTTTGTCGTTCACGTTAAATGGATGTTTTTTTGTATAAGGGCGGAGGGCATGCAAATCTAAAACTGTTTGTTCTTCGGCATCAACGGCTGCCCGTGCTCATATTGGTTTAAGTGGTTGCTCTTTGCATAAACAAACTTTCACAGTATATTTTTTATTTTGTGTTAACATTAAATATCCCACAAACTTAAAACCCATTGAACGTTACATTCTTTAGTCGACGTCTTTGTTTATTTAGGCTTGTGAACATACAGCCAGAGTTTAAAAAAAAATATAAATGATTTTGTTGAACAATCTGTTATACATATATGCATGAATATATTGTTGTAACACTTGTATCTATATAGCAAATAAGTGTTTTGATACGATATGCTAATTCTATTTATCTTTGTTCTCGATATTTGTTGACAGATGGTCGATGCTATTCATTTTATATGATAATCCAGTCAAATGCGTAGTTGATCACACATACATTTCAGCATAAAATGAAAATGTGACATCGTTCCAAAATGTAAACAGTATTGCCTTTGTTTGTTTGAATTAAAATTATTTCGTTTCATGGATTGTTGATGCACACTTACAGTCATCGATGTTTCATTAAATCCATACACTTATTAATTAACGCCGAACCTAATAAGGAGCATGTGGCTTGTCCGAAGAAAACATCTCATGTTCGTCTAATACATTAATACAGCTATGTAACAATACAATCTAGAACAGGTTATATACATTTCGGATTGTTATCAGTTACGCCTATTTAAACGAGCGAAATGACACATTAGAGATGGCGTACCTTATTTCTAAATAAACCAGAAGAAACATGATCACAAACTAAACAAAACACAATAAATCTTCTTATTGAACGTTCATATTGCGATAAACAAAAAATGTCATCAGATACAGTAACATAAGAATATCATCATTCCGCCGTTACTTGAAATTAAAAATAACACTATAAAATTGACACACATAACGGAAAGACATTTACGTTATAACAGATACGTTTATTCACAGTGTTCTATTACAGGCGTAAAAGATGTTATTGAAATATTGACTTCAGCACTGAAATCTTACACCATCATCATGTCTGATGATCTGACGTGTTCGTTCGACTGCGACATTAATCATTTGAAGCACTTCTCAATTTGTCTTGGCAATGGATAGACGTGTTGATGAAAAATATCAAGTAAAAAGCGTCGAGATATAAAGATGTGTAATAGAAACTGTTCAGCTAATATTGTTTTATAAATGTGAATTGTAAAACAATTGAACTTGTTCTTAAATTGAATATACAGTAATAAAGTGTAATTATAGTAAAAGCTATTACTATGCAGTAAACAATGTTAATTATATTTAAACATATTTCAGCTTATCTCGTAGTTAACACTTCAGATTAAGAAAAGGAATACATTTTTGTTCACAAGTCCATAAGTATGAAATCGCATTGTATTTTTTTATTTACACTGTAATATCTGTTGACATAAGAATTGAATTGGTTCTTTATCTGAAGCCTTATAAACGAAGCCGTAAAATTTACTTATTACTCTAAGCATTATTGGTGAGTCGTTTTGACATTCTGAAAAAGAAGTTTAAAACAGTTAATAATGTCTGGTTTCACAAAGTGAGTTATTGAACAAATTCTTGTCGGCGATTCGTATTAACCTTTTCTACATAATACGTTTGCAGTCATACGTCTTTTTCAAATGGAGAAAGTCAGTTTCGTAACATGATACCTATTTTTACTTTGCTTTAACTACTGTATTCCGGCGAGAGGCCTTTTTGTCATTTTCTTTATGACGCTTTGATAGCAGTTTTATTCACGTAGATATTGCACCTGAAATAAATGCTGTACTTGTTTCAGATTGTATCACTTGCGATACATGAATGACTTAACACTAGTACTCGCTGGGCTTTCGCAACTGGCGATAACGAACTCTTAACCGCCTAAAGCTGCAAAATTACTTTCAGGCTATCATGGAGTCGGCCACTGCATCATCGCTTTGTGAATCGATAAAACCTCTGTCTGAAGAAGCCATTCAGAAAATATCTGACACCTTAATAGCTACATTTCGTACCCATATTGAATCAATCGTCGAAAATGTGGTGTCGAGTGTTATCTCTAAATTCACCTCCAAACTGAAAACTCTAAAACACGAAAATACGCAGCTGATCAACAAGGCCAAAATAGGTCTATTCGAATCAAAACTTGACGATCGACAACAATACTCCATGCACAAGTTAGTCCGTGCCTCTGGCATACAGGTAAATAGATTTGAAAACACTGATGATCTGATAAGGAAACTGCCAATTAATGCAATTGGTTCCGGTCTGTCCTTGTCTGAAATAGACCGATCTCACAGAGTCGGGAAACCAAATCCAAGCAAACCCCGAGACATTCTAGTTAAGTGTACGTCGCACAGAGCCAGACAAAAACTATACCTAAGCCGATCGAAACTGAAAGACTCGTAAATGAGGATCTAATTTCCAAGAAAAGCTCCCTGTTTTTCAGTGCGAGGGCCCGAGTGAAATCCGGTCGCCTACTTGGTGCATGGTCGTCCGACGGTAACAGTTTAGTTAAGTACTCGAAGTCCAAAATCCTAAGAGTCAAACATATTGACGACTTAAAGTCATACAGATCTGACAGCTCGCAACGTCCAATTTCCATTGATCTGAATTCTTAAAGAAAAATACCAAGGTATTGACGATCTAAAATGAATTAATTAGACTACAGGATGTTATGTTTACGGGCATCATGACATTTTTGACTAAGATACAATTTTAATTAGCTGTCACAGCACGTCCTCAACATGATTATTGGTTTTATTACCTCTTAAGTGTTATTACTTCTTAAATTTGTCCAAAAGTTTTCCTTTTATAAAACATATTGTTGATCTTTTGTCCCGCTATAATCATGAACTAATCTGATGATGCTGCTCTATATCTTAAGCTAT
Organism: Dreissena rostriformis; assembly: GCA_007657795.1. Lineage (NCBI taxonomy): Eukaryota > Metazoa > Mollusca > Bivalvia > Myida > Dreissenidae > Dreissena > Dreissena rostriformis. The sequence goes on along the minus strand of VMBQ01000560.1, from coordinate 219,283 downwards.
TGAATTAAACCGGTCCTTTGACCCGACGTTATAATTGTATATAAGCAACTTAAACATTGTCTAGCCAAGGCTATTATTTGTTGTTGTATAAACTGAGGTAGTGCTGTATTACCTATAAAATCATGTGATGTAATAATCTGTCCTAGTGTATGTGTTATTGTTTTTGAAGTTCTTGTGTTTTTCTGTTTAAAACTATATTCGTGTATGTAATGTACTTTTGTACCCCCCCCCCTCCAACCCCAAACGTAGATCTCCATTAAACATCACGTGTTTGCCTTAACGCATTATGTTACTAACGCCACTTTAACGGCGTTTAATTATACATATCTTATCACAATGTCGAAATATAGTCAATGTATAGAACACGATCGCCGTGGCGTAGTGGATAAGGTGTCCGCCTAGCAATAAGGAGGTCACAGGTTCGATCACCACTGTGGGAGCGTTCTTTAGTTCTCCCCCAAAGACACCACGTACTGGTTGTAGTACCAGGAAACGGACTCGATAGCGTTTCAAATAAGCCTTAGGCTTTCGATGCAATCGAGCTAAAAAAAAAAAGAGGTTAAAACTAATGTATAGAAGATGTTAATAAGATTCAGCCTATGCTTTCATACCCTCTATGTCAAAAACACGTGATTTGTAATTAATGTTTTTTTACCATGTGAACATCGTGCCCGCCTTGAGCAGTTTTTACTTAAATGCATCTATAATCAATGAATTGTACTGAGTAATGAGGGATTACACACGTGAATTATAATTATATGTATTTACCATGCGAGCAACGTGGTCGCGTTGAACAGTTTTTATTTTCTAAATTGCAACTGAACCAACCACTAAATTAAATACTGAGTATGAATACTTATTCTCGGATTTAAGTTAAAACGATTTTTCTTCGTTACATCGCGTAATGATCCACGTTTTTGTTTGTAGAACATGTAGTATTCCGATATTAATAACACGTTAGTGTATATAGCAGATAATAGCCGTGTTAAACAGGGGATTAGTTTAGCTACGATTTAAGTCTTCTATTGTTAACGCAAACGAGATATTCTCACCCAAATTACTGCAGTAATTGTCTTATGTGTTATGCAAACAATATTATAGCAATTACAATTGTTATACAACAACAACAATAACGCGATTAGAAATTAATGAGTTTGCATAATCAAATAAGNTCCTGAGCTTGCTGGTTTACCAGTACTAAGTTCACATATACTATGGAGAATAGGCGTAGAAAGGATTTCGTGTTCAATATCCACACACGTTATGTGGACTTGCCCTAAATAAAACATGCGACACTCGCATCCAGCGCTCTACCAACTGAGTCAGCAGGTCCGCAAACATTAATACGAAGTATACCAAATGAAAAGGTATTGCCGTAGTTATTTAAAAAATATATAAGCGGGACATTAAATTATATACGATTCATCAATCTGATAATGGGTTTTGATATGAATATTTGATATAAATAATATATTTAACTGAAAACGAGGCTTATTGAATTTAACTTGTTGTCTTAACAATTAGTTTTATTGTTAAATAACCAAATTAATACAGACTATCAATTGTATAAACATTTTTTTGTTTTCAGCTTTCTCATAATTAGAAAAAACTAAGTCCTATCTAGGAAACACTATTTTATAATTAATTACCATTGAACACGTTTAAATAAGTCACTGTAAGGTTTCCACCCTTGACGTTTGGACCCGACTTCATCTGTTCTCACGAAGACTCTACGCCGTCATGTGTAGCCGTATGAACTCGGTAACGATGCCAGTCCGTTACGACGGGTCAGTGTAACGTAATGACAACAGAAATCATCAACTCATTTACAAATAGTTTTTATATAAATTAAAACAAACTGCGAAATGTGAATGTCCTTCGGAATGAAAGTTTCTAAGAAAGGAAAATGTATCATATTATACTAGTTGCCATATATACTGCAGTTGTTTAAGTTTACATAACCTTACAAATCCTAGCTTATGACAGGTGTCATAAATTAAGGAATGACAATAACCTGTTGTAATTAACACATCTTTTTTTTCCATGATTTAGAAAAATACAACACACCCGTAATAGTGTCTAAACACGTGTAAATCGAAATGTTGGGAACATTTGCTATATTTATCGTATTCAAACAATTGTAGTAATTGCCTTTGTTTAGAAAAAATATATTAAGAAGTTTCATTATTAAAATTGTCTAGAACAAAAAAAAAACGATTTACAATATATATGTTTATATTTCCTAACTATGCAGAACATATGGTAAATCTATATAATCTATTAAAGCGTATTATCTTTTCGTTTGAACTAAATGATCCGCGCACTCTCATCAATCATAAATAATCCAACACGTTCTAACAGCTGATCAAGTCGTATTCAAACATCATAAGCTTATTTATCATACAATATGTAAAACCGAAATAGAAAACTCAATTTATACTACTTAGACATATTTGACGCTCGTAATGTTTATGTCGTTTTTTTATCAGAACATTTACCATGAGACCACTGAAAAACGTCATCAATATCAATCTTATATTACTAGAAATAATTACTTTACTACAGGAATTACCATATGATACGCTATATAAAAGTAATTTATTACGCGTGAACATGTTTGTCTCAATATCATGTTACCATTTCTACAACATAATACAGAGCAAGTAAATGAACAAATAGTTAATTAAGGATTACATGATAAATATTATTGAGTAAATCACGATGTTTGTCATAATTACAAACTAATCCTTGTTTTCCATACAACTATCATACATATAAATATGTGAAACTAATAATTAAGTGACTTTTATAGTAGACTAAATAGCAGAAGAAACAAATTAATGACCGAAACATAATGTTCCAAGAACTGTCCGTTTACTGACACATCATTTTAGCAGCATTGCTTCTGTGGAATGATACCACAAAGTGATATTAAAAGCACTGCTTTTAGAAGAAATTTAAAGAGAACAGTAATAATTTGTAAATAAATATAATCTAGTTCTTTGCACGTTTAATATAATCTCTAATATGCTGACTGTTAAAATAAATTTAAAGTACCGACCTATCCGTTACGAAATAATTTGAGGTAATTAATACATATTATCTCCTGACGTATTTGCCAGACACAATGTTGAGTTTGAATTAAAAGTATTCATTTACTAGTATCCTATATCAGGACGATAATATATTGAGACAATAGTGTAGCCATGCTTAGAAATAAGTAATTAGTTTATCCATATTAAAAAATATAGGTGAAACAACCAATCTTTTAGTTAAATTGATTAATATTGCCGTCAATGAAATATATGTGTTAAGGCTTCATGTCAATCAAAAGACTGTACATAGTCAGCATTTCTTATAAAACACTCCCATATGATAAACATCTAATTACAAACAATGTCTTTAACAGGGTTCGAAAATAAACCCGTAAGACGTTATTCTACCGCTGACAGCTTATGAACACTAGAAATAGGACAACATTGATGCCAAGACACTTGAGTCATTGAACTGAACGATACAAGCAAGTGTTTACTTCATCAGACATGCACGTGCGGTTAGGCGATGTGTTTTCATTCAATATACTGGTACTAGGAACGCTGTGTTGGCATGAAATAAAACTGTTTTGATTTTTGTTCAGTACATTTATATTTCATCTATACCATGGATGCAACTATTTACACTTAATAATCAAAAGACTATTGTCTTACTTCCATCAAAGTTTGAAAAGAACAAACGTTGCATCACAATTTTACTCGAAAAAAGGGGTCTGTTAAAGGGTGTCATATTAACCTTGCATGTCATGTAAAGCTTAAATTTGCATAACAGATAGAGTGTCCTTCTTTACAATCATTGAGTGTGGTAGGTTAAATACATTTACATTACTTAAAATTTAAAATATTGCCGCTCTGATATATACACAACAACAGTCAACGCATGTTCAACCGTTTTTTTATATTTACTGAGACAACATGATCAATGAGCTGTGTGCGATCTGTTTCTTAAAAATTATTTATAGCTCAACATGTGGTCATGCAAGAAAGGGGACCACTTTGAGACAAAACAGATTTAATTGCATATGAATATTAACGTAGTCAATTACGTTGCCTAACTTATTACCGGTGTACGATTCGCTGTTTCAACATATATAAATTACAATCACACGATACATTGCGTTGACTAACGTAAGTATGATCATGCCAATACACATTACACATTCCCATTTGCAAAAAATATTATACTAATTTTATTTTTATAATGTTTACCAATGGTGCTGATTAGGCACAGACCGAGCAAATAAACAAATGTAATTGAAACACTATTGTTTTTAAATCTATGCGTTTTTGACGCTTAAAGGTTAAACAAAATACTTGACGATGAGCCTTTAATTAATGTTTTAAACCTTGGAACGTGTTTCGGCCACATTTATAATGACCATATGTACGCATAATAACTCATAATGTATAAAATCGACTGTCATGTTAGTGTAGTGTATGAGACCTAGAAAAACCGGGATAAGATCACAATCCCGGCGGAGTGTTTATGGTAGTCACCATAACGAACAGCTAGGCTTCACAACGATACCACGGTTTACCTCCAACAACATAAAACCACACAAACTATAAATGCCTCAGTAAAACATTTAATATATTTAAAAAGCAGTTTAATTTGGACATTCGTTCCATCTTTCATCTGGTAAATTAAATATTTAAGAGAACTGGGACTTCAACAATTTCGAAAACTACTAAACAGCGATGTAATCCGTCTGGTTCTCGAATATATTTCACTACAGATGAATGTACAGTGAACATGCAGTGACTAGTGATGTCAATCAATAAAAATGAACTAAATTTTCTCTGTTAAACCCTAACTTTTTTAAGCCATTTTATGGCATCTGTTTTGACTAAAATGAATTTTGTTCTGATAGTTTTTCTACGCTTTGTAAATCTTATACAAAATAAATAAAGAGAAGCATTTTAAATGATTTAAAAAAAGTGTTTTTTAGTCACCTAGGTTTGCCTTCCAAATATGCATAACAAGAAAGATCTTGTTTAAAGACAAACTGCATGGAAATTAACATTTAGATTGTATGTATTCAATACAATGTTTACCTATTACTAGACTTATTTCACTTTTCATTGTACTTGCATAACATTTAATGAAAGTCTTGGGCTTTGATTATGTATTCGCTAATTGATGCGTGTGTGCATGGCTAACATTATACGTATAAACACAACATTACCGCGCGACAACTATTCTTCTATTTCAATTTCTCCTTAAAAATACACTTGCTGGTTTGCACTTGTCTAACAAACCTGAATTTCATACGACTGAAACGCAATTGTGAGCTCATTGTTGAGAGAACGTTATAATCGACTGGAGACCTGCTTTCAATATTTGTATTCGTGCCGCGTTAACAAAGGCCACATACAATAATTATATCGTTATATGAATGCACATACTATTTTGAGTATACAATAAGATGAGGAGATGTGTGCAGAATAATTGTCATTTCTTGGGAAAAGGTAATCGATATTCCCTGTATTGTACGATCTAAATTGAAAAAAGGTGTACATTTAAGTATTCAACAGTTATAGGTATACGTTTAACAACTGCATCCTGTTTGCATTCCAAACATTTGGAAAATGTACCCAATTCGATAGGCGTTAAGTGTTGGCGCTGCTTTAATTATCACACGAATTATATGTCAAGATTGAGCTACGACGCAAAAATAAAACTCAACTGTTTGTGTATGTATTATATTCGAAAATATCAATAAGGCTAACATTAAACGTGTTGCAAATTCATGACGCAACATGATGTTAAAAATATGCGATATGACAATTTGTATAAATTGTAATTCTTATAAAGCGGATAACCAGAAATGTCGCAAATATAACTCCAAGCTGAGTCTTTACTTAGTAAACCCCACTGGCTATTTCTTTGTCTCTGCGAGTCAGTTCAACCATAAAAAGGCAAGTTGTGTATTCACAAAGCACGTTTATTATGTGTACAGCTTTGTTAATTGGAATAATCAGTGGATATTTTGTTTAAATTATGCAGTCAAATAATTTATTGAAAATGGCATTGACGTTGTCTGCGTCCGTATTTTCACTAACTGTAGGGACATATCTAAGGATTATCTTAATAAGTTGTTTGTAATCTTAACATGTGTTGAAACAAGACACGTTGAACAGAAAACAGATTGATTACTCTGAGTGGGGTAGATGCGTTCCTCTGAACGGTTAATGGCTGTTCGATTGATTGAATAATATATCTATCGATTGATCAATGTATCGATTGATTGATGCATTAATGTATTGATTGTCAATAATTGAGTAACGCATTGTTAAAAAAGGAATGATTCAATAAGGAAAACGTTCACGAATCTTAATATATTTTCAAAGCCGTNCGCCCATGCATTTATTGTCGCTGGATTTACACTTCATTCGCAGTGGCTGGTACGCGCGTTTCTGACCTCGGCGAGCCCGGTTTAGTTCCCAGTCCCGACGCATGTGCTTTTGTTTGGTTATAACGGACAGTTGGGGTATCCTACGGGTACTCTGGCTATCTCACACAGCACAAACAAATGAATAGCCTGAAATTGAAGCTATAATTCAAAATTCGTGCCAACTGTTTCAAGTCTAGTTCGTTAGTTAGATTAGAAAACTGGGACACACTAACCGGGTGCTCACATAATGCAGCCTCAGGAGTGGAACGACCTCATAAACTCTGAAATGCACACACAAACAAGCATACTCACAAGCGCAATCTCGCACGCGAAAATCACAGACAAGAACAAGCACAAACACACGTATGCCCTCTTTTTTATCTGGCGGGTTTCTCATCAACACATGAAACTAATTCAATAAAGCTTCTGACGCTATATCACAGCTCACTCCGCCTGGATCGGGTGCGTCCTTCATAGGTATCCGATAAAAAACACACCGGAAAACGCGATATTTTAATTGCGTTTTTCCATGACTGCGTCTGTCGCATACATTATGAAGTGTATCACAATGATATATATTTTCAAACAATCTTCTAATTTATGACATGTTTTTGTTTCAAAATAATATTTTTAAACGGTAGCAATTGTCAAATTTGTATTGATTTTGAAAAACATATATTGTATGATAAAGTTAAATATTAATAAACGAGTATAATGTCAATGCATTTCACCACTGAATAATGAACTGGTAAAATAATATGGAATTGCTACGTAACGCACACCGCCTCCTTTACTTCATATGTAAGGGAATAAAATGCACGAAAACCGTTCGGACACAAAATGTGTTAGGCCAATTTCTTCCAATTAATTCTAGATCGTCATATGATCGACATAAGCCGGTAGGTGTCGACGATGATTAAGACGAATATCTTAGACATCATAGCGGTAAGTTCTAAAGTAATCGTTTTGTACTCAGTTTCACAAAGTCATATATAAATCCATTGAAACTGTTGGTATAGTATGCTATGTGACCCTGTCTGTGTATTAAAAAGGTCTGATACGAAAGATGATGTAACTAATATTCAAGTTTCACAGTATAGTTCTTACACATCACACAGATAACATGACTACAGTGTTTCTGCAGGTACCTTATTATAACGCGATAAAGATGTACGTGGTGTCATATGGGAACATGAAGGACCCTTGTGCCAAACANTCAATGCATTTCACCACTGAATAATGAACTGGTAAAATAATATGGAATTGCATCTACGTAACGCACACCGCCTCCTTTACTTCATATGTAAGGGAATAAAATGCACGAAAACCGTTCGGACACAGAATGTGTTTGGCCAATTTCTTCCAATTAATTCTAGATCGTCATATGATCGACGTAAGCCGGTAGGTGTCGACGATGATTAAGACGAATATCTAAGAAATCATAGCGGTAAGTTCTAAAGTAATCGTTTTGTTCTCAGTTTCACAAAGTCATATATAAATCCATTGAAACTGTTGGTATAGTATGCTTTGTGACCCTGTCTGTGTATTAAAAAGGTCTGATACGAAAGATGATGTAACTAATATTCAAGTATCACAGTATACTTCTTACACGTCACACAGATAACATGACTACAGTGTTACTGCAGGTACCTTATTATAACGCGATAAAGATGTACGTGGTGTCATATGGGAACATGAAGGACCCTTGTGCCAAACACTTACCAGCAATGCATGCATACTTACAGGCATAACCGATAGTGATAAGATGGATCAATTGGATGCACATGTGACTCTTTCTCCCCAAAAATACCTCTTGAATGATTCAACGAGGCATATGTTTCGGGTTAGCAAAGTAAAGAGGAACCACGGTTGTTTTTCTAGTGCAAAATCTGCAAAAGGTGTTCTACAACAACTCTAAAACACAAAATAAAATCTTTTTCTTAAAAGCATAAAACAACAGAACAACACCAACAACAAAAAACATACACATTGTTGTTCGTGAAGTCTTCAATAATTGTTTGTATTTTATTTTAGCAGTTTTTAGGCTCATATAAAAACTGGAAGTTGGTTATTCCCAAGACCACAGGATGGGTTAATTTGTGTTGTTTAAAATCAGTGAACCACCTTAAATAATATTCATTGTCCAACAGGATATACGCCGTGGCCTAGACGATATGGCGTCCTCTTAGCGACCGGGGTGTCACGGCTTCGATCCCTAGTCTGGGAGCGTGCTTAAGATTTTCACTAAGACACCAGTACTTGTTCTATCCACTAAGACACCAGTACTTGTTCTATCCACTAAGACACCAGTACTTGTTCTATCCAAGAAACATACTAGAAAACGCCTCTATAAGCATTTGATGCAATCGAGCTAAATAAATAGATTTAAACTAAACGAATATACTTTTGTTCGTCATTTTGCACTCCTTGCATAACGTTCTTAATTTCTTATTAAAAAAAATCTTTATGCTCAAAACCTTCAAACCCTGTCAGTGTTTGATCACTGTATTATTTGAGTGGCGTGCTGCTATCCAGCTAGAGTAGGGATTGTTCATTCGTTTTTCATGCTTCATAATGCTTAGTATTTCCAATTTCCAATACCTTCATTCTTACCATTTTAAGCGTGTAATTAATACGGGCTTGCAATTGTATTCGATGTTTACTTTAATATTGAAAAATGTAACACCGCTTTTTGTTTATTTCTTCCTTTAATTTATATATTATGTATTCAAATGTTAAACCTGTTTATTACCAGCCAGGATGATTTCCAACTACTGTGACTTTATAGGACCTGTTATTGTGATCCATATTTGAAAGTGTCATCCCAATGCACCCATTTGATTTGATTAACAATGCTGTTATAAATATTGGTGCCAGAGATAAGTGCGATTATTTTTCTTTTTTCATCAAACGGAAAACAATGTGTCTCGGAGGATGTTGTTGTACAATTTTTAATTCAAATTCATTATCTATAATGCGATATGCACTGTCGGAATGTATTTATTCGTTGTGTTTAACATGAAATACGATTGCTGAGATACTTTATACGTAAATAACAGTTTATGTTTTTCCATCTGATTGCTATTACTTGCAAACCGTTTACAATTATGAAAACGCGGATCAATGTAATACTATAATTATATAACTGTTGTATGTTATAGAAGCAGCTAAGCAAAACTTGACTTACCAATATATCATACATGACATAGATAAATGCTAAAAATATCAATACAATACTGTTTTTTACTTCGGACAAAATACATGTAAACTGTTTTTGAAGAATAGTATATTTGGATGATCAAACATGCTCCTTATCACAATACGATGAGGTCCCCATTGATGCTGTTAGGTGTAATGGTCCATATAACACTTTTCAGGTACAGATGAGCTTTACCAGCAGGTGTAGAAACATTACCGCCGCCGATGATAGTAGCGAACCGGTGATCCCTTCATTGCTAGTAAAACTAATATTCATGTAACAGGAAACACCTTTCTTCATTTAAATTAAAAAGGTTTTATACCCCTTAAAATGTGTGTGATATCATCACAGTTAAACAAAACCAAAATAACTTTTTAGATTAAACAATCGTATTTGACATGTGTGTTTATGTAGTACAATGTAACAACAATAAATACACGACTTAAAGATAACTGAACAGCGCATAACGATAAAACAATTTAATCTGTAATACATTGCATACTCAAAATTTGTGTTTTGTAACAAACGTCTTGTGAAAATTATCTTAAGGGAATATTTCACATTATACCACAGATAAAGTGATATATATGTGTGTAGTCTTAAAATTGCTTATTTCCTTATAACATGCCCTTGTATTTCAAGACAGAATACTTTGCATGCCTGACGAGAGAAGTCTGGGTTCAAATCCCGGAGCGGGCTTCAGATGTGATGCATTTTGGGACAAATACATTTATTTTTCATCACTGTATTTTTTAACTTTGTTTCTACATAAATGAAAATGAAAGAAACATGTTCAATTTCAAATAAGACCTTGAACTTACGAAAAGACATCCATTTTGATTCTTTTTAGTCACGAAATTTATTTTTTAATTTAAAAACATTTGACGACAACACTTGCGCTATTCCATAAAAACTTGTCTTACAATTTGGTGAATAGTTATTATCAAGATATCCACGCTGTCAGCTCTGCACCCACATCAAGCCTATTGTGGACGAAATATGTGCTTAAAAAGCTCCAAGTGATTGTCCGAAATGTTTGTTGTGTTGATAAAGTTGTTAATACTTCCAAAGGTTTTAGTTTAGGATGGTGATATTTCTCTGATTGACAACAACGTCATAGATCTGAACATTGTGGATTGGTTGTATTGTCTTTGATACCATATTTTACATTTTGTTTTGCGTTACTCTTTGAGGATGAACTTTCAAAATATACGTCCACTTAATGAACACCGTAAATATTATATGATGAACTAGTTCATGTTACTCCCATATCCATATGCTAATGATTTAATACTGACTTAGGATATTGGTGTTTTTTGTTTTCCAAAACTGTGTGTTACTAGTCATATAACAAAAACACAATTAAACAAAACTTCATGTAAGTAACCTAGAAATATGATTATAACTATATATAGGATTGCATGTATACAATAATTAGTCACTTTACAAGGTATCACTGTCATAAAAAGAGTTAAACAGGAAAACGAAGTTTTTATACACTCTGTTGTTTATTCCAGTCTGCTTGGTAGGTTTCAAAAAGTCGAATGGGCGAAAAACATAGCTTTAAATGTGTATGACCCAATGCATATTCCATAAACTGTTTTTATATTTACATTTAACGGCATACAAGAGAGTGCCATTTTCCGGTCAAAATGATTGTATTGTTAATTTGCGTGAATTTTGTGAAAACTTACATAAAAATCACCATTCAATCATTTTGACAGAAAGTTCACAGAAAAATTGAGCTTAACATGTAGATTTTTGAATACTTTAGATAAAACGTAAACAGTAATTTAACATTTAAAAAAAAAAATCATAAAGTATTTTCAGGTTGTGTTAATTGCATGTCAGCCCAGACAAATATTCACACTATCAATAGTTTGCCCTGAGTTATAACCTTGTCATTCACTGAGTTCACAGGAATACAGCGTATGTTCATGTTTTGGTTTTAAATTAAACACGTTGTTTCGATTATGAGATAATAATTATTTAATATCATTTGTAATTTAATTCGGTGAAACAATCGTGTTTAATGGGATTATGCAAACACTAACACATAATATAATGAAATCAGGAAATTGATCAGTTGTTTTTGTCCAAGTACATGTAACATCTCATTAAAATTTTCAGATTGCTATGATGTACGTAATTCTTTAATTTAACCAACGACAACGAACACGTGTGGCTATGATATGATTACAACATTAAATATATCGACTTAACGGTCGTACAAAGGTTACAGTAAATCAAGAGATTCCACTCTAACTATGAACGGATGACTAACAGTAGAAACGCAGTGAGTGGTGGCTTATATCATTTTAGAACCTTACGTCATTTTATTATTCTGTCAACAAAAACCTCAACCTTATCAAGCATTTCTAAGGAAAGGAAATTATTGTGGGAAAAGGCAGACTTAGATTTATTTCGTTTCTGTGTTACTTAAATGTAATAGAAGATCATGAAGTGAAACCTGTACAAAGCCTCACAATTGAATTTTAACACGCAGAGGACAGTCGCGATCCCGAGAGTACCTAACACAAAAACACCATTGGATTCAATTGTGTGCCAATGAGACATACGGATCAAAATATTGGAAATAAAAGAAAATATCGCATCGAATAATCAATGCTCTGTATATACTGACTTAAATGAGAACCACATCCGAAGCATATTGTGAGACCCACGCAAAGTAATTGACACCTTAGGCGTATCAGCTACCACTTTTTTGTACGTATTATTCTGATTCTGGTTAGATGTAAGTGCATTGCTACAGTCTTAAGCTATTATACGTTTTGTAGAAAAATATTGCTTAAACACAATTGTGCAAGTTATATTCATGTTCAGTGGGCAATAGTATTACTGATAATATTTGTTACTGGTATGTCTAATCTAAAAACAATTTTTGAAATGGTCATTATCAGAATGTATATCAATGTGCAGTTCTCTAGATCATTACATTCATGCAGCAATTCAATGTTCACAATGATGGCATACACGAATGTCGGCTTTATTCCAAAAACTATTAATTGAAGTTCGGCAAGATTGCCTTCATAGCATCGCAATGATTCGCTTAGATCTAAGTCGTAATTACTAGGCTATTACTGATTTGGCATTATTAATTCTCCAGCATAATAGGTGCCCATTAGCGTGGCGGGCTATGTAAATTTAATCAATAGATGATATTTATTTAGTTATTGTCGGTATGAGACCAATCCTACGAGTATTCATGAGATCGTTTTTATCTTACGATATATGACGAGAAGGATCTTCAACAGATGCATATATCCGTATTTTCGGTGAATAATAAATAATAAATTGGGCAAGAATTTCTTAGAAAAACGTTTTTTTGTTATCCAATTATTGCATATGTTTAAAATGATCATAATCATAAATATAATCATAACCATAGCCTTAGCACTCGTTTTTATCATAATATAATTTAAAATGTTTAAGTATACAGGCACATGGTAAAAAAGTCCCAGCTTATATTTGATTTATAAAGTTATGGCTATTGATAAGGATTGATTTATACTCATAAGGCATTCCACATTGTATTGAAAATAGCTATTTCATATTTCTTTCGGTAACAACTCGTTCATGCATCATGTATGTATAACTGGGCTGACATTTTATTTGAGGAGAGGGGTACTTCTTAATTTAGACATAAACTTCTTTATGATATCAATCATATTGCAATTTAACAACGGTTAAGTAAATTTAACGAGAAGGGTTTAACACGATTGATACTAGCATATATTCAATGAATGCACCCAACAATAGTTCGATAGTCTTACTTCGGTCAAATGAAAGCCATTTCAAGATGACAAATATATTGCAGACAAGACTCATTCCAGTATTCAAACCTTCGGGTACACGTTTGATATATCCACAGCAAAAATCGTGCGCTTTGAAGAGAATACCACACCAAACTCGACTAAACTGACACTTGGAGTCCGAGCACATCAACAATCTATATGATCTAATCTTGCAACATTGAACTGTTTGAAATGAAATGTTTTCATCATGTTACTTTCGCAAGTTTGTTTCAATCACAAATTATACATAAAATATACTCTAAGTTTATCCGTTTTAGGATAAAAAAAAGGATATTGACTGGTAAAGAAATAGATTATAGTATTAAATAACACATACACATTCTGTTATAGCTATGAGTAAACAGTACGGGCACAATCTAGACACATTAACTACTGTTCGCATATTATGACATGTTTCTGGTAAATGTATATAATTTAATGAAGGAGCAATACACATATCAATTTACAATTCGAAAGTGTTTTTCGAGCATTTGTATTTGTAAAACAATTAAAACGCGTATTTAAGTACTGTTTTAAAAAATAAATTAATATGAACAATGGCAGCCGTAAGTATGGTTTATTATTTGAGGTGTTCCAGATTTGAAGAGATGAATCAATTCGAAGCTATTACATCGTTCTTCAAATGTTATTTCTGAAATACTAGAACACTTACATGTATCCTCTGAAATACAATAGTTCGGCTAAATATGTCTAGTGGATAGAATAGAGATCTCACATCTATAGGAGCTAAATATGTCTAGTGGATAGAATAGAGATCTCACATCTATAGGAGCTAAATATGTCTAGTGGATAGAATAGAGATCTCACATCTATAGGAGCTAAATATGTCTAGTGGATAGAATAGAGATCTCACATCTATAGGAGCTAAATATGTCTAGTGGATAGAATAGAGATCTCACATCTATAGGAGCTAAATATGTCTAGTGGATAGAATAGAGATCTCACATCTATAGGAGCTAAATATGTCCAGTGGATAGAATAGAGATCTCACATCTATAGGAGCTAAATATGTCTAGTGGATAGAATAGAGATCTCACATCTATAGGAGCTAAATATGTCCAGTGGATTGAATAGAGATCACACATCTATAGGAGCTAAATATGTCCAGTGGATTGAATAAAGATCACACATCTATAGGAGCTAAATATGTCCAGTGGATTGAATAAAGATCACACATATATAGGAGCTAAATATGTCCAGTGGATTGAATAGAGATCACACATCTATAGGAGCTAAATATGTCCAGTAGATTGAATAAAGATCTCACATCTATAGGAGCTAAATATGTCCAGTGGATTGAATAAAGATCACACATCTATAGGAGTCTTCAGAAGCGTCCGTGTTAAATCTTAGAACATAATCATTTTTTCTAAATTGTGTGTTTGCTATACTTGCATCTTAAGCTAATAGTTCGGCTCTGGAAGCATTTATAGAGAAACGACCAATAATTATTTGCAACGTTTCATTGCAGTGTTGTTGCAAGTGCACGTAAAGTTAAGTCTACGTTAATTTAAGCAGGTAAAGTTTTATAATATAATTTAGATAATTTAAACACGAACACATGGTACAAGTAGTGGTAACTTATTAAAAAATTGCACGATGAATGCTGATAATACGCTCATTACAAGCTGCAGTATCATAAACTTTATATTTGATGTCTCAGTGTGACCTCGAGTGTTGAGAGAAGGAGACCGGTTTCTATATGTACACAATTTATAGTTAGATGTTGAAGTTGCCGTTCGAACAAACTTGCATGGATTAACGCAAGAATGTTGATAGATGAATGAACAGACAAACGGACAACAGAGCCATTATGTTCCCAAACGTTCAACATAAGGAATCTTCAGGTCAATACATGTTTATGCATATGAAAAGTATAAACCATGAACATAGTACAATTATCAAAATACTCAGTTATGTTTCTTCCTGGATATCAAAATACTCAGTTATGTTTCTTCCTGGATGATTCCTTTTCATTGCATGTGATTATTTTTATTAAATGTTGTCATAAGACAAACGTTGTTAAATCAAATGTTTTGCAGTTATCTCTTCTTCTTTTAGCTTTTGATACGGTGGATAGTTATACCATTGTACAGTTCGTGGACGAAAAGGCAGATATGCAGACATTAAGTGAAATGCAATGCGGGTCTTACATTATTTATTTGTTATTCTATTTTCAGCGCACATGTTGCATATGATACTCCATTACAAATGAATTGGTTCTATATCGGTTAAGACTCACACTATATAACTGCAAGATTGCACTGTAGGTCAACTTTTAATTTAAGCAACACATGCCTTATGTGGCAGTGTAATTGCGGATCCAGCATAGTGTTCTGAAAGCTGGGTGTTACTGAAATGTTATTTTGTATCAATTTCTATGTAAATTGTCAGAATTATTTTAAATACATGCTTCCAAAATAATCCTTTGGAGAAACATCTGCGAAGTTTTTGATGATATTTCAAATTGCGTTGAGCGATATTAAAAACATGGAGTAAGAATACATATGGTGAAGCCTTGTCGGGTAATGATGAGTGTGGCTACTTTAGATATTCAATATGCTAGTATCAAAAGTGGTCAGTGAGGCATGTCGGATTGCAAACACTAGTTTTTGCACATAAAAAAAACACAATTAATACTCGTATCATACATAAGCTTAACTGTAAGGTTATTACATTAATGAACATGTTAATGTATTTAATAATGTTTTGATTTAAATACAAAAAGATCATAGTGAAATTTGGAAAAAGGGATGTATTACAGTAACAAAGTATTTTCACAACTGCGCACGGTAAGTGGTACAAAATGAATTAAAATATGTGAGGGTAAACTATGCTCATATAAACAAAATATTGGACAATCGAAATCAGCTGTTTTTTATCATGTGTTACTGTTTTATTACGTCAGTGAACGAACTTGCATAAGGAAAAAAAACTTTCCTTGACAACATGTACTTTAACAAGGAGTGATCGACGTGAAAGCTCACATATCAAATAGTGGTTCGGGAAGGTATCAGGAAATGTGAGACATATGTCTCTCAAATCATAATGTTTTTAGACATATCCAATTTGTTTTGAGACGCTGAGCATAACACATAAAATTGTCAAAGAATGAATTAATAAAATATTTGTTTTTACCGTGACATTTGGTACTAATGCGTCAGTTGTCGTTAGAAGTTTCTCTGACTTTTGAAACTTTGTCGTTGTTAGTTTAAAAAAAAAATTGTAACAATTAAACTGTTAAATCATTGAACTTTCGCCATATTTAACCTAATGTATCGATTAGATTGTTCTTGTTTAGATTGATAAATTATTACAATATCTTATTGCTTGCAAGATCTCCAAAATTTCACATATTCTATAAGGTAAAAAAATTTCATTTCACCACTTTCTATTGTTTTTTTCTTAAAAACAGCAAACCTTTTACAAGACAGTTTGTTCCATATTGTGAATTATATGGATGGTTGCTGTCATGGCAGAATCAGCAAGAGTCAGCAGATTCTGGAATACATCCCTGTGGTATTAATGATTAATGCTCATATCAAAATATTCTGGTCTCTAGAGTTTCCTTCTGAATTATCAATTCTTTTTCACTTCTCGTGTCTTCGGTTTTGATGACGGAACTCATAGTTACCTCATGTTTTGATTTGGTACGGTTGGTATATTTTTGTTTATATATTCCGAATTCCAAGGAAATATATTGTATAGTATTATTGTTATTTTTTTGTATTCAATACATTGATATTGAACCTTGTGGAAATTTTAGTTTTTGATGATGTGTGATTATTAATAACTGTGTTGAAAGTGTGTAATCTACATATAATGAGAACTTTCAATATCAATAATAAATACCTTCATCGTTTGCTATATTTAAACTAGTTATAAATGGGTATTACCAGTTGGGTAAAACTATGTCCAAACGTTATATCATGTATCTTTGTTTTTGCATATTTTGACTCATTTTGACTGCAAACTTCTATTCTAAGTGTTAAGTGACGTTTTTCAATCCACTTGAGTTTATACTTTAAGGTAGTGTATCCGTAGAAACAATTACTTCGAAACTACATATAATTTTCAGGGCACACTATTATGGAATTTTGCCGTCAAATTAAAATAATTCTAAGTTTTAAGTTCACCTGATACCGGTTTGCTTATTTGAATTAGATTTTTCGACCCCTGTTTTGTTCAAAGTAATGCAAACACTATGAACACTTTGGAACAATACACCAGTCACTGTATCACTCTGTATCTTATGAAAATATGCTTATATGCTTTTCTTACAGCTACAAAAAGGACACGCTTGGAACTTATATATGTAAGACAGGGTTGGCAAAATAAAGAGTTAGTTCATACACGTGCAGTTAAAAAACAGTTACATAATAATTTAAAATATAGACATTAATTAAAAAGAGTTGTGTGTCCGTACACTTTGCAAATAAATGTTTACACTGCATTGAGGTATGAACTATTTGCAGTTGATTTATTTTACAATTTTTTCGACAGTTGCGTTTCAAACAATGGTTTGTGGATGTTATATCAAAATAAATTCTATAACGTCATCTATGACGTCACTTGAGTTGAACATAATGATTATACAAATAATACTAATGAAATTGAGACTGCTTGGAAGAGCATATTTCCAGAGAAAATTACTGTTTTGGAAGTAGAACTTTCAAAGTTATTTCCGTTTTAAGAAAGCACATCGCAATGTTATAATGTTAATATGAAATCCTTAGTATACAAAGTGCTCACATGAAGGTTTTCGTAAGTGTCTTTATTTAATACTGATTGCTGAACAAACAATGAACACTAAATTCTTGCGCATTGTGAACGCAAGAAAGTTATATTAGGCCTACTTGTTATTAGGCGTGTTGTGATTGGTAACTGATTACATAAGACGAAAATTCCTCACAAATAACAGCCAAGATCGACTGAATAACTTGCCATCATTCCCGAATCATCAGCACTCCATAACCCTAGACAATGGGAACAGACGTACACATAAATTGGGCATATACATGCAAATAATGCATATATA
>VMBQ01000560.1:55725-200506 GCA_007657795.1 Dreissena rostriformis | reverse complement strand
TTGATACAGTTTTATGTGAATCGGATAATATATTTTTTTATGAATGTACTTTATTTTGCGAATGAAACAATTTGTTTTTATTACAGAAAGTTACGTAATAAAATGGTTATTAATAATAACGTCCGCGTTTTCCCTATATCGTTCATACCGATGCAATTGTCCACTTTTCATTTCAAACAGCCTGCTATCAATATAGCACAAAGTATACGTATACTTGAATAAACCGATTATTTGCTATAAAATTATATTTTTTTACAGTAAATTGAAGTTAACCAGACTAAGTCAAATGTAGCCGTATACTCTCAAATCCCCTTCACGCTGAATGCCTACATTAACCGACACGGATACAATAACTTAGGCCGCCGTAAATACATCCTCGAGGAAGTCGTGATGGTTTTTGGAACACATGACCAAAACATGTAAACCACATATTTTGATACCTTATATGCGTTAAAATATACTTTATCGGCATGAAAATCCCGGATAACCAATATTGAAACATTTCGGTGATAACCGCGAGCTAATCGATAAGATAATAGACATAAGAAATTCAAATATAAAGACGTGGATAAAAAGCTGTGTATCTTTATTAAAAAATAGCGTTTGCTTTGGCTGCTTTATAGGGTTGCTGTCTCATGTGGCCATTTCTACTGCCACAACTAGTGCTAAAATGATAGACTATCGTAAGAGATTTAAGTATGTGGAGTATCAATAGACATGGCATTCTTATTCAGTGGCTTAGTTTGGTAAGAAGTCGTGTTAATTAATATCAACATCAATTTGAGTATATAAGCATACTTAAGTTGTAATCATTTTCCCATTAGTATTTATGTTTAAATAATTAACAAAACACACTGCAGATATATTTTTTTACATGTGTCCAGTGACTCTTCCTAATAAGCTTCTTACATCATGTTTATATAACGAAACATCATTTCAAAGAAGCCAAAATGCTAAGCACCATCAGCTATAATAAGTAAAGCATGTGTAACCGTTTCGCAAGTGCCTTACAAATGTCCTTTATAACACATACATACTAATAATAAACATGTTTTTAAATACACAATTATGGTCGGAATGTTAATATACCATAATAATTTTTAAGACCCAAATTGTGTGACCTGTTTTTTGGATAAAGCAAGCGATTTTTCTTAAAATGGTAATCTTGAAATAATAAGATTATCAAACGATTGTCGAAATTGTCATCATGGCAATGTTTGATAGTAGACAGCTATCACGATGAGCAAACTAGTTGTGTTTGTTCTAAAACTTGATACATCATATTCAGATTTGTGAATTCATATCTAACATTCTCTATCTTACTCGATTACAAATCGGTATGTGTGTAAATACTGTCTTTACTTGGCTTCTATTTCGAACATACTTGCACATGCTATTAAAATTTTGTGTATATACATGTACTAATATCAGACATTTTTTCTATTAGAGCGCTTATATTATCTACCCGGAAGTACTTATCAGATAGATGAATCACTTCTTGGAGAAATAATTTGTTTCATCAATATTTTTGAACGCATAGTATGTAATATGTTATTGCAAATTAAAAATTATATGTAACTTATTCATATAAATCTGTAACAGTTTTTCCGTTGTTTGAATATATTGACATTTTTTAATAGCTTGACGTAGGTCGTATTGAGCCAGTTTACCAGTATTACTGACCTCTTCTTATCCGTGTGTCTTTCCGTTTGTCGTTTGTCGACAAATACGGAAATACGTCGAAAGGAAATTACACAAAGTTCATACACTAAAACTTGATGCCCATACGATGTAACATTACAATATTACACCTCTGGGTTTTGTTTGGTTTTTAAGCAGAATTTTAATTTATTTTGCTAATAAAATATTTATACATCATGTGACCACTGGAGCGTTCCATTTTTTACCCCATGGGCGAACATAGATACAACTTTGTAGATGACCACTATACAATGCTAAATAGCAAATAATTTAGCTGAGGGCCTTTCAGTTACAGAGAAATCGATTTGTGAAGTTTTCATTTCTAAATATATTTTAAGCCCTGGTGACTTGCGTATGCAGCGGACTTTGACGATTTTAAAAATATTGAAAGAGTGTCACACAAGGATCCCTGCTGTGAAGTTTCGTGAAATGTCGTTTGAAGCAAATTGTTAACGACTTATGACTGACTTACTACGAACGACACACAGGACGCCGGAGAGCCACTTGCCACAAAAGCTCATTATACGCACTCTGTGGTCAGATGAACCAAAAAGCCACACTGAGTAAGTCAAATAGATTTAGGCTTCATGTGTACAGATGTATAGGTTCCTGCTGCCTTATATCTGCAACATATATGCACATATTGCTAAGATTGATAAACAGTGATGGTATACATCAATTCATAATTCTATGCAGCTTAAGAATATTTAAGCGTTAAACAAACGCGTTAATTGTGTGATGTATATTGTGACTTTCATGTGAAGTTGTGTTTTTTCTCGTCATTACGAATAAACTGTTTATGCTTGAAACTTATGAATACAATGTGGGATCATTGATTTTTTCAAAGTAATTAGAAACCGTGCAGTTGTTTATGCGAGATGCTTGTGTGTCTCAATTATCCAACTTGAAGGAGTTATATTACTTGAACATGTACCTTGTCACGAATGCGTTCCAATCCAATGTACATAGCAATGCACATTACAATCATATTATACTTGTTTGCGATGAATGTGATACTCACACATTAGTAGTCTAATTAGTAGTCTAGTAATAAGATGATGTGTATTGACATTATTATGTGCACACTAAGCGGCCAGTTATCACAAGCCGGTGATAATATGTTTTATTTGGTTTAGCTATTATCACTTAAGCATTGGAGACTGTAAGAAACGACGCAAGGCCATGACATCGATGATTATTGTGAATTCACATAATGTTTTCTTTAAAAGAAAAAGAAAATAGTTAAAATTGTAATTTAAAATGTGAGTATGTCATATTTTTAACATCGAACTATACTTTCCAAAACGATGAAGCCCATCAGGTGGCTACTGGTTAAATGTACCTGATATTGAGTCTTCCTTGAAGCTAATTGTTTAAGTATGTGATGGCATAAAATGAGTTAAAAAAAACAACAAACTTCCTGACGACTTATGAAACTGCCATACAACTACAGTCTTATTAGAACATGACGTAACAACAGAATGGTTAAGGTGTCTTCATATTGATCATAATGAACCTGGTTCAACTTCAACCATAGATTAGGGCAACTTGTTTATTATCTGTTTTCGTGTTAGTATACTACAATATTTCATTCCTATGCTTCCAATACATGCATATAAACCCTGGTGTATCGATACATGGATACACATCACTGTTATGTATACATATATGTACGAGTATCCCACATAATAACAATTGCTTTTTACAAAATAATACTTATAGCCATTATTAACAATGAATGTGTTTACGAATTTGATAAATACAAAACTACGCGATTTTTAAAAATTGTGTACACAGGATTATGGTACGGTGATTTTCCCATTGAACATGCGAAAATCAGGTAACGTGATTTACTCGCATCGGGCACTGTTCTGATGAAATTCTAACAGCCAATCCAATGAAACAGTGACAAGTGAAGACCCACCCAAGTGTTATTAGATTCCGTATCGTAAAGGTGGCGTTATATTGGATTTACACAGTATCGCTTTTGCCGTTACATTTAAACAGGACATGAGGACAAACCAAAATTAATATTTAATATTAAAATTAATATTATGGTAATGGTTAGCACGTTAAACGTTATGCACCATGAACTCCATTCGTTAAAGGTGTGTACGTTACATAGTTAAACTGTTTACTTAGTCTGACATGACAACACAAAAGCTGCATAATCTCGGACCAAAAATTACTCTTTTATCAGTTCTGACGAAGATTTAGGTTATACATTAATCAATAATTATTAATAATTCAGAAGCCGTTGTACGTGGCATGACGTATAATTCAACTTGAAATCAGGCTATTGCATCGAATTGCACCAATCATGACCAGTGTTAATTAATTCAAGCTGTCATTGAAGTGATAATCAATAATTATTTGCAAGTAATCATGCAATAATTATAACAACCATCAACCATCAACTAAAAACCAAACTTGTCCAGTCAAAAAGTACATAACGGCTAAGATGTTTAGTAGACCTCGATTAATAACAGTAGTTTCACGATTTAAGACGGTTGAAAAACAAAAACTATAGCCAGTCAATTTAATCGCTTACGGCAAATGCCTGACTATTGAATGAAACGCGACCGTCTCATAACGGTGAGCATCAGATGCAGACGAGTACGGTATATTTGGATATTTTGATGCAGACTGATGATGTGCATGTGTATTTTGCGGCCCGATTGCGATTGGGTAATGGAAGCCCTATGAGTCTGCGTCAAGAATTGTTTGCAGGGTGATGTAAGGTCGTTATTGCATCACGTACGATATACTAGGCTGGAATGATGAGATGAGACAGAACATTTTTGACTTTACTCAAATAGATTGAATATTGAGATGATTTGTCCTCATTTAATGTTGAACAATTTCACCATGCGCTTTTACCAATGTTATTCTAGACAGGTAACTCAGACTTTTTAATCAATCATCCAAGTCACCATCAACTATTATATGTAACTGATGAACCGATGCAAACTGAAAACAAAGCAAATAAGGTTTTAGTGTATGAACTTTGTGTATGTTTCTTTCGACTTAT
Organism: Dreissena rostriformis; assembly: GCA_007657795.1. Classification (NCBI taxonomy): domain Eukaryota; kingdom Metazoa; phylum Mollusca; class Bivalvia; order Myida; family Dreissenidae; genus Dreissena; species Dreissena rostriformis. The sequence continues at coordinate 195,774 of VMBQ01000560.1, read as the reverse complement.
TTTATTTTTAGCCGACAAAATAAAAACGGACAGACACGGATAAGAAGAGGTAAATTATACTCGTTAACATGCTTAATACGAACCTCACTAAATGCATGCATTTTATCTGAACATGAGCATTATTACGCATATATCAAACACAACTATATTTAATTTTATGAAATATGTTATTGATAAATATATAAGACAGTGACAAAATCAATAATATTTGTGACCCGGCTTTTCAATTATTTATTTTAAATTTATCTTGTTAAAATCCGTAATTTGAAATCATCTTTCATTTACCGTTAGATCCAATACTGTTAATACCACCCTTTTAATTGAAGGCGAGAACGAACTACTGCAAACCTAGAGTGAAGTAGAACGCCGGTCTTTGTCTATGTAATTAGTTTGGACGTGTAGCTATACATTGCATTCGGCATTGTCTTTTTAACTGTAGGAAGTTTAGCCTCGGTTAAAATACAAATACTAGGTCTTCCGGGATTGGGCGCATTTCAGCGTTTAATCTGGACAATAAATGCAAGGTGCTGCACTGTATCTACAGTTCCATCACTGTTATCCCAAATTGGCTGAAACTGGTGTAGTGCTTGGTATCTATGCCAAAATATGATGCCCGTTGGCATGCATTCTTCACCATTGCATATTATAGGGCAATCAATAACGCTATTTTATTATTTGAAACTTAACATCGCAACCAAAACAGTTTGAGCTTAGACATATACTACACGTGTAAGATTGGAATAAAAATGTCGAAACAGTCTGTTTTGCACATGTTTAATTTGATACCTCACATTATCTTAATGGTTTACTTTTTTGTTTCATGTTCTAGTTCGAATGCACTACATAACACTAAGGTGACAGGTACCAGCTGTTATCGTCCGTATACTTTTCTTCGTTTAGGCTCTTTTTTAGAAGATGATGTGTTTGTCAACTGTGATTTCTGACTCTGTTTGCAGTCTACTGAAAACACTCAACGCGGTCTTTTAATGTTGTTATCATCACTTAATAGCACGATTTCATCATGTATACCTTTGCACGAGTGTTGATTCTTAAACAAACAAATACGATTCAGCCATGCGATTAAGGAATATCAGACATTTGGTTTCCAGTATACAATACATTACAGCTCCGTTTACATGCTCAGTCAAGCACACCACACACAGTTTTGGAAATAACCCCGCGATCTTTTGTGCAGAAACGATTAACCATTAAAAACGCAAATTCTTAAAAAAAAATCATTGTTGAACATGCATAGTAAATAACACCATTATGCTGTTTGGGTAAATATCTCTTATAATGGGTGTAATGACACAGATCACAATATGCACACATATATTTGGTATACGAATGCTGTAAATGTACTAGTAAGTTTTCATTTAAATAGTCAAAGATTTAGCATTTCCTAGTTGATGGACACAATCATATTTGAACCAGTACGCATGCACTTATAGTCTATGTGGGTTCTCTGAATACTAATTGGAGAAACCTTTTAACAGATTTGATCAGAAAGCTTTTACACTGGATACAATGCACCAATTGAACTTTAATCAACACTGGAAATAAGATATATTACCATATAAGTACCTTGTCACAAATGTGTTCCGTTCCAATGTACACGACAATGCAAATTTAAATTATATTATAATTGTTTGCGATGAATGCTATACTCTTACATTAGTATTTTAATAAACATTAGTATTCGTGTAATAACATTATGTGTATTGACAGTATTTTGTCACCTAATTGCACAGTGTGCGGTTAATTATCACAAGCCGGTGTAATGTTTATTTTTGTAAATTATTATCACTTCAGTATTGTAGACTGTAAGGAACGACGCAACGTCATGACATCGATTATTATTGTAAATTTACATAATATAATCTTTAAAAATAAAAAAATAAATAAAAAATAAAACTTTCTCATCTAAAATCTGAGTAATCTTTTTTTTTAATTCCGGAAACATAAATGTCATATATAAAACATCGCATGATTCGTTCTAAGACGCTGAAGCACATCAAGTGGCTGCTGGTTCACTGTACCTGAAGTTGAATGTTCATAGAAGATATTTTTTTAAGTATGTGACATAAAATTAGTGCAAAAAAAACAACAAACTTCCTGACGACTTTTAAAACTGACATACAACTAAAGCCTAATTCGAACATGAAGTAACAGCAAACAGTTTAAGGCGTCTTCCTATTGATCATAAAGCACCTGGTTCAACTTCAACCCTTGATGAGGGCAACTTATGTATTATCTGTGTTCTTGTTATTATTCTTCATCTATTTGTTCCTATTCTTATGAACCAATACATGCATATAAACCCTGGTGTATCGATAAATGGATACACATCGCTTTTCTTGTATACATGTATATCCGGCTATCCCACATAATCAAAACTGCTATTTAAAACAATAATTCTAGCCGTTATTGACAATAAATATGTTTAAGAATTTGGTTAACACCAACCTACGCCATTTTTCAAAATTGTTAAGTGTACAGAGATTATGGTATGGTGATTTTCTCATTAAACATGCGCAAATCCACTAACGTGATATGCTCCAATCGGGCACTGTTTTGTTGAAATTGTAGCAACCAATGAATAAGTGAATTTAAATTTAGATTGAATGAAATATGTACGCATTACTTTCCGAAAACCGGGCGAAAGTGAAAGTAAATTTCTGTTTATAATAAACCTGCATTTGCATGTATCTTAATCGTCTGCCTAACACATTTTTCATTTGCATGATTTCACATTATATCTAAATAAATGTCGTCGATAAATAAAATGAAATGTAACATGCATAGATAAACTTGCCAAAATTTTCAGTGATTCAACATATATATAGCACATGAAAAATAACATTCTTAAATTGTCATACACGATAGACAAAAGTAATTGATTATAACACATAAACTGTCAATTGCCCTCATTATGGGTTAGTCTGTAAAAAGATTACATAAAGCAATAAATCTAGCAGCGCGATGGGCGCAGTCATTTTTGCATTTACTGTAAATATTTGAGACATTAATGGAAGGTTGGAGAAAAAAACGGGAGAAAATACCCACCCACGTTTATTAGATTCGGCATCGTAACGGAGGGCGTTTTATTTGAAATATCGCTCTTGCCGTTACATTTTATCAGGAACTGAGGATAAACCACAATTAATATAGCATTAGTATAGTTAATGTGCAGCGCACGATAACCTTTATTTACAATGAACTCCATTCGTTAAAGGTGTGTACGTTACATAGTTAAACTGTTTACGTAGTGAACCATGACAACACAAACGCTGTTGCATCATCTCTGAACAAAACTAACTCTCGTATTCGTTCTGAAGAAGATTTAAGTTACACATCAAGGAATAATTACTCGTGAATTATTCAGAACCCTTTTCTCGTGACACGACGTAAAATGCAACTTGAAATCATGCAATTCCATCGAATGGAATCTAGACCAGTGTAAATTAACTCAAGCTTTCAAAGTGATAATAAATACTTATTAGCAAGAAATCATGTACTAATTATAACAACCATCAACTGAATACCACAATTTTCAAGTCAAAAGGTACATAACTGCTCAGATGTTGTATGTATTTAGTAGATCTCGATCAATAGCAGTAGTTTCACGATTTTAGCCGTTTGAAAAACAGAAAATATAGCCAGTCAGATTAATCACCTACGGCAAAAACCAAGAAGTACCTGACTTTTGAATTAAATTCGACCGTGTTTAACCGGCGAGCAACAGATGCAGACGAGTACGGTATGTATGGATATGTTGATGAAGACTGATGAGGTGCATGTGATATATGCAACTCGATTTCGATTGGGTAATGGAAGCCGTATAAGTCTGCGTCAAGAATTGTTTGAAGGGTGATGTTAGGTCGTAATTGCATAGCGGAAGCTTTACTTCCCCCTTTTAATCTGCTGCGATATCATACTTCACAGAAACTAAAATGGTTATATAGTCAAAAAATCTTCACATGGGCGTAAACAGTTTTAATAGCATTATTAAATTGACAGAACCCTATCAGTCTGCGTCGCGTCAACATGTGAAGATTGCTTATAGGCTCTTTATTGCATCTAATANGGATGGCAGAAATCGCGCTAGACGTAGTGTACTTTGCGCTCATTTAACATTATTTTCAAATGCTTATACGTTTTATAAAACTAATGGATTTTTATCAATCTGCCTCGGACCAACAACTAAGATGTTGCTAAAACGCTCTTTAGTGCATCAAATTATTGTATGAGCTTCTATTCATCTACGTCAATAAAACATCGCATGTTGTTATACGGGTTTGATTGCGCGGTGAAACTAACGCACTCTTTTAAATCTGCGTCCTGAAAATCCTCACAGAAAGCTCGACGTTTAAATTCGTGATTAATGGAACCCTATCAACTGCGTCGAGGCAACACATGCAACATACGCTTATACGCTCTTTATTGCATAAGAAACGTAACAAGCTCGTGTTCATCTGTGTCCATACAATCTTTGCATGTTCTTATACGGTTGAATGTTACATGTACACCATTATGATTTCAATATTTTTACATAAGATAATACATGATTAACAAAATCCGCAATTTCGCTTGCATTCATGAAAACAATTCATTTTAAGACTCTCGTCACGCTAGATCTGTTCTAATTTTTCTTGATGGTCTGATAGGGAAATGACAGATAATTATGAAGCTTTTTGCAGTATAACAAATCTTTGGTTCATTTCTCTTCGTCTTCTGTTGTTTTGTTAAATTGCTGCCGTCGCTTATGACTAAAATTCATAACAGGAGCTTGTCCAAAATAAATACATTGTATTATTTTAAATATCCAGCCTAATTTTACGCTTGGCTTACATATTATTTTGACATAAGTATGCCGTTTCCAGAATATGAATAGAAATAAAACACATATATCTCTCAGCCAACACATTATTTATGCAAACAAATCATGCGTCCCCAGACATGTCTGGAGATATCCCACCAAAAGTAAGCGTTTCAATGACCGGCGTATCACGTAATGCTAGAAATAACCAATTAAAATTATTGAAAATGCTTAACAGGGCCAATTTTCTAAAGCTGTACATAATAGTATATCAGTCAGCGAATGGGTCAATCATTTTAACACAACATTGCTTTACGACTATTATGCATATTTGATTGACCCCAATTTAAATATTTACCATGCTTTAGCTGGTGATTCAGCAGACATCATATATGAACAGTTACGCTTGCGGAGGTTGAATTCTCTATATACGCCTAAAGAAGTGGCGTTCTTAAATGGTATATACGAGCTTAAAGAAGTGGCGTTGTAGAATGGTCTATAAGAGCGTAAAGAAGTGGCTATGATGAAATCCCGTTGGCATATTTTGAAGCAAAAAAGGGGTAAATATATCCAATAGTCGTTCTTTTATTTAATACAATTATTATTCACGGTTACTTCCCCTCTATCTTGGGGTAAAGAAACAAGTATTCATATGCATAAGTGTAGTTTATCAATAAGGAATTATCGTGTAATTTAACTCTCAAATACTATGTTTCCACTATTTTCTGGTATAATAAATAATAAATCTAAAACAAATCTTAAAAACATGAATCACAGGCTGGGATGAGAAGAGGATACTCTTCGAATTACAATTGTTTTTTTTTCTATTCATGTTTATTAAAAAGGGGTGAACTATTATATTGTCTTAACGTCCACTAAAAGACAATTTTTGCTTTTGTGAATAATTTAAATCTTTGTTTATCAATCGAACTAACATATTTTATTTGAAATAAAATGTTTAAAATTATTCAATGACAAGTCGAATACACTTCCTTCTAAAATGTGTACCAGATCGAGGGGCAAAGCAAGAAACAACATCCCTTCATTGTTAATTTACGAGTTATCTTCTTTTAAAAGAGCACTTTATGACTAAAACAGTATTTGAACTGCAATATTACAGACGTTTTTATAAAAAACACTAACATGAAAGCAACTTATTTCAATCTGAAATCATCGTTATGTGTAATGTCAGTCCATTACGTCAATTCAGACATTGGCTTTTCAAGGTCAACTTATAAATATTTCATTTTTATACAAGTATATGTGTCTCCTTTTCACCTCACACATCTCTTGGATTGCTGCGCAAGATAAACACTTTCATGCGGCACAACGGGCTATTTTTTAAAATTCAGCAATATCAGAAACAATATGGTTATTTCGAAGCATTAGTAGAAACGAAAGAAATGGCACTTAATGTAATCTTAGCGATTAAGAAGACGAGTATCACTTTATACTTAAATGTCCGTATTATTTAGAAGAAAGATAAACATACATATTAACACAATATTTATAAATTATTTTAAAAAAAACAACAAGATATGCTGTTTTAGTACTTGTTGTTTTTTAAGATAATATTTAAATATCTCTTACATACATTGTACGCATAATTTTAAATCATATTAGTATGTTTATATCTGTTAAAGTATTTTGTTGCACATAAACTACAAAAGAGGTCAAACAGCAGTTATGCTATTTAATAGCATGGTCTAAAAAAAATCATTTACTATCTGTATTAAGCTCAAGTTTACAAGATGGGCTTTTATTAATAGATTCGCTAATAGAAATAAGATATATTTTACAAATACATTATTTACATCTTTCGTTCGGAAATAAGTTGGTAGTGTGGAAATAAATCTATATGAAATAAGATGTGTTATCACAAGAACATCAAAGACACTGTTACATTTCTGTTTAAATCTATATCATAGCACCCGATTGTATTTTGAAGGATTGGCTTTAATATTGTTGAGTAATTGATATTTGAATCTATTTCAGGAGTAGTTTTCAACACAAATATTTGATGCCACACACAATGTTAACAGAAATCGTTATGATTTTATTGACATTAGGGGAAATCAAACACATCGAAAAGTTGTGATACAAAACATATATCGTTGTTACTGACACGTATTCTATTACATATATCATGTCATGGTCTCAAAACATGTTTATACAACAAGTGTGGAGTGTCCACTAGCATACTGTAAATAACACTGCCACCAGTTCATGTTCATTGTAGACACGGACCTTCCCGAAGCTGCTTGCGTTGTACACTAAATCGTTCTTCTATCGTAAAACTATTGCTATTTAAGATCATGTTCTCCGTAGTTACATGTACATAATTCATTTATAGCGTTTAGACATCTTGTCACATAGCAATAAGTTGACGAAGATAATACTAGTTTACCAGATATGAACAATTATTAAATGCATAGCCAAGTGTAACTAACTGTTAAACAATTTTACATTCCAAGTGAATATTTTAGATTGTGTCATTTGTGACCTTATGAGTGATTTTGCTAGTTAAATTATTATAAGTCGAAATGTGGATCAGTTCGGATAAAATGTGTTCATATACCAAATGTTAACCAACTTCGTTCATCTATAATCAATTAATTAGACAAATATGAAGTGTTTAGTTCCAAGTGCGATTCTGTGTACAGTCTAAATGAAATAACTAGTTAATGGGCGATTGCCAATTGGATAGATAGAAACGCCCCGTAGATACATGGATGTACAATTAATGCCGATTTATATGTTGCACGTATATATATTTATATGAATACTCACTTACATTTATATTCATTAATGTGTTTATACACAATTTAAAATTAAGTTACATTCGCCTATTTATATGATCAAACGCCAGTATTAAGTATCGCCTAATAACATTGTTGTAGTATACATATTATTTAATCGTAAATCCATTTAAGCATGAACACTAACCTAATTTTATTATCAAATAACACAAATTACCTAAGCATATTCGAACCACAAGAATTTGGTCAATGAAGATATGTTTTATATCTCTCGATATAAACAACAAAATACAATGAGATCATTTACTACGTATCATAATATACATTCCAAAAGCTTGTTCTATTTAATATGCGATATAATATAAAGTAATATGCATTTTGATTTCATTACACATATAAATACAAACCTGGATCTTTCTTAATCTCAAAACGTTAGCTTACGATCGCCACGTTAAAAAACCCGTAAAAACCGTCGAAGCAAGAAAGAAAAATGACCATGTAAATTCCAGATAGATTGTGTGAATAAGATTTTAAAACGAAACCATATGATAAAATCAAACATCCGCGTGAATCATAAAGCAACATATTTATTTGCTTAATATACATGCAATCTCAAATTACTAATGTACTAATGGACAATTACAGACCAGTCAGCTGTTATAGTCTCGAAACATGTGTGTCGGTAATTTGACACCGATAATATATAGTGTAAGCAAAATAGGAAAACGTTGAAACTAGGTGATATTGTTACAGATGCGATTGCAAAAATTGTTCTGGGAAAACACAATTCAGAGTGAGCGTGTTTGAAGGTATGGCGTTTGCAACACGTAACTGAATTCTTGGAGTGAATGTATTCGCGAATAATTGGATAAAAAGGTTTCGTGGGTAGATTACATTTTCGACCTTAGATAATTTACTTATTTGAAATCCATAACGTTTTTTTCGTATTAAGAGCCACGATGTAGTTTTATTGAATAAATTATAACATAACGTGTCCATCATAATTATGTTATAGATAAATGTTACCGTCAAAAAAGTTTCGGGTTTTATATTTTTCTCGTGCTGATACCGACCCTCGTTGATAAGTTTATACCATGTTTCTATAATTAAAAAAAAAACATCAATATTTAAATTTCTTGAACTTCTTTATACACATAATAGGAATGTGTTAATAAAAACTGAATGGTTTATAAAACATGCTTTAGCTATCAGAAATGGCTTGTTAGCCACTGTTCATTGATTATGTACGCACTCTTAGCCCATTCAAGATTCTCTACACATGGCTTATATTGGTTGATTGTTTGTTTCATTTAAATGGCTTTTTTAACTATCACGGAACATTTGATTATTTTATTGTATATGTATTTTTTTTGACAATATACTCTGTACAGGTCCTTAAACATGTGGCCTGTTTTGTTCTTGTAAAACAAATGCGCCGCGAAATCAACGGAACTAGAACAGATTTCAAGAGTGGAAACCATTGGTGTAAAATATGTTTATGCTAACTGAAAGCCTCTAATAATATACAAAATAAAAACAACAAATGGTGAATTTGCGATAATCACCTTTTTAACAATTCTACTTGAAAGAAATCAATTTATAGTTTCGGGTCCTAATTCTCAAGTCTGAGGCCACACATACTTAAAAAAAATCACAGTGAGATTTACAATTTTCGTCAAGGTTTATTTCCGAATTTGTTATTAGTTAATTGTTTTAGAAAATAACAGCTATCATAAATTAAATGTGACTTATTTCCAAGTCGCCCTCTATCATTTGCGAGCCGACGAATATGGATAGAAAGCTTGTCACGAAAGTGCGAAGTGTGTGTTTCGCATGGCGAATATTAAAAATTCCATTTCCATTTACATTACATTTACCGTTTATATGAATATATCAGATTTTGAAANTATGTATGTATGTATGTATGTATGTATGTATGTATGTATGTATGTATGTATGTATGTATGTATGTATGTATGTATGTATGTATGTATGTATGTATGTATGTATGTATGTATGTATGTATGTATGTATGTATGTATGTATGTATGTATGTATGTATGTATGTATGTATGTATGTATGTATGTATGTATGTATGTATGTATGTATGTATGTATGTATGTATGTATGTATGTATGTATGTATGTATGTATGTATGTATGTATGTATGTATGTATGTATGTATGTATGTATGTATGTATGTATGTATGTATGTATGTATGTATGTATGTATGTATGTATGTATGTATGTATGTATGTATGTATGTATGTATGTATGTATGTATGTATGTATGTATGTATGTATGTATGTATGTATGTATGTATGTATGTATGTATGTATGTATGTATGTATGTATGTATGTATGTATGTATGTATGTATGTATGTATGTATGTATGTATGTATGTATGTATGTATGTATGTATGTATGTATGTATGTATGTATGTATGTATGTATGTATGTATGTATGTATGTATGTATGTATGTATGTATGTATGTATGTATGTATGTATGTATGTATGTATGTATGTATGTATGTATGTATGTATGTATGTATGTATGTATGTATGTATGTATGTATGTATGTATGTATGTATGTATGTATGTATGTATGTATGTATGTATGTATGTATGTATGTATGTATGTATGTATGTATGTATGTATGTATGTATGTATGTATGTATGTATGTATGTATGTATGTATGTATGTATGTATGTATGTATGTATGTATGTATGTATGTATGTATGTATGTATGTATGTATGTATGTATGTATGTATGTATGTATGTATGTATGTATGTATGTATGTATGTATGTATGTATGTATGTATGTATGTATGTATGTATGTATGTATGTATGTATGTATGTATGTATGTATGTATGTATGTATGTATGTATGTATGTATGTATGTATGTATGTATGTATGTATGTATGTATGTATGTATGTATGTATGTATGTATGTATGTATGTATGTATGTATGTATGTATGTATGTATGTATGTATGTATGTATGTATGTATGTATGTATGTATGTATGTATGTATGTATGTATGTATGTATGTATGTATGTATGTATGTATGTATGTATGTATGTATGTATGTATGTATGTATGTATGTATGTATGTATGTATGTATGTATGTATGTATGTATGTATGTATGTATGTATGTATGTATGTATGTATGTATGTATGTATGTATGTATGTATGTATGTATGTATGTATGTATGTATGTATGTATGTATGTATGTATGTATGTATGTATGTATGTATGTATGTATGTATGTATGTATGTATGTATGTATGTATGTATGTATGTATGTATGTATGTATGTATGTATGTATGTATGTATGTATGTATGTATGTATGTATGTATGTATGTATGTATGTATGTATGTATGTATGTATGTATGTATGTATGTATGTATGTATGTATGTATGTATGTATGTATGTATGTATGTATGTATGTATGTATGTATGTATGTATGTATGTATGTATGTATGTATGTATGTATGTATGTATGTATGTATGTATGTATGTATGTATGTATGTATGTATGTATGTATGTATGTATGTATGTATGTATGTATGTATGTATGTATGTATGTATGTATGTATGTATGTATGTATGTATGTATGTATGTATGTATGTATGTATGTATGTATGTATGTATGTATGTATGTATGTATGTATGTATGTATGTATGTATGTATGTATGTATGTATGTATGTATGTATGTATGTATGTATGTATGTATGTATGTATGTATGTATGTATGTATGTATGTATGTATGTATGTATGTATGTATGTATGTATGTATGTATGTATGTATGTATGTATGTATGTATGTATGTATGTATGTATGTATGTATGTATGTATGTATGTATGTATGTATGTATGTATGTATGTATGTATGTATGTATGTATGTATGTATGTATGTATGTATGTATGTATGTATGTATGTATGTATGTATGTATGTATGTATGTATGTATGTATGTATGTATGTATGTATGTATGTATGTATGTATGTATGTATGTATGTATGTATGTATGTATGTATGTATGTATGTATGTATGTATGTATGTATGTATGTATGTATGTATGTATGTATGTATGTATGTATGTATGTATGTATGTATGTATGTATGTATGTATGTATGTATGTATGTATGTATGTATGTATGTATGTATGTATGTATGTATGTATGTATGTATGTATGTATGTATGTATGTATGTATGTATGTATGTATGTATGTATGTATGTATGTATGTATGTATGTATGTATGTATGTATGTATGTATGTATGTATGTATGTATGTATGTATGTATGTATGTATGTATGTATGTATGTATGTATGTATGTATGTATGTATGTATGTATGTATGTATGTATGTATGTATGTATGTATGTATGTATGTATGTATGTATGTATGTATGTATGTATGTATGTATGTATGTATGTATGTATGTATGTATGTATGTATGTATGTATGTATGTATGTATGTATGTATGTATGTATGTATGTATGTATGTATGTATGTATGTATGTATGTATGTATGTATGTATGTATGTATGTATGTATGTATGTATGTATGTATGTATGTATGTATGTATGTATGTATGTATGTATGTATGTATGTATGTATGTATGTATGTATGTATGTATGTATGTATGTATGTATGTATGTATGTATGTATGTATGTATGTATGTATGTATGTATGTATGTATGTATGTATGTATGTATGTATGTATGTATGTATGTATGTATGTATGTATGTATGTATGTATGTATGTATGTATGTATGTATGTATGTATGTATGTATGTATGTATGTATGTATGTATGTATGTATGTATGTATGTATGTATGTATGTATGTATGTATGTATGTATGTATGTATGTATGTATGTATGTATGTATGTATGTATGTATGTATGTATGTATGTATGTATGTATGTATGTATGTATGTATGTATGTATGTATGTATGTATGTATGTATGTATGTATGTATGTATGTATGTATGTATGTATGTATGTATGTATGTATGTATGTATGTATGTATGTATGTATGTATGTATGTATGTATGTATGTATGTATGTATGTATGTATGTATGTATGTATGTATGTATGTATGTATGTATGTATGTATGTATGTATGTATGTATGTATGTATGTATGTATGTATGTATGTATGTATGTATGTATGTATGTATGTATGTATGTATGTATGTATGTATGTATGTATGTATGTATGTATGTATGTATGTATGTATGTATGTATGTATGTATGTATGTATGTATGTATGTATGTATGTATGTATGTATGTATGTATGTATGTATGTATGTATGTATGTATGTATGTATGTATGTATGTATGTATGTATGTATGTATGTATGTATGTATGTATGTATGTATGTATGTATGTATGTATGTATGTATGTATGTATGTATGTATGTATGTATGTATGTATGTATGTATGTATGTATGTATGTATGTATGTATGTATGTATGTATGTATGTATGTATGTATGTATGTATGTATGTATGTATGTATGTATGTATGTATGTATGTATGTATGTATGTATGTATGTATGTATGTATGTATGTATGTATGTATGTATGTATGTATGTATGTATGTATGTATGTATGTATGTATGTATGTATGTATGTATGTATGTATGTATGTATGTATGTATGTATGTATGTATGTATGTATGTATGTATGTATGTATGTATGTATGTATGTATGTATGTATGTATGTATGTATGTATGTATGTATGTATGTATGTATGTATGTATGTATGTATGTATGTATGTATGTATGTATGTATGTATGTATGTATGTATGTATGTATGTATGTATGTATGTATGTATGTATGTATGTATGTATGTATGTATGTATGTATGTATGTATGTATGTATGTATGTATGTATGTATGTATGTATGTATGTATGTATGTATGTATGTATGTATGTATGTATGTATGTATGTATGTATGTATGTATGTATGTATGTATGTATGTATGTATGTATGTATGTAAACGGACGGCTTATACCCCAGTGATCGGGGGGTGAATGTCAAAGTCGTTTAAAGATGAGTTTAGTATCATAATCAGACTATAAACACATGCATAGCTTTACATAGTATATATTTACTTCAATATATTTTACATTAAGTATGGTAATTTATTTTAACATAACACACGTAAACAACGCCATACAATGTAATGTATTCTTATACTACAATATTAAATAGATCTATGTTAATGATTCTTTATTATATGTTCGGATACATTATGTCATTGTATCATGGTATTCTGTTTTAAAGGTGTATATCTACGATATTTTCCCGAAATATACATACACGTTTTTAAACATATTTAAGACCTAATGTTTTCCACAATGGCACATTTAATTCTCGACCGACAATAAACTATCCATTATCCTTTCGAAAGGAAAGTGAAACAGAATATAGAAAAAAGAATCTCCCAGTGGAATAAACCAGTAAACACAAAACTATAGCCACGCCTTGCAATTGCTTGTTAAAGGGTTCAGAAAAATACTCCGATAATACAGGCATGTGCGTTTGTTTACCTCTAAACATATAAACCGGTGATGGTCTACCTAGGAATTTATTGATAGTTATTTTCGGGTGAATTTGAACTCACGCCAATAAAAAGTGTACACTTCAATGCGAATATTTCAATTCGACTGAACCGTTATCAAACGTTCGCTTTACATCATGTACATTTAGTTCTAAAACATTCAACTTCTAATACTGGATTTCAAGCAATTGTTTTCCGAGAACAATTATATAATAGGCCGTCTATACAAAATGAGACCTTACTTCTAAGAAATCATTTGGTAAAACAATATAATTTGCAGTCGATATGCAACTTTAATACATTTATCATTTCAAATCTGTAGTGTTGTAATGTAATCAATAAGCGCCTCATTGCCAGTGTTTCAATATGTATGTTAGAATATCATCGTTTCGGCTGTTTTGTATCGTTTACACAAATGATTCATATGGTATTAAATTATCGTTTGGACACTTATTTCATTGTTTTAAATCGTTGACAATGATACACTTAAATCGTGTGTTACAGTGTTGTTTTTTCTTAGACAACATCCGCACATTTTTTTATATTTAATTTGCAACTTGCGGACATTTAAAAGGGTTTTTATAGGAGAAGCGTTTACACAAATAGCTCCGGCATATTGTGTTTTCAAGACATTATGTAGTTGGCGATGTTGTAAACGTACGCTCCGTATTGATGTTCCAATTGGAACCCAAGTGGAGCTAATACAATCATATAAGTCGGGCTAAAAATGTCAACCAATGACAATTGTTAAACTGCAACGAACACTGATAATATTTAAAACTTTGGCTATTACCGGTAAATCTGAAATTAAATGAGTGTTATTGAAGATTTTAAAATTGTTATACAAGCTGTACCGTAATACTTTTTGCATTTATACATTTTAATAATCCAATTTTTCGAGACAACCAGTAATTTATGTTTGAAACGGGACAAATATAATATAAATAGATATCACTGACGCGTTGAATGTTGACATGAGTGATTGTGTCGACATACACGATTGTCCAAAGACATCGTGTATGTTTTTAACCGTTCGAAATCCAATGATGCGTTGCCTTTTATTATGCGTTAGTATATCGTCGATCTTTACTGGCCATTACACAAAACATATTTTTACGAGTGGCGTAACCGTACGTGAACTTTTATGGAACCACGCATGCAATTAATATTTAATCATTCACAGGAAACACACTTTCTTCTTCTGAGTGTGTGCTTTAGTACCATCAACAAACAAAAATACGCAGAGAAAGCTTAAACGCCATATGTATAATGACGTCATTAAAGTATGAACTGAAAGACGTTATAAATTAGTATGTTGAACAATATATTCATTAAAGTAAAGTCATTATATATTCGATGTTGTTGGTAAATGAGAGTTGTGTTCATAGTTTTTTCCATGGATTTATGGTTAACATGTGTTTTATTATTCTATGTGCATTTTCATTACGTAAAGTAACTCACACTGGTATACCGATGGGATTGACGGATAAATATTGTTCGATGACATCGAAGTGTATTTCTTACAAATAATATATTCCACCGAAAAGCATATTATAAAATGTACGGTCCTGCGAACTCTATATACATCGTATAAACAGTTGAATTGTAAAACTTATTATGATCGGTAAAACAATTAGCCACGATTGGACTATGATCTTTACCATACATTACTTACATAAACTTGATGTAAGAAAGGGAACAGTCAAGTTTCTCTAATTAAATTATTTAGTAAAACTAAGTTTACATTAATAATATAAACTATGCACATATATTCGTGTATAACAACACAGTATGTATTTCGCCATTCTATCTGTACATTTACTGTGTAAGAAGGTTAGATATTTACAAAGTACGAGAATACCTTTTGACTGAAACACATTGATGCGCACGTGAAAGAATACTGTGGTGACAGTATACACCTGATGAAATCCCACAGTAACCATGTGATCGTTTTATATCGATAATCTCATAAATATAAATACAAGCGCAGCATTCACGGACAATGTTAACGAACGTAAAAACGTTATTTATAACAATTGGCAATGCGCCAGCTCGTCATTTTGCGTTGATATTTCATCAAATCAAATAAATAATCGATCAACGTCCACTATGTTGCTTTCAATCCAATCGTGTCTTTGTATATATCCAAAAAGAACAATGTATAGCATAGTTTCATAGTATGCATATATAGTAAGAAATGTATTAATCCATATATAATAATAATAATAATGATAATAATAATAATAATAATAATAATAATAATAATAATAATAATAATAGTAATAATAATAATACAATCTTTATTTAAAGAACATCGACTTGTTAAGAAATACATCCAATGAAATAACATAATATGCAATTTATATAATACATTTCTTATTTTCAACAAGGTCTTCTAACATAAAACAATTTACAACAAATACATCATATTTCATCTTAAGCAATAAGAACAAAACATAAATAATCATATATGCATGCACATTAATAATGAAATATATCATAATTAAAAGAACCACACTCTTAAACACACACGCATGCACGTTAGTACAAAAACAATCATAACACATTACAGACATAAAACTACAATTACAATTTATGCAAGAACAGTATTCGAACATTAAACTAATGTTATTTACTAAACAAAAAACATGAAGCATGTTCAGTTTATTTCATAAAGGGTGCTAGAAAGATAAGCATTTAATTTTTCATAAATGTCATTACATTGTTTGTTTGACGTATAGATTGGGGTAACGAATTCAACATTTTTATGCTTGAAAATTCAAACGATTGTTTGAAATAGTTTGTTTTAGGTATTCGCACAAGCTTTAAATCCCCCTTTTCGCAAGATCGCAAGTTATAGTGCGTATTTTGTGAAGGCGTCAAAAGGTCACGTATGTATGTTGGGGTTTGAACTTTCCGTTTCGACCCTAATACCATACAAGTAGTTTTTAGTGGATTAATAATCATGTTATTAGTTTGGCACCATTCATTTACAATCGAAATATTTGTTTGTAGCTTATTTTGAACTGTTTGAATATGTGTTCCCACAGTGTGCAATGTTGTATCATCAGCATACATTGCAGAATTACATGTAATATTTAACGAAAGATCATTGACGTAAATAAGAAATAGAAGAGGTCCCAAAATAGATCCTTGGGGAACACCAGCAATGATGCTTTTGCAAGTAGAGGTAGTGTTTTTTGCTTTGATATACTGAAATAGATTGCGGAGATATGAAGAAAATAGGTCGCATGGCCTATCATTAAAATGATAAAGTTTAAATTGGTATAAAAGAACCCTATGGTTCATAAGATCAAAAGCTTTTTTTAAAGAATGATGTGTCGAAATCCGACCAAAATACAGGAACTTTGAATAATTTAATATTCTGATGGCATCCATTACCAGACACTATCGTACAATATCTTACTTTACCGTTCAAAACAGTACACTTCACACATTGACCAGTAATTCAAGCTTTCAATTTTACCCTTTAGCGTATGCTATTTAACAGCCTGCTATTGATACACATCTTGCTTTCGCATATCGTGTTTATTAATCCATTTTGTCTAGTACTTTCAATTGTCACTTACTCTCACTCTTGCTGTAAGGTGAATTACACAAAACTAATTGTTGTACGTAAAGTAAAAACAATTGACAACTTACGACGGCTCTATTTTATTCGTCCGAAAACTTAGAGTTATTACAGTAGTTCCACTATGTTTTTTAACATCGCAATACCAAGCGACAAACGTTTCAGTGATATTTGGCTAAACATGGGTCTATACCTTTAACCTGGTTTTAGTCGGCTGAAGAGGCCCAGAAGTCTAATTGAAAAAGCTTTTCAAAGTAACCCACTAAAACAACATGTTGAAATGTTTAAAAAAAAACGTTTTTCCAACAGCACATATTGTTAAAGCATTGCTAGATCCTAACTGCATTACTCTATGTGTGTCTAAGAATACGTGTTCTGTTTGAGTTCTGTTGAGTTTATTCCTTATAAAAAATGTTTTGAAAAGTTACCTCCCTTGATGATAAGTTCAGCATTTTTTTGCTTTGAAAATAGCAGACACAAATGCTTTTCTATGATCAATATGTACTCTGGGGACAAATCGTTAATTTTGTTAACATAAAACTTTGTTTGCAACCTTGCCATGAAGCACAACCATCCCACAATTTAAACGTTTAACCAACCCTTGTATTGGAAGGCTGCTAAAATCGTCATTGATGCGCCACATGAACTTCCTGAGGTTCATAAGATCTCTCATGGAAGGCATCGTTCCCAAAAATGTATACTTGATATTTAATATGGGGAAAATGCAAGTGTGCACATTATGACAGGGAAAGCTATCCAAAGGGCTTTGTGGAACCATAAACTTGATGACAAGTGCCTACACAGCCAGTTTAAAGTCGAAATGACCCAGAAACATCCCAAGATTGAGATACTGCTGGGTAAAGCCGAGGAAGTGTACTTTTTCCTTCTTAGGGGCGAGACGACGCTGACAGATGCTACATGTTCTGAGATTTTGATCAAACTATAGACGGCTACAGAGAAGAAGAAAAATGAACTTGTCCATACCTCAAAGACAAGTTAAGTATGGCTAAATGATAAGCGTATGGTTAGCCTGACAAGGATAATGATACAGGCCGATCGTACTGGGTGTTGACTGATGCATTTGCAGGCAGTGTCCGATTGTCTATCCGTCTTTGCTGCAGCTGGGCACTTAAAATACCTCCGATCTGCTTTTTATTGCTTGCTCACCCTACACAACTGATCCTTCTCTAAGAAACATTGTCAATGGGATAGTGGCTGGGTCAGTAGTGAATGTTCATGCTTTTAAGACGGATGGTAACAAGATCATAAGATATATCAATGTAAAGTCGGTCTTTGCTTATAAAATTCAAGAGAAAAGACATAGCTCAAACTCTTGGAAATAATACAGCTGTTAAGATTACTTCTGACCGTCGTATTGATCCTGCCCTTCTGGTCATACGTTTACTGGTAGTGTCAACATACGGATATCTTTCCCTTGAAGACATACTGGCGTATGAACTGAGCCCCCATTCTTCTGTCCTCTTTGAAGCCAAGAACATATTTGTTAAAGCAAACAAACCTCAAATCGCTCAGGCAATTAGAGATCATGCTGCAGACGCATCAAGCGAGACTTTGATAAACGGTATTCCTAATACAGATCATAACGTGATTGATGGTGGCTCTTTTCTCCATCGTTTACCATGGAAAAAGGGCGACACATATCACGCAATAGTTCAGTCTTACGCAGATTTCACTGTAAGGCATTACGGAAAAGCGACAATGGTGTTCGATGGTTACGAAGACGGTCGTTCTTTCAAAGACAAAACACACCAGAGACGAGGAAAAAACGTGAACCCTATTGTGAGTTTCAACAAAGAAACATATTGATCATGCAAAAAGGATGACTTTTTGTCTCGTTACAAAAAAAGAAGACAGGCATGATTGCTTTGATCTGCACAACCCTAACTGAAAAGGGATGTAATGTCGTTCTGTCACCAGAGGATGCAGACGTTGGTATTGTTAAAGCAACAGTGGAAACATCCCGTCATAGCACCACAACGTTGGTGGGCGAGGATACAGATATGCTCATCTAGCTCCATCATTACTCCAAAGGACAATAAGACAATAATGTCCAGACCAATGTTTAGTCAAATTACACTGACACGTTTGTCGCTTGGTAGTGCGAAGTTGAAAAACATATTTGACTTACCATACAATGACTAATTTTCAATCATCACGTATGTGTCAGTAGTTATGCACTTGTGGTCTTTGTGTTTGGACGCCATGTTGAATTTTTATGTTGCGTAATAGACAAACATTATTTGTATGAAACGACCAGTTAACCGGTTACATTTTGGGAAATGATTAACCTGATAAAAAATGATTTTTTTCATGGAATAATTCGTACGAGTTTACGTTTTGCGCGCGACATACTGCCAACTTTTGCTGGCGACTAGTAAGAACAGCATGCCGCAACAACGACGGTTATAAATAACGTGTCAACAAACAAAGTAATAAAGCAATGTATCTGTACCTTTGCGGTTACAAACAGGGGGTCCGTTTTGATAATAGACACTTTTGTTTTGTTTAACTCGCGAATATTTAACTACGACGTAAGCCACGACGTAATTGATACATTTATCTAACTCGCGATAAAAATCAGTTGAGAAAATGGACGACTTATGTTGATGTTTTGTAAACCAATATCCAACGCTGATTTCTCGCGAAAATAAAGAGTTTATTAGTAGTAATTTTATCAAGATTTGTAATCGTTGTTAAAATCTTGTCGAGTTAACGTTGTATTAGTTATATCAGAAATTATAAGTAATTTTCGTCATCAACGATGCCTCACTTCCATCTGAGGCAAGTTTTATTTAAGAAAACAAAGTATTAAACTAATTTAACTTATACAAATATATCAAACAGTTATTTTTACAATAAAATGATTACATTTAGTATTTGTAAAATTGCTTCTAAGTTGCGCGGTACGGTTCGTTAAAAAACGTATTTTTTCAGTATTTGAGATCATATTGTAACATCGCTATTTAAGGAATATACTGAAAATATGTTTTTTTTATTTAATTTGCATTTTGTGCAAAATTAATTTAATTGTAAGTGAGTGATACGACGAGAACGTTATAGAAGCGACCCAACCAAAAATACAATAAAGACACGTAAAAAATAACATTGTGTAGTTCTTATAACCAAAGATCGATCAATATACATTATATATGTATATTGATAGAACTTTGTTATAACTTTTTACTCATTTGCTTTTACGCAGGAAAAATAAATACAAACTAAAGCATACATGTACAACAATATTAAAATAAATCTGCTTTTCGGTTAACCGGTTAAATAACCGGTTACGGCAAAAGGTTAACCGGTTACTGTTTTTCGAAACCTGTTGCATCACTAGTTATTATCATAAGAAGGTTTTGGCGGTCATCCTGGCGGTCATTTTGGACGCAATGTTGGATTTCTGTGTAATTTAATAAAAGCACACTGTCTGATGATCTTAATGTGTTCTTTGACATCTTAAACGTAGGTATAGACACAAAAATCAGCAAATTTGAGTGGATACCTACATAGTTATTATAAAAAGAAGGTTTGGACGGCCATATTGGCGGCCATTTTTGACGCAATGTTAGATGTCTGTGCAATTTAATAAACTAACACTATGCCTGATGATCTTAATGTGTTTTTGACCCCTAAAACCTGTGTTCAGATACAAAAAACATCAAATTGCAGTGGAAACTTACATAGTTAAGATCATAAATATAGGTTTAAGCGGCCATCTTGGTGGCCATCTTGAAAAAAACTACTTTCTGCCGTCCAATTTGGGTAAACTTTTGATATGTTATTTAGTACCTTCTTCCCTACCAGGATCAATTTAAATACCTTGTGTAGGATTTTTTTGGGGGTCAAAGTGTATATTGACCCTACTAACCGATTAAAACACGTTTAAGTGCGTAATCAGAAGGCGGCATTGTATGCGTTAAACTGCATTATATTAGCTGTCGAAATTTGGAAAATACGTGGAATTACAAGACATTTGTTGATTTAAATAGTCCCGGATATATATCGGAGCTTGATTAGCCAAAATGAGCATATTACACTTAACATAGTACTTCTACGTTTGCATTACTTCCACTGCTGCTGACATTGAACTGTTGCTGCAGTAAAGCACAAGAAATATATATGTGAAAAAACAGTATTATCGTACCCGGCTCCTCGATCGATCCTCACTGTTCCGACTCCTTTAATCCTATAAACAGTGTCGTACGGTCTGCCCGAGTTACATAAATATATTTGGGATAATTTTGAATAATGAATGCCTCTACCGTAAGCGTGGATATGTATTTTTCAAGAACCACAAGCATGGTGAACACCAGCTGCCTAAACGAGATGTGTCTGCCAATGGAGGACTTCCTTGACTACATGTACAGAGACGGGATCTTCGCCGACACGGGCAAGTGGGTGATCATTGTGGTCTACGTCATCGCTTTCGTGGTAGGCCTCGCCGGCAATATTCTCGTCTGCTGCGTCATCAGGGTCAATAAATGCATGCGAACAGTAACGAACATGTTTATCATGAACCTTGCCATCGCCGACATTGCTGTGCTCATCCTGTGTATTCCGATGACGTTGTTTGCTGACGTCACGGGCACTTGATTCTTTGATGACGTAATGTGCAAGCTGAACATGTTCACCATGGTAAGTGACGTGTAAGCGTAATTAAAAAAAAAAAGTATACATTAATTAAACAGAACATGATATATAAAAAAAAAAATGTTTTATTATCTGGAATTAATTTGTAACAGTAGCTTTTATCATTTTTACGCTTTGCGATGTGTTGTTTGTATTTACCTTTTTGCCTAGGCTATGAGTCACTTGCCCAATATAGAATACTGATTTACTATACCAATTTTTGCTCTCCTGGTACTATTAATGGAGTTTCGTCTTTCGTATATGTGCGAAGTTTTACTGTGGAGTTCCAAGTCATACCCTTCAAAAAGTTTTGATACATGATTTGAATTTTCCATTATACATTTATTTTGGTGTGATTCTATATTTATACTTTGACTATAAATAAGGTATAGTTATTCTCTCTATTGGTATTAATCTTAATTTATAAATTAAATAACTTGAATAAATAAATACTTAAATAAAAAAGTAAATACAATGTACGTTATAGAATATCACATGTAAAATGTCTTTAGACACACGGGCATATACATTATTTGGGATATTATTTTTTGCGCCGTGCTTATTAGTAACTCAATCCCGGTTACTTCTTACCCTTGAACTGTTTGCAAATATCTTCCTGATCGTTAAGTGCAGCTTGGCGAATTTAAAAGCCTCTACTTCCAATCATGCAGTTACTTTGTCTCGAAATATTCAGAAACACAAGTGTACGCAACATTATCGTCATTTCAAGTTAAACAACAATAACAGAACATATCAATTCAATTTAGTCATTATTTAATTAGTCTTTGGTACAACATTACAAGTGCAACATAATTAGATTTCTCTTCGAAAGTAGATATACACGTATCAGCTAAATTTACAAGATTTATGAACACGGACTCATAATTGACATCTCGCTATCTGTAAATCAAACATCTAAATATCTATCGACCAATCAGCCATCGATAAATCTGGAGCCGGTTGCTATCGGTTTGTCTGCCATTTCATAGACAAGCTTAATGTCAATGGTGTAAATTGTAGTGCTGCAACGGATATCCGAAATATCCGAGATTCGCGGATCCAAACGAGGATTGGTAAAATCGGTTTCGAATCCGGATCAAAAATGAGTTTAACTTTTTCTTTGCGGTAATTGTTTCTTTCGCCCTAATACTTTTCGTTAAATTGTTTATTTGTGTTTGAAAGGCTGACTGGTACGTAGTTTGTCACGATTATCGCTACTTTTTCGACAGAAACATGGTACACACACAGTCTTATTTTGTTTTCGATGGTACAAAATGGCGCAGAAGAAAATTCACGATGCACCTAAACAATTAAAATCCTCGGTGTGGAAGCATTTCGGGTTTTATGAGCAAACTAATTCAACAGAACTTGACAAAGAAACAAGACATCCCCACTTGCTAAAATCTGACGAGGGCAAATGTAAAGCAACAAATGATGAGGCGTCAACTAGCAAAGCAACTGACTCCACTCCCTCAAAATCCAAGAAACAAAAAACACAAATGAAAATAATAGATGTTGTTAGACTTGCTGCTACTATTGAGCAGTACAGTGTTAAATCTGGGATCTATAAAATGATTTTGCGAGCCATAGCTGTTTTAATGGCAAAAGACTTGAGGCCATTTAGTATTGTTGACGACCCTAGATTCTTTCAAATGATTGCATGTATCGACCCAAAATACCCTATTTTTTACTTTTAAATTAGGATTCGAACCGATATTCGATATCCGACCCTTTGGATTCGAATTCGGATCCGATTGAAATTTTGGATTCGCTGCAGCACTAGTAAATTGTGTTTATGTAACTCAGAAAGACGGTTACCCGAATTAGTTGATTATGAGTTGGAGGCGTTGACATACCATTTCGGTACCAAATATACGTCACTTACCTAAATCCACGAAATACATTTTGTTTCAGGAACAAGTGAAATAAATGTTGTGTTCATATTTTCATAAATAGCATGGATAAATACCATTTTATAAATGTAACCCTTTCACGTATGTTTTTGACAGCTTCAGTATGTTGCATGACCGGAATCCTCTTAATAGTACGTTACATTATTACAGAAAATGACCAAATTGGTTAGTTGTCTCGAACTTTCCATTAAAATAATTGATAAATGTTCTATGAGCAATGTTTAATACTATTAATATAACCTTAATATGTTAAAACTTGGGAGATTTCTATGTCCGCTCGTCATCGGAAAGCGTGTTTAACTACCCGAAATCAAAATTGTAAAGCGCTATTTTGTGTCTAATACATGTCACAACAATGTTTTTTTTAATATTTTTGTAAATGATATCGGTACATATAATTATAGAAGTGTTATTTATTATATATATGTGGGTAAATTTGTGTTTAACTTAACGAAATACCCGTTATAGATTGCTAGTTTTATTAACAACTTATAGTTTTTGCATTTACAGAATAAATAAATGATACGAAACACTTTTCGAATAACTAGCGTTATGAGGAATGAAAAAAAAAGTACACTGAATTCATCCGGAGCATCGCGTTTTCTACACGCATATACGCCACTGCACAGGCTTAACTGGGGCGACACTTTACGCACATGCATTAAGCCCCTTTAACCCAGAACGAAGATCAAATAATGTTATATGTTTTGTATGCAAATATATTTCTACAAATTTATTAAAGCTGTTTATCAAGCTTAAATAAATAATGAATTGATGAAAGAAATTATAAAAAAAAATAAGCAAGTACTATTTAGAATAGACACTTTGTACCTATTTGATTGTCAATACGGGAGCTGTTTATAAACACCGTTTTGGTCTGCAATTTGTCATATTACCATAGACACTGCCGTTTCAAAATTATCGGTGAGATATCCGATTAACGAATACGGATTTCAGTTAAAGATTATACATTGAATTTATGTGTAAGCTGTTTGCTTTGTCATTTAAATATATTAATATATTTGTTTTAATAACATTCTACTTAGAAAAATTGTACGCTTGTTGAAATCATTTACTCGTGAACAAACCCTCAAACAGCGCACACACAAGGGGATATAATTTATATGCAAACTATATATTACCATCATAAGATTTCCAGACATTTAAGATGTTTTCGTGAGAAAAAAACATTTGTTAACATTGTTTATGTATTCGATATATTACAATATGACACATTACTTTGGAGGACAAACACTAAAAATGCGGTTTTCAATTCTAGTAATATTACAATTTTGCTTTTGTAGTTTTGTTTGTTCAAAGTACCAAAAACACTTAAAGCTTTCAGTTTGACAGATACAATGTCAAACCTGAAAATACCCGAAGAGAACTTATACAAGTGTTTTTTTAAATATAATATTTCAAAGAGTTCATGTGAAACCTAGCCCTGTACCAAGAGCAGTATAGATCAGGGTCAGTAATATGTTTCCGGTTAGGCATTAAGGAGTAATATCGTCAACAGCTACGATGTTGATATATTCATGATTAAATATCATAAATATATAAGTACATACATAAAGTTGAAACACATGCAAAGAAAAGCCGATATTATATTTATTACAATAATATTTCACATAATGTGAAATTCAACACTAAACTGATCAAATACAAATATGAAATAAAAAACAAAATACAAACAAAGTATTTTCATAGTTAAACAGAAATAAAAATCCAAGTTACCTATTAATGCAATAATACGTATGATTTAATATGATCAATATGCTGGTACATGTAAACAAGTTAATAGAAATAAAAAGAATGACATGGGGCAAAACTTTGGTAATTTTAAAGAAAGTTAATAAGAAAATTAGGCATGAACTATAACAGAACAGAGTTGTTAAGACACGAACATAACATTAGTGTTCCATCGTTGACGTTACTCAGAATGCATTACTTTGTAAATCCAGGTCAATATCTGTACGACATTTGTCAAAAAATAAACGTGTTTCTATAGCATCAAGTAAAAGTGAACTTCTTGCTTATCTAAAAGTAACAGCACACAAGGTTAAAGTGCTTGTTAACCCAATCCTCGAGCAAGAGGTGATCGATATAGGATATGGTTCACGCTGAAACAAGAGTCCAGCATTGTAGCGGATCCGTGGTCTAGTGGTAACACACTGGCTTCACAATCCAGAGATCGCTGGTTCGATCCCCCGCTGCACCTAACCTACTATCTCGTCTTTCGCATGAGACGTTAAACCGAGGTGCAGTGTACTAGGTGCTATACACCGGGCACTTAAAGACCCAGGGTCACCTCTGGAACGGGGTGTCTCCTGTATCTTGCACTATCCCCCGTAACCAACTAACACGTCTTCTGGGGGCGATGGCCATATGGGAGACAATCCCGGTGCACTCGATAAAAAATGAAGACACACACGAGTCCAGCATTAATTGCTTTTTGTTTTATTGAGCAATTACTTTCAAGATGAAGATAGCATTTACTTAAGAGTACAATTTTTTTGTCTCTGAGTGATTTGTTGTAAGTATAGAATATAAGCAGTCTGTCGTAGGCATTCAGCCGGAGGAACGGATAGATTGGCAGAATGAGAGGTCTATTGCGATACTCACCTCACTCTTATCTTGTACGCTGGTATAATAATGCACACTTACATCATAGTATGTCTTTGGTATAGAGCATTGCATTGCATACGGAACCCGTTGCTACCATGAGGCGACAAGCCTATGCGGCATCACACTGCTGCATGGTGATTAAATATACATCGTTTGTGCATTTTAATATATTAAATTGATCACATGCTATACCTAGTGTTTCATATTATACATGTGTAATGCAACATTTTTAAGCGTTTTAATTCGCTACAGAATCAATAGCTAACCAATCGCATGGCTTTATTTTGGTGAAATGACGTCGTCCACATAAAATGACGTCAAAATAGTAAACAATGTTTAGATCTATCAGCGTTTGTTTGGTCAATTAAGATGTATTTTTTTTTTAGTTTAAAAGCATGTGATAAAATAGATCTGACACTCATATCATACCATAGTTTATTAAACTCGTCCAGGAAATTCGTTAGTAAGCTCGCTTACTAAAAAAATCCTGAACTCGTTTAATAAAATATGGTATGATATAACAACTCATGTCAGATCCTATATATGTTAAATAGGACCTACAATTAAAAAAGATATAAAACAACTATTTTATCAGTTGTAAATGTTATCAACACAAAAACCTATTTTAATGAGCAGTTTTTCTTGAAGAAATATCAAAAGAATAAAAGTATTATTAATATTTGTTTTATTTTTAGAGGATGCCAAATCTAACACAGTGTACATGAAGTTCGTACTATGAATACAGGCTTAATATCCTGGCATTAACCGTATTATCTTAGTTTTTCTCCATTTGCAGACAACTTCTAAATCCGTCTCTGTGTTCACACTGACCGGCATCTCCGTGGAGCGCTGGTACGCCATATGCCACCCACTACATTTCCACAGCACCGTTCGGCGCGCGCGACTCATCATCCTCGTCATCTGGCTTGCCTCCGCCTGCATCGCTCTGCCGGAAACCATCGCCTCCTCTTCCGTCTCTCACTGGCCAGATGTCTTGCTGCATACCAGGTGCTACCCAGTGGCTCTTGGGGAATAAGGAATCCTCCTATGGCAGATCTGCCTCATCGTGGTTCTGTTCTGCGTCCCAATAGTCCTGATAGGGTTTGCCCTCAAGCAGATTGCGTTTGTCCTGTATGCCAATCCTATTTCAGGCGAGGATGGTAAGAGTAGAAAGCACATTAATAATATATTTACTAGTAATTAACATAACATATAGAGTGTAAATTAGTGTAGAATACAGAAACTTTGTTATTTTACGGAGATGCTATTCCATCATATCCATGGTTGTCTATATTTCTTTATATTATATTAAAACAAAAACACTTAAAAAATAATAAAAGAATAATGTATAAAAATACATTATGTTTTTACGACATGCAGGTGCGAATACCCTGATGGCACAACGAGCCTCATCAGACAAAGAGCCGCTAGAGTCAAGAAAGAAGGCGGCCAAGATGCTGCTTGTAATTGTTCTACTGTTTGCGTTCTGTTTTTTTCCAAATCACCTTATCAACGTGTTCAGATTGCTATAGTTTGCCCACATCAATAAAACACAACACAACACATTATATAATGCTTTCATATATCGATGAAACCAGCGTCGTGTGTGAATACTATTCACCATTCGTGTTCTTTAACTATTTCTATTGAAAACCATTTATCTTAATAAAACAATGTACATCATCCACACTTGCTCGAATGCCGTATACGTAATATTTATTGATTGATGTATAGCGTGATAAATATAAAATGATAACAATACATATACAACGATGCGTGGGAAGTAGAAATAAAACGTATGAAACATGATGTCATTAATGACAAACACATTTCTGAGAAGATTGAAAATATGAATTGCATGAACTCTTGATTTCCAAAATGTTATCCTTGTAATGTCTCAGCGATTTACCGATGCTTCACAGATATGCAGACCTCTGGGGCAACGCATCATCAGAAAAACCACATACATTATTTAATTATTCAACGACAAACAAAAACAAAGTTTAAACACAATTTATTCCTTAAAAGGGTTGGCATTTAAATGTCAAGGCTGGGAAGATTTGTATTAAACAGATTCCCCCGGGAACGGCGGGAAAAAGCAGTATATTTTGTCAAATCCCTGTGACAAGAGGGAAGTGTGTTTATGGAAACTATGCCGATAAACATTATTCTTTGGTCTCCAACACTGGTGCAGTTCATTACACATTATCCTGTCGTCGGGGGTTGAACTCTACACATTTGACCTGGCCGACTGACGGTGTTCCAAACGCTGTGAAGTCCCAGCCTTGACGATGTATGCTTCTAAAGGGAGGCTGTCAAACTTGCCAATACTGAAATTTAACAAAATCTGGCAAGCATCGTGTTACAATAAGTAATATAGTGGGAGGTAGGATGGTTAAATGTAAAATTCATAAAGCAGTGACTTACTCGGTTTACTGGTCAGCTCGAAACGAACTGATAACGAGAAAAACAAGCGGTTTATATAATCGGACGAGTCTAAGTGATACAATGGACTAGGTAGATGGGTTATACCATAGCAATTCATAAAGAAGGGGTTTTAAGAGCTTCAGCGTGGAAAATAGCCTTTGCGTTGAATAAGATAGTTTATTCTTAAGCGAATAAACATTATTAGATGCTCGATAGGATTTCTCTAATGCAATACAATGTCAATAGCTACCACATTGCTAGAAGAATTACAAAGACATGTTCACAGATTAACAAAAACAAATTCCACCCTGACAAAGTTTCGACAATTCCAGAACATTGTGCACCAGGGAAGGAAATGCCACAATGGAGTTCGATATATCATCGTAAAATACATTTTGTTGTAAGAAAAATCATAGCTGGAAATGTATACAGTCATAAATCGTTACAAGCGCGAAATGATCGTTGAATTAGGACATGTTCTATCGATTTCGATTAAAGAGGTGACAGACCGATTTGTTAAGTAAACAATGCATACATTAAATGTAACGATAGGTTTGGGCACAAGCCTTTTAATAGAAAATACCTGATGGAGCTTGCTCTTTTGTCTTTTTTTAAGATCTGAAAATCTGTTTTTGATAATACTTTACGTGGTTAAATCCGATGTTTTAATTCGTATATTCTAATACATGTATTGATAAACTTAAACAATTGCCAAAACCTGTAAACAATTTTCTTTTAAGGAAAAAAACACTTTGTATTTTTGGATGGAAATTGTTTACTTTAACGTTTCTTACGCTTACGTTAGTAAACAGTCTTTTAAATTAATGCACTTTATTATCAAATACTTATATTTATATGAATGCCGTAGCGTAATCAATTGAAGTGTATTGGCGTTCATCTCATGTCAAATACCTGTTTTTATAAGTATGTGCCCTAATTTGCTATAAGGCAGGTGAACATTGTCTACTGCTCTCAAATTTGAGGATTTATTTCAAGAATGCATTCCATTATGCATGATTGACTACACAATATTAAATTTTGAACAACCATATACATACACGCTACTTATTTTTTGGTTAATTATAACGTAAAAGAAAAAAAAAATGTTTATGAATTAGAATTATTTTTTGAACATTAAATGTCATATAAATGAAGACTTTTTTATTGCAGATAAATTTCGTCGTGATTTTTAACGGACGATTGCTCTACAAATTCTGAAACGAACCGTTCGGGACATGAAAAGTATGTATGCAAGTATATCATAGCATTGTTGCAACAACATTAACAGTCATTTACGTCCTCCACCTTTAGTATCATCATGAGGAGCGACGTTTAAAAAACCAATTTTTTTAATTTGCTTTCATTTGAACGTTGCACTTCAAGTTCAAGTTTAAATTTCCTCCACATTTAACAAGATAAAACAAGTATTTAGGTATAAACGGAATCAAAGTCAATTTTGCATAGTGTTTCGATAACAAAGCGTATACCCTCTGTCAAAAAATGCAACTGTAAGTTTAAGGAGAAACAATGCTTCATACAACTACAATTCTGTCTTGCTAACAACAGTGCTTTTATGCGTGTAAATATGGTAATTTACTAATGTGTAGTTGATGCATGTGTGTTGGTCATTATCGACAAGCATTTGCAATTTTGTTGAAGTTTTGCTAGTTAAGATATATGTTTATTAATATCATCTTCTGGTATATTTATCTATCAGTAGTAGTATTTTGCGTTATCATATAATGCCGTTTTGATCGGAATTCAGTGACAATAATTTGGAACGTTTTAAACATTAAAATCATTCATTATTATGTTTATCTGACTAGATAATTTTTCAATTTATGTTTTACCGAACAACCATATATTTTATGTCAGCCGTCCAATCCCCTTACAGAACGGACCCGACCACCATGCATTTTAATGAAATCCAGCCAAACTCACACCGATATGTGTTGAAATGTCTTAAAAAAACTGGACCTGAATTGTTGGACGTAGAAGTCTGTCAGACTTTCCGTTTACTGTTCAACGTGTAAATGCAGTTTGACGTGTTTTGGCATTAGAATAAATCTTATAGCGTGTAAGTGATTGACAAACACATTTTTGTTAATGAAAAGCAAGTGTTGCTTATGAAATCAATACACCTTATAAATTATGTTTACAAGACAAGACAAGACAAGACAAATGTTTATTTGTAAATAAAGGCCACCGGCCCCAAGTACAGAATATATAAGTAACAGCATATTTTTTTTGAGTTGTGATACATCAAGTTTGAACATCAATTTCGATCTGCATCTTTCTTTTTCATGATTTCGTTTACAAACAAGGCTATGCTTTTTAGTTTTCTTTCATCAGAAATGTGCATAAGTTTGCAAAAATGTAGGAAATTGTGATCACCATTGTACCATGAAAAGATATACATTTGCCTTTTTTGGTTAAATTTTGGACATTTAAAAAATACATGAAACTCATCTTCAATACATAGTATTATTAAAATAGAATGAACAATATGTACATTATCGGTGTTCTCGTGAAATTCCTAAATGTCGGCCAATTTCAATTGTTAATTTATGGCTTGAACAGCGGAATCTAGCAACTGACTTTCGAACATAAAATGGTATATCGATAAACAAATATTTTTCGATGAATTATATAAGGGAATACTGATGACCGCGTTGGCACGAACATTTTCAATTAGGGATGCTATATTGGTTGAGGATATGACTACGGAATGCGGATCATGAGTACACTTAGCAACGTTGTAAGACAACAACATAATTGATCAATCTGAACTGTTAAAAATGTGTGTGCAATTCTTCGCCAGATTAAGGCTCATCAATCAATCTGTGTTTCTTATGCCATCTTTTTATACCCCAAGTGACACAGACGATATAATCAACAGAAATGGACAAGTCTTCGTCATTTGTCTATATACGAAGCTTTAACTCCGGTACACGTCGTCAACGCACGAATGAATATATTACGTCCAGAAACACGTTCGATCAATTTCATTGAAAAGTCCATCCTTAACAATCGGTTTATTTTGTTTTGTTTTTTGAAGAAAAAAAATAAAATATATAACACGTTTATTTATAAAAGGCCCTTGCAACCATCATCAACGGTGTTTGCAACCACACATGAAACGTGTTTTTCAAACACTTAATCTTTCCATCTATATTTCACCACGTTATGTGACAGCATTAAATCCCCAATGATTTGCCTTAACCGTTCCAAAGCAGAGATGACAGTTTTAATCATCGTAAGTTTACAGTTTGTGTTCTGTAATAGAGTTTCTGGAGTCAAATCATTGCGTGTATATTTTTATTGTATTCGTAAAACCGATATATGTATGTATACAAATGTAAATGACAATAAAGAAAGTTGCTTACTCCTTACTTTAAAGTCAACACTTGTGGGAGTATCGTGTTAATTGTATACACATGTATATTTAAATTGAAAATTACTTTAATACATTGGTGTTCTTGGTCACAAACTGTCAATCGATATGATGTTTATTTCTGAAACTAGATTTGATGTTATATTTAGTTGTTAACGATCAAATATTAAATGATCGCTTTCAAATGCTTGCTTGCAAATGCTTATCTGTATTCGTATTTCTACACGTCAATTCATATGGAGCCGGGATAGAAATGTTGCTGTATTTTCCGTTCAGCCGCCGGTATTTTCCGTATTTATTTCGTCATTATAAGACGCCGAGTGAACTGTTATTGTAAAACGCAGACTAAAAACGACTGGGTACTAGGCCCTCGGGCATCGATTATTGTTCGGCAGCTGTATTCGTAGGAACAGTTTAGTTGCATGTGTATGTTTCTCTATTTATACTGATTGCGTGTGCGTGTTCGTACATTTGAGTATGCCTGTGGCTGAAAGACACCCGTCCACTTACTTTGAAATTATTATAACAAACCACTGAAAGTGTCGCCAGGAGGTGATAAGTGTGCAGTAAATCCGGTACAAGAACCTGGGACCTCCGTCAAGGAGTGTGTTCTGCAGAGTTTCTTTTTTCTTCTACCTACATGTAGTTGGATTTCATTTTAGATATCGAGTCACATTGAACATTAAAAACCTGATTCCAAAAGCCCCACCAGTAAATTGAAATTGACACGGCCTCATGTTGGCAAAATTGTCGTATCATGGTAAAAGGTGCAGCCGGTCCTCAACTCAATCCATGGACTTCTCTACTTAGTGAGCTAAACGATCCGGTTACACAGGCTATCGACAACCCATAATGACTTCGGAAATGTCAGAAATATGGTCTTAATTGCATTATAAATGTAATACGTTCCTTTTAATCTCAACCCAGAAACCATCGCTGCAGCTTACCGTTAGGCGATGTTTATTGCATTAAAGAAGTTATGAGCCCTTAATAATCTGCACCCATACAAGCTTCAAATTGGGATTTTATGGTAAAGTGGATTATATAAGTGATGTACTTATATTTGTATGCGCGATACCTGTATGTGCGTATACGGTCTTAATGCCACGGTAGAATTAATGAGTGCTTAAACGGTATTTATTGCATTATATAATTTTAGACCCGTATTTATCTGTGCCTTTAATGTTTTGCAGGTTATTATATGGTTTTAAATGCAATGGAAAACTTATGATCCAGACAATCTTTACATGTTTCTTACACGGTTTAATTAAGGTTTTAAAGGCTATGGGCTTATATATATATGCACTCAATTAAATGTCACATGTGCGTATATGGTCTTTATTGTTTCATAGACGTAAAGAACCCCTATAGATCAGCGTCGAGTCAACCTTAAACCGTTGATTATTATTTTTTAAATTATATTTCGAGCACTCAAACACCGTTTCAAGTTTGACTATGCAAATATATTCAAATGTAGTATCATTTAATTTAAATATTTATTTATATTATTTTACCCTGATTTTAAGGACAAACGTTTTTTTAGAGGTAATGCTAATTAACAGCAAACTAAGTAAAATTGAAGAGGTCTTCAAAAATATTTCATTAACGACTCATTATTGACCTATACTCATTTACATCCACAAAAAAGTGGCGTATTAGGTCTTTATTGCATTTATTAAGGAGTAATACACGCTATTAATCAGAATGTGAAGGATGCCTGTTCGCAGATTACGACATAAAATCGCCCTTTGACAAATACTGGACACAGAGATAGGGACTCATGACTTCCATACACCCAATCGAAGTCGAGCAACAAACGAAGCATGTGTACACATGTTCTCTTTTAATCTTCATCTAAATACCCCATACACCGTACTCGTCTGCATAATGCTAACAGCGGGACTTCGGAAAATAACCTGAGTGTTCTGTTGTGCTAACAGAGATATCGATCGGTTACAATTTGCACTGAACTGGTTCACGGCTAAACCTCGTTTTG
Source organism: Dreissena rostriformis (assembly GCA_007657795.1). Lineage (NCBI taxonomy): Eukaryota > Metazoa > Mollusca > Bivalvia > Myida > Dreissenidae > Dreissena > Dreissena rostriformis. Next base: position 160,958 of record VMBQ01000560.1, on the reverse strand, counting down.
CTAAATGCTAAAAGACAAATGCTTATGGACAAAATCACTCAAAAACGACTGTTGCATTCATCAATCAGTTTGTTGTTAAGATAAATTTGAAATGCAGAACACGATATTAAATGATAGAATAAAACATTTCTGTGTAAAATACTTCGTTTTATTCAATGGCAATTAGTCAGTTGAAATTAAACCAATAGAATTGCTAAAAAGAAATAACGTCATTAGAATTTTCACTTCCCCATATTGTTTAAGATTAACTAATTCAAATTTATAATGATGAAGTAATGAATTATAAGCAAATACTAGTCAAGTACATTAACAAAGTTTGTTATTTGGAATAAAGATGTACTCTATGGGCAAACATTATCCATTTAAACGCCAGAACAGTCTTTCACATGAATTTAATATTTACTTAATTTCCCTTCCATTGCATCGTGTAGTTTAAATATCAATTGCACAGTGCCTCTACTACGGTGAGCATTCATGCCGTTTCAAGAAACATAATACTGAATAAGTCGGCGCTCCCGTGAAAACAAAAGATAAAAAATGTTGTTCTAAACCATTAAGTATCACTGTAAAGAGTAATATTTGTGTGGTTCAAACAGAATGATAACACAGTGAAGCAAATAGTTTGATGATATATGACGAGATAAAACATCATTCGTTTCCAATTTATTTATTTATTCGGAATCAGTTATTGCTTACATTGCGTATGTGCCACTCATGATGTGCTTACCGTACACAGTATATCACAGGCTTTAAATAAATGTATTGCATGATTACGAGCTCAAATATCGGTACTGTATTATCAATTATAAACATGTGTTGGACACTTTCTTACATAGGTATAAATACAGTTGTAAATGAAAGAATGGATAGGCCCTTTCGATGGAAAAGAATCTGTTTATTAATAACCAATCGTATTTTTAAGTAATTGTTTCATTTGTACTATGTTGGGGCTGTGAGATTTCGTGTGTTGTTTTTAATTAACTAGTAAAGACAGACTAAATTAGTCTTTGGTATTCTATTTAGAGAAAAAAAAACATGTTAACTTTTATTTAATGGTAACCTTTATATAGAGTCAATGTGTATTAGGAGGAATTTCATTTTATTGTTCACAAATACAAATTTCTTGTATTCCCATGATGCATTGTAATTTTAATTCGAAGCGAATGCGACTAGATTGAAGTGAATTATTTAAAAAAAGGATTTAGTAATGATATTTATTAATATTTAGTATGTTAATTACTAGTGAATGTTTGCTTAAATGTTTATAACACCAGTGTTTTATAAACAGGGAGTTCACCTGACAGCATATTTCTCCAAACAATATTGCGATATGTCAACCATAGTATTACTTTAGTAGCTGAGTTGTCGTTACTAACTTAAGACATTCCGTTTGTAAAGCAAACATTATCGTAACTAAATGCTTTTGTATTTTTTTTCGAAACACAACGCATTTTTACATTGGAAATAAAACTATTGGAAGTTTTTACATAACACTTTGTGCAGTATTGCAGTGCAATGAGACCGCTTAGGGCAGAAACGATCTATTAACTAATTATTGTTTAGTAATTACATTGTTAGAAGTTTATAACTAGTCCTTAGCATATAACTATGTCAAATGGTAATGCAATGTAAATTGTTTACATAAATGTTAATATACGAAGTTCCAATAATCGCGTCTTAACGGTTAAGCGTCGTCATGTTCACGTCAGACAGAAACAGTGTCATGTAAGCTCATGTGTCTGATAGTTAAATGAAATCGGTAAGCTGATTTGAAATAAGCTGCTAACTCAAGCAATTATGTAGATTAGTATAAATATGAATACAGCTTTAAAGTACGATGTTTAATGATTGAGTAATGCTCTTTAAATAAATAAGAAAACTGACTGGTGCTCGAGAGAAAAGAGATAGCGGAGATCGCTCATATCGGTCGGAGCGGCACAGGGGGTTGACTAAAGATGCCCAAGAATAAACAAAAAGACCGGAGCTTGTGTGATCACAACTCAGCCTTGCCGGCATTATAACACAGTAGAACATTGAACGTAATAGACTTATATGCTAGACGATCATTGCGTTTCTTTAGTTATCAGTCTCTTAAAATAATGATTGGAATGTTATGCAATCTCTCAAAATGAATGACACGTAAACCAGCCGATAGAATAATGGATTAACATCATAGCTATGAAGTTTATTTGGCGCCGACCTTGAGTGCGGTGGTTAATATGGAAAGCTATCTTTTGTTTGCTCTGGTAGGAGTGGTTTTTATAGGAAATTTCTGTTTAATGTATCATTATATTTTATGTTTATGAAATTCTGAAAAGTAAATTATAAAAATGCGAATCTTTCATTTTATTCAGATGATTTATTTCAAGTTGTTCTTATCATTTGGAGTGATGCTTCAACAAGTGATGCAAATAAGAAATTGTACGTTTCAGCGCAAATTATTAATACGGGAGACAACTCTGGCAGGTGTACGTTACCGGTTCGCAGAATACTTTTGTAGACACAGTACTATTGGCGAACAAGCTGGTTTGGTCGATAGTACATTCCTCAAAAAGACTTATTCGTTTATAATATTTAATATCTATAAAGAACATGATTTATTTGCAAATTGCAAAGCAGACAGACACTTGGACGTGCAACCAATTGGTTAGTGCGTGATACTCGCTTGTGTGCTTGCACTTGTATACATACGTGGGTTTATATGTGCGTGCGCGACAGCGCGATGTTTGTGTGTATCAAGCATTATTGAAAATGCGCTTGACTTTTGGCGAGAGGTACCGAGCTAGTTCTAAATGAATATAAGACAGAAGCATGGTATACGTTTGACAAGCAATGTAATAGGTATATGCACAACACTTTTCTACCACAGGTTAATGGTCTTGTGAATGCTAAACACACATCTTAATATTTCTGTGCTTAATGGAATTGGATTTCATAAACTTAAAAGATGAACTACAAATGTACAGATCAAAGGAAATGTGAATGCACAATTTCGTCGAGCCAGTGTTCCGAAAACTAGATATATAGTAGTAACAAGTACACTCAGTCTCAGTTAGGTAAACATTTGTGATAAAATTAAAATATCAAGGTCACACGTTAAGTTCAAATGACCAATTTGGTTATAAAACAGTTTGTTTGTACTGTTGCTTCGTCATTCGTCATCCAAGTTTTAAAATTATTTCACCAAAATGTGTAACAAAGTCACACTTAAGGTTAAAGATTAATATGTTCATGGTCCAACTTGTTAAATAATTAAAAGCTTAATTGAAAATAAGTTCGACATGTTGCCGACACACATCTAAGCTAGACAATTGTTGTGGGGACACCCGTACTGCGTGCAATTAAGTCCAAACTTTGTTTTTATGAAATCGAAACAGTATATTTCAACTCGCTAAACAAAGACAGTCCTGCTTTGAATTGGTATGCTACTATAATTGATTTTAGACCCGTATATATGTTGAATGTTTGCCTACCGGCTACATTATTTTTCCCTTTCTTAGGTTTGCTTTAAAATCTTTGCTTAAATGCAAAATCAAACATTGTTCTGTACATACATCAGAAATAACCATCACTTTAATAAAACGTTGGTTTGTTTAGTATCTTATAAATCATTTATGAAAACTGAATCTAGTTGCAAAAATGATTAATTACTGTGATTGAATAATGTATTTGCATATGATATTACGACTGATATTGTTTAACTTGTGTAATAATATAAATTGTAAAAAAGCGCCACTTTGATGTTTTGCATCTAAAGCGTTCTTGTAAATTAATAAAACACTTTTTTACTTCTATTTCCGAAAGGACATTTTTGTGAATTTCTAAGTACAAATATCATACATATTTCGTTGGAATATCGTTCTATGTAAATGGGATGTTCTTCAATAAATACACAAAACGTACCTGTTTTCCATACTTTTAAGGTCAATATAACTGCGTGTGTCATTAGTTTGCCATAAATACGATAAGGCAATCTTTTTTAACAGAAAAGCGACAAAGAAAACATCAGTTATCACAATATAAGATAAAACATCTTCAGTGGAACGAGTCCAAGCAATAAGGATGTCGTCGATCATATTTTATGAAAGACTACGTCGAATTATGACAAAGTGTTACTAAGGAACATTGAAATGCGCTGGGGCAAAATGAGAAATATTAAAAAAACACAACAAATATCAGCAAAACAGACGGATTAAATCAATCTGGTTTTTGTGATCAAAACGACAAACACAAACTACTTTTCAAGCACACGCACACACTTAAAGAGATATTTTCAAACAGCTAATTATTGTAATAATACTCGCACGCTTTCACCCCTATTCTTCTACGATAACGCATCTTAAACAAGCATATCACCTACAGTTAGTCAGTCAGTAAATCTGTCAGTCAGTCAGTCAGTCAGTCAGTCAGTCAGTAAGTCAGTCAGTCAGTCAGTCAGTCGGACAGTCGGTCAGTCGGTCAGTCGGTCAGTCGGTCAGTCGATCAGTCGATCAGTCAGTCGATCTGTCTGTCTGTCTGCCTGTCTGCCTGTCTGTCTGTCTGTCTGCCTGCCTGCCTGCCTGCCTACCTGCCTGCCTGCCTGCCTGCCTGCCGGCCGGCCGGTCGGCCGGTCTGTCTGTCTGTCTGTCTGTCTGTCTGTCTGTCTGTCTGTCTGTCTGTCTGTCTGTCTGTCTGTCTGTCTGTATTTCTGTATTTCTGTATTTCTGTATTTCTGTATTTCTGTATGCTTGTTAACATTTATGATCACGATGTTTATTCAAAGTTATGTTTATTTAAAGATACCGTTATAATGCATTTACCTTACAAACTAAGATCGTTTGACTCTCTGTGAAGTCATTTGCAAGAGTTTCAATTCCTTCATGAATTGCATCTAATGATCGGTTTGTATGTGGAAAATTTATCGCAATTTTATTTGTTAGAAAACACTTTTATTCCACAAGCTCTTTCTCATGTGAAAGTAATAGTTATTCCAAAACATGATGCACTTAGTTGTTTTTAAACATCAGTCGTTTAGTGTGAACACACATCATTGGAAACTGTTGACGTAATACACTTCTGATTTGAGGAAACAAAAAGGAAAAAGGAAACTTCATAGAAATTATCAGAATATAAAATCTTGTTAACCTCCGATCGTCTATCATCTATTGCAAGTGACCAATTAACAAGTACACATACATGTACATGCATTACCATGCCTTGCAACTGTTTGTCCAACCGTGTACAAATAATCGATCGGAATACGCAGCCATGTGTATGTGTTTACCAATACAAATACAATCCCATATGTAACTACAGTCATTGACAAGTTAATATCCACCGGCCTATACAATATTGTCAATACCATACACAAAACAAATCGGAATAAAATGATAAATGCTGGGATTACTGTCTCGGAACGGTCATTTAAAATTATTGAGAGTTTTTTAACAGGAGTTTTAAAACATTGACATTTAGATTGACAGGTGTCGCTGTTCATAGTAGTTAACTCTCTGTAAAACAAGTCTAAACGGTAAAATATACTTTTTTGTATTGTTTTCGCCGGTTCCATACATAAAATCGGCTTAATTACTTCGTATCGTTAGAAACAAGCTTTTCACATTTAGAAAATTATATATTATATAAAAGCGGGAGCATGTATATGACGATAAAGAACACAATAAAATTGCATGCCACAAGCACGTTATGACTAGATCGATGGTGTACCATACAATGTGTACTAATTATACTTTCATCAAGCCCTGCAGATAACTTAATTGAAACCGCCGCTAAATTATTTCACGACGACACACGGTACTACTTTTACTCGTCCAAATCAAGACTACAATCCTGCTCCTAGCATAAATGTACTGATTAATTCCAGCAATATTTAACATTTATATGTGCGCTAGACAATGAAGACATCACCCGTCACGTTTTTATTATTTGTGTCAGAAAAAATATGATTTTATCTCTGAAATCATCGTTCAATTCCGTATTTAACAATATATATGTTCTTATTTTATATAAAAAAATGATAATCAAAACAATCATTTAATCTGACTTTTTCACAACATCAATGTTCACGGTTAAACAAAAAAAAACAGCTATAGCGGTAAAACTGAACAGTGATTTGGCACGAAATTACGTCTGTCAAGAGAACTGACGTCATAAACAAACTGACGTCAGTTTGGTGCATTTCCTGATACATTCAAACGGGATGGAGCGAAAGAAAAACAAAGGTAAGATTCCTGAGATTTATATAATTTAACTTTCTTTTTTTCATTTTTTGCGTTTAGGTGTCAATAAAATTGGCATTTTCATATGTGTGTTAATTCTAATTGCATACAAAAAATACGTTTTTGTGATATATTTGCATAAACAAATATCATTTAAATGAGCGACGTACGACTTTTTTTATTTAAAATAAAACAATGTCTTAAAAAGGTCCAGTTTAACGTTTACATTTTGATATTTGAGATAAATATTGAAGTTATTATTGCTATGGCTATTTGGTATTTTTTTCATAGAGTAGGTACTGCAAATTGTATTGCGTTCGACACAAAAATAAGAAAATTATGAATGTTTTCTTATGTCTTAAAAATGTCCAGTGGCGTCAAATTTAAACCTCATATGTTCTTGGCGTCAAACGTTTCTCCTGTTATTTTACATGTTGCGTGATAACTTTAATAATGGAAATAAAAACTTTTTATCATTTTAAATATATGTTTATAGGTTCGGAGTCTCACAAAGAATCAAAATGTCACATCCGTTCGACCGTTATAAACAACTTAAGAGGGAAAAACAACAGCAAAAAAAAGGGAAATAAACAAAAAGTATTATGAGAAAGCCAAAGGAAATAAAATAATTTCAAAGTGTCCAAGGGCAGTCTTGAAACGAAATCAAGGACATCGAAATAAGTTAAAACAGAACAAATTGAATGAAAAGAAAGCTAGACACAGGGAATATCAACGCCGTTATGAAACAAAGAAAAAAGAGAAACAACAACGTGATTTATTTACACCACCTCAATACAGCAATAGAATGGCACGGTCGCGCGCAATTGGGCGTTTAAGGAAATTATTACCGGCATCGCCAAATCAGAGGACACAGTTAATGGCTTCGTATTTGAAAACAAAATCGCCCACAGTACACAATCTTAAAGATGTTTTTCAGTGCAACAGCGGCGAATCCCTATCAACCAGTGTGCGTGCTGATATAAAATCAGCATTAAACAAAACAAAAAAAAACGCAGGTCCATTTTTTCTGCAATGAGTACAGAAGAAGTGTCAAAGCGAAGATGCAAAAGAAATCTTGCGAAATGCATGAAGAGAAGACTACAGCTGAAAGAGAAACGTGGCGAGGATTTGGAGCAGTTTCTGGTGTACAGTAGTGTACGACAATTACTTAAAGAAACTTTACTTGAAAAGGATGAAAATGAGAACTACTACAGGGCTGATTGCATCAACAGAAATTGTGGCGAGGAAAACGCTTATGTTATTAAAAAAAACAAGCAGTTATGAAATGTTTGCATACCTGTGCAAACAATTGGAGCCATTTGCCAGTCACCAATTTCCTGCTGTATGGCAAAATGACCAGTAAAACAGAACATTAAACTTCTCAAGCTAAATGACGTAGTCTGCATCAACGATTTTTCCGAGAATTACCGGTAAGAAAATTTATTCCAGTAATTTGTCTATGTAAAAGAGTTTTCTAACACATATCATTACCATGTTGTTCATTTTATAAAAAATAAATATCGCACACATACAAGGTGCTACGTATCGAACGCCGTCAAACACAATAAATGCAACAAAATAGCTGTAATATAGCTGTTTTATTCTTTTTGTATTTCATCTCCTATAGTTGAATTGGTGTATTTGTATATCACTTTATAGAATATAACATTTTTTATATTTTAATAGAGTGGCAGCAAGAGACGAATTGCAATCAGATTATTTCCAACGTATAGAGGTGATATTGCACGCGACGATACTTCACCGGCGCGCGCTGTTAGAGGAGGACGGCAAGGAAAGTACAGACGACACAGTTTATAGTATTTAGCCCAGATGACAAACATTACCATCATTTCGTACATAGGTATCTATTTTAGTTCATCTTGCGTAAACTTATTGTGATGGAAATACGCTCATTTGCTGCTTCTTTTATTGTACATAATTTACTTAAGTGTTGCCCTGTCACATTCAAAACAAGTTTGTACAATCAACATTCACTTCCTAATTAATCAACAAAATGTTAAAATGAAAACTAAATAATTCATTTTTATTGGATGTCGTTATTTTGAAGTAAAGATAAACATTAAATATCGCCTTTTATTTAACAAAACATTTAAATTTTTCAGAGTTCAATCCCTTATCCATGACTACCTTAAATCTATAGCCTATGACACCAACACATTGCACGAATGGACCGACGGATGCCAAGCCCAGTATAAGTCGCGTAATTATATGGGAGCCTTCAGTTATGAGACAGACGACTTTGAGTACAAGCGGGTTATCAGAAACCTTTTTGAGACGTCTCACGCCAAAGGTATATCAAAATTCACAAATTATCAAACCGAATGACATGTTAACGGATGTAACACATTAATCAAATATACCACACGGCTTTTCATGCATGCAGACGACATTGACATGTCTAGAGACAGATACCTCAAACCAGTCAAGGAGAACAGAAGTGTACACCAAATCCTTTCAACAGAAACCGGAGTACTTAGAGTCTCTTCTCTATCTTGTTACAGTTGTGAACATTGCATCAACTCAAACTTTGACAGTTGTACTAAATGCACAAAAAAAGACATGCAGGAATGTTGTTATGAAAAAAATGTGGTAGTCGTACCGATGATAGTGACACAAGTGAAGATATTGTGTCTGAACCTTTTTCAGTTAAAGACTCTGTGAGAAATGACAGCCTCGTTGTGGTTTTCACAGACGAAGTAAATGAAGACTGTTACCTTTTCAGAGATAACCAAGCGGCAGTTACGTTGAAGAAAAATGAACAAGACGATTGGGGAAGTGTATTCCCTAGATCTGCCGAAGTTATTACGGGACATAACTATAAAAAATGCGGGCCCTTAAAGTTCAGTCTGATGAAGAACAAGTCTGCTATTGTTATTGTCAATTCAATTGTTTGTTTGCTAGAAACTGTACAAGCAAATGTTAAGGTCGCTATTCCTGAAAATGATCACGAACGTGTTTTGTCATGGATAGAAGGGTGCAATGAGAATAATGTTACACGGTAATTCCTCCTGGCTATGCTTTATAGCATATAAATATACTCATGACTGAATTTAGTGTATGGTTAATGATAACTACACAAAATGTAAAAATAAAGTATTTTCTAAATACACTTTAGAAGACTTGTCAGTGTAAATGTTTATAGTAGTTGCGTAAATTAAAAAGATATATATTTTTAATCAAAATGAATGGTACGCCCCGTTTGTATGTATATTTGTATCGAAATGTATGAAATATTGTTCTTATTTTTGGTTAAACAAGAAAACATGAATACCAGTATAATTGTTTCATCATTCTTTTTTAAATATTGAATATCGATTGTTAATTAACTTCACTTATTTTGCAAATGATAGTTTGTTTCTAGATGTGTAATTTAATAATTTTATTAAACGAGTGAGCACTACTTGAAGTTGTTATTCGTCATCATCGTTTTGTGTATGTTAAAGTGTATGAACATGATATTTGTTAACCTAAAATTGTACGTACAGTTTTATAATTTTATTGAAGCAAATAGAATATAATTATGGTAATATGTAATAAAGATTCACAGAGTTCATCAAGCTTGTTACATTCTTTGCATATACAAAAGACGAAATGAAAATGTAAAAATCTTACGTATTCGTAAAAATATCAAAAAACGACGTCGTTTAAGTGTTACGTTTGTGTACCTCACCTTTTGACGTTACGTCTAAATACGTGTTGCAGACATATTTTCTAGTACTGTATATTTTAACAAACAATTGTATTGATTGTATGTTATGAGCAGACTGATAAACTCATTCCTAATAACAAATAGCTATTTTATTTTCCGTACAGAAAGTACGTTCAATGGTGCAATTCAAGTGATTTTGAGTAGATTACTACGCCACGGTATTGATTGCGCGTCACGGAAAAGCTGGAACTTGGAATGGTCGCTAATTAATCAATAACACTGTATATGTAATTATTTTTGCCGCTGTGCTTTCCCAAATGTAATAAGTCAAGAATTGAATAATGTTTTTACTCTAACATGTGTTACTAAAAATACTTGTTCTATTAAGAACCAAAGTTATGTTCTTTCAAAAGAAGTAAAACTTGTTACATCGAGATGTATCCATACCAGACAAAATTTATTTAAATACATTTACAAAATAATCAATCACGTTTACAGTTCACGGCAAAAAGTACAATCATGTCCATTTTGTCGCTTCATTTCCGCACACCAATATATTTTGTTCAGTAAATAACATTATTTTAACAATTTGTTTTCCTCACAGTAACACATAGTGTCTATATGGTATCGACAGTAATCGCACACGTCACGATTCTTTACAATAACACAAGTACATCCTTTACTGCATTTTGTAATTGAACTGCAAACTACAGCAAAAAGGCACCAATAAACAGGCTGACATGGAACATATTGACAACGAAGACATAATAACATTGAAGTTTTAGTAAATTAGAAATACTATAATATCTCTTACAGACAAAATAGTTCAGTACTGGTTAGGCATGTTATCTCAGATGACGCGTGTATTGAGCAAACTGATTTGGCTGGTAAACGATTTTAGTATGAAGTTTTTGAACATCTTTAGTTATCATATAGCCCGCGTGTAGCCGGTGTAAACATCTTCACAGACATCTAGGAACAGCAATATTTATAGTCATAAGTATGCGCATGTAATAACTATTCAATTTTCAATTATATGTATTCGTTATGATGGGTTTGTCTAACTGTATCATGTTCTGTAAGAAATGCAGCATTGTGTTATCGTGAATAACGTAATTCGTAGGAGGAATATATCACGGGGCATCATGTCATTTTTCGGCGTTGTTGTTTAAGATAGGTTTTGTCGTAGATTGCGTTCGATGATATCGTGCAGCGTTAATATTGACTGCCCATAGACTATTAAACAGGGGATTGTTATGATTGCATTATTCACGGTATGGCTATTAATAATGATGATGTTATCTCAAATAAATCATGACTTGTCTTTTATATAGCTACGCAGCAAAATTCGGGGATACGAAAAGACGCGTACCAATATTTGTCCAGCAGGTGAAGATTAAAGACAAAACCCGGGTTTTTTCTTTATTTTAACGCCGATTGAGTTAATTTTTAAGGACAGCTCTTGTTTATTCTTAACACATAATGCCAAACAACGAATCAACTGGTATAAACTTAATTCTTATTCGATACATTGCCTTCTCTGAGTGTTAATACAAACGGCGACTGAACAAATCAGAACGAAATGACATGGCTTTTCCACTGACTTTATTAGGATCTGTCACTGTAGAATTCATAATCTCCGATCGGAAACAATATGCGCTCTATGCCTAAATCATGGCTGCTTTGTTTCTGACGTATCGTTCAGACGTGTTTGCGGGTTTTAAGGTCGCCAACACGACACCACTCAATAATAACAAATCACCGCCGGAAACGACAAATTTTAAATTATATTCGTGTATGTAACGGTACTTTTGTTACCGCCCGCCTCTCAGACCGCAAACGTGGATTAACAATACAAATCAAGTGTTTACCTTTACGCATTATGTTACTACTTTTGTTACCCCCCTCTCCAACTCGAAATGTGGACTCATTAAAAATCAAGTGTTTACCTTTACGCATTATGATACTAACACCATTAACTGTGATTTATTATACATATCTTATCACATTGTCGAAATCTTGTCAATGTATAGAACATGTTAAAAAGATTACTCCTATGCTTTCACACCCTCTACGTCAGAAAACTTTTATTTACCATGTAAACATCGAGGCCGCGTTGAGCAGTGTTTACACAAATGAATCTACAATCAATGAATTGTACTGCGTATTGAGGGATTATACACGGGAATTATGATTATATTTATTTTCCATGCAAACAACGTGGTCGCGTTGAATAGTTTTTACTTAATTGCAACTGCAACAAATCACTAAATTAAATACTGAGTATGAATAGTAATTCTCGGATTTTAGTGAAAACGTTTTTCTACGTTACATCAAGTAATGATCCACGTGTTTTTTTGTAGCAGTAGTATTGCGATATTAATTTCACGTTAGTGTATATAAAAGATTAAAGCCGTGTGTAACTGGGGATTAGTTTAGCTACGAGTTAAGTCTTCTATTGTCAACGCAAATGATATATTCTCACTCAAATTTACTGCAGTAATTGTATGATGTTTGGCGAAAAAAACAAAGCAGTGGATATATAGTCTAATTTGTTATGCAAACAATATCATAGCAAATAAAAATGTTTAACAACTACAATAACGCGATACGAAATTTATTATTTAACATAATCATGGCAAATGGGTTTAAACGTATGTGATTCCAGCTTTTACAGCTTTTATGTGTTATGTTGTGTTGTGTTATTGTCCCATATGTGTAAGGCAAGTGGCCAATTATTTTAAATAGAATACTAGTTGATGGTACACAACTGTTTCTCCCGAATATGTGTATGGAATCTGAAGTTGTTTCTTTGAAATCATGTAAACGAAACAGCTTACTTATGCAGTAAGTACGAATTTAGTATCTTAGTATTGTTTTAAGTTCTGCGAAAGAAATAACCCAGACGATATTTAAAACATAAATGTAAGAAAAACGTTGGGATTACGCGGATTTAAAATCGTTTCTCTAATAAGATTCGGTAGTCGCATCCGGTTTTATGCTAGTACGTAACACACTACCTTTATTTGATAAAGTAACTGTAAACGTGTTGCTTATTACGTTTTCTTCAGCTGCCGAGTCTGGATCAGATGTGTTTTCCGAAAATCATTTGTTAATTAACGACGATCTGGTCCAAATGTAATTATAGCTTTCTAAAAAGTAAATTAAGTTCATGTCTATTTCCTGTTATAATTACTTCTTTGCAAGTACATTTAGACAGATTATGTCGCGTGGCTTTGGGTGTCAGACAAACGAAAGCGTGTTTTCGTCTCATTTTTTACACCGATTTTCAGAGAATCAGACCTTAAAATTATATCACTAGTACCAATACTGGTGATGAGTGGTTCGTTTTAAATCACTGAAAAAATTAACGTAATGTATGATCATTTTTAGCGTTTACCTCTGTGTACAACGAACATACTTGGATGAACATTTGAATATACTGAGCATGACCGAATACTTACTAGCTATGTATCAGACATGGATCTAAAGGTATAATGGTGAAAATACATGCGAGCTTTATTACAATTTATGATATATTAAAATAGCACCAGTGTGAGTTATTTCGTATGACTGAAATCAACACTTGTACTTGCATATCACACATACAAGTCTATGCGAGCGTGTGCAATAAACCCGGATGCAGTACCGACGCTGTTCGGAGAGAATGTTCGGACAAGTAAGCTTGTTTCAGACGTACAAATGTCTACTGCAAGGAAAAGAGAAGTCCAGAGGGTAAATGCTTTTAGGGTTTCGCTTGTTGATATTGGTATTATTTATGTTCATTGTTAAAAGAAATAAATATTTATATTTTGTATAGCTGTTACTAAATTAAAATTGTATAAAAGTTACTGACTCGATAAAATGGTTTAATTATTTGTTTATGCTTATTTTAAATATTTTTTAGGGAAGTAATTGCATTAATGCCAAAAATAATGGAACATAAACCTCAGAATTCATTATTGTTAACGAGTTCAACGGTCCCTTTTTTGTAGTGCATAATGTCATATAAAAAGTGTCGTATAACAAAACAATTATTATGTAGAATTTCAATTGTATTTAGTTTTATAAAGTGTACATGTTACAAGTTAAAAATGCAGTTGAAAATAGTTCATGCTAACGTACTAAATTGTAAAGAGATCCGAATATTCACAATTTCAGATCCTAAATGAGCATACAGAGGCTAAGCAGCAGATGGTGCCATCACAAGAGGACAGAAATAATCCAGAGCCATCCGAGCTGGAAGTGGGAGGGCCTCAGATTGCCTCTGAATCAGTCCAAACTCTGGTAGAAATTTATTAAAACTTCATTTATTCATGTAATATTTTTTCATATTTATTTTGTGTGTTATGCGGTGCTCAGGGCAGCTAAGATCTACTTGTAAGACGGTTGAGTTCAAAACTTTTGCAAATAAAAAATCAAGTGAATTGTTTTGCTTGGCTTCTGTTGCTACTAAGAACAAAAACTTTGCCGGGTCTATTTTAGAATGTTGTGCAGATATATTAATAAAACAATATTGATTGAATTCAAATTATGTTTACAATGAATAATATCTCTGTAATTGGTTGAAACATATTATAATTATATAATACCTTTTCTAATTCATGTTTTTTTTCTCATCCAAAGCCCAATTACCCTTTCAGATTGATGGCACTGAACCAGCTATTCAACTACAACTGCAAGATGAAGAGGTGGACCTCAACGACAACAGTGGCAGCTTTGATGAGGGTATGCCTGTCCAAGAACCGCAGGTACATGCTGTTATTTAATAAGTATGTATTGGTTTTATTTTAAAAACATATAACTGATCGTAAATGTCCTCCCAGAATTGGTTATAGAAGAGGAAGTCAAGGGAAGCGAAAGAAAACAATAATATGTATATGACTGTTAAAGTGTGTAACTATGCACGATCTTGACAAATGTTTGGTGAATAAAAATTAACTTCTTAATACTTGATATTCATACAGTTCAGTATAAAGTAGGAGAACCTCTCAGAAGAACATGTGTCCGAAAATTCAAATTATGCAATATATTTAATTTGGAAATAACACTCGACTGTATAGACAGTTATTGCATCATGTATATCATGCATGTACATTGTAATGCTAAATTTAGATTTACTGACCCAGCCGGTCATCATTGCTAATAGTGAAAACATGTCGCCATTAACGAATGTTTACGATTCACACCTAATCCTTTGGGTACGCTCCAATTTTTCTAAAACGCGAATGTTATGGTTAATGTTGGAAAATATACTTGAATAAGCTTTTTCCCTGTCTGCATGAAGCGCATAATTTTTCTAGCTAGATTAAATGAAATGTTACACCACCCTGTTCTTTTTCTTTAATATTTGGTGTTCTTGCAACATATTATGGTAAAAATATTACAGATTGATATATGTTAAAATCGTATAATCTCACTCCAATTGTGGATAAGAATATAAACTTGTTTCCCAAACAAGCATTGCAGCTGCATTAAGAAACACATTTTCATGAAGTACTTATTGTTTTTATACAGATAACAGCTGGGCCAAAGAAGCAGACGTCTGCAAAGGGTTGCCAAACTAATATCAATATACGTGAAAGGCATGCATCAAAAGGTAATATCAGAAAATAGAAATATGAAGTTGATAAGCATACATTTGAGAATATATTAACTTGGAGTGATATTATTCTGTTGCTTTTATATAAGTTAGAACGCTTTTTTTTCAAGGAAATTGTATAAGATCAAGCTTCTTTTGGTCATCTTTTGTTTTGGTTAAAAAAAGTAGTGACCTAATTGACAAAAAAATAGGTATGTCTGTGCAACTGTGTCCAAACAATATTGTTGCAATGGCCACTTTTCTCCTAAGTATCATAACTATTGTTTTCAAACCTCCGAAACTTATCCTTCAAATATCGTTTCAGTTTGTGTAGCTTTGTTTCAGGTACACAGACTCTTGGCAAGCATGCAGTCAAGATGGCTTCGGTAGGGATTCAATGCCAGACCACAAACCTTTGCATGTCAGTCGGTGTCCAGTGCCAGTTACATTCTTCAGAACAGGTCATTATAAGTACGTCAACACCAAGGAAGGCAACGCCCACCACGTACAGCAACCCAATTGATACTTCCTTCCAGTCTGTTTTTTTTCAGCCGGTTATGAGGATGATGTAACTGCTGACCCTGACTTCCACTTAAACAAGACGTGCAGCACAGAAGCAGATCACGAAGAAGTATCAAAGTAATTCACATAATAAGTGTTGTTCACCTTATAATGTAAAATTAAAAAAGCAGTCTCCAATGGTTAAACTTATTGAACTTCTTTTAACTTGTTTCATTTTTTTTATGCCCCCGAAGGTGGGCATATAGTGATCGCACTGTCCGTCTGTCTGTCCTTCTGAAATTCCGTCACACTTTGCGTTTAGGTTTCGAAAAATGCTCATAACTTCTATGTCGCTCCACATGTAACCTTCATATTTGGTATGTGTGTGTATCTCATAGAGCTGCGCATATTGAGTGGTAATAGGTCAGGGTCATACTTCAAGGTAAAACAACAACAACAACAAACAAAGTGGTGCAGTAGAGGGCATTGTGTTTCTGACAAACACATCTCTTGTTTAATTTGCTTACACATTAGGAGCACAAATTAGAATTTTAAATTGATATTATTGAATGTTTCATAAAGAAATTTACGTGGGCATTTTTGTAACATGTTTAATTAGTGAGTTTTTGCTGTTAATTCTTTGCGATAGATTTTGAGCAAAATTCTGTTTCATTTCAGTACTGATGTCCGTGAGCAGAACAAGTACTTAGTGTTTGAAGAGAACCTGCTTAAGCTGTTCAAGACATGCCTTCAATGTCGGTTGCCTGCAGCAGGACACATCAGCCAACGAAGTGGCTCCTACATCGCCATTAGGCAGACATTTGAATGTGGCTACTCACGGCGGTGGGAGTCACAGCCAAAAGTTCAAGACATTCCAGCTGGGAATCTGCTTCTCAGTGCAGCAATACTGTTTGCTGGCTGCACACCTACAAAAGTGCTGATACTTTTCTCATTCATGAATGTATGTTGCATTTCCATGCGCAATTTTTCCAGCATCAGCGATCATTCCTGTGGCCAGATGTGGAGGTTGTTTGGCTAGACTATACATCCGCTGCCCTGACTGCCATCAGGGAAGAGGGCAGGAGTGTCACACTAGCTGGTGATGGAAGATGTGACAGCCCTTGACACTGCGCTAAATATGGATCGTATACATTTATTGACATGTCAACTGGGCATGTCATTGGCCTTCATTTAGTGCAGGTGAGACATTGGTCTTAGTTCAATGTATTATACCAGGTATTCATTTATTCAACTTAATTAAAGATAATTATATCTCTTGCTTCTTTGATTCCATATTTCAGTGCCACATGCCAGGCAAATTCTAAATATATAAATGACTAATGATTTAGTAATGTCACATGTCAGAATTCGGTCATACTTTACAAGCCACAGAAAACAAAAACACTAGTGGTTTATTAGACATATATATCCATTATATTGTTCTGTTTGTGATACTGCATATTTATTTTTCATTGAAAATAAATTTGTTTTATAATTTTAAATTCAGAGCAACGAAGTGGCATCCAGCTACCACATGGAGCTAGAAGGTTTGCGGAGAGGCATTGCTGCCTTACAAGAGCAAGGGATACAAATAGCAGAGATTGTAACAGATCGCCACATGCAAATTCAAAAATGGCTGAGAGATAACCATTCCGCGATTAAGCATTCCTATGACGTCTGGCATGTAGCTAAAGGTATCAAGGATTTTTTATTTTTCATGTGAATTTTTATTCATCTTCAACTTAAGATGCTTTAGTTGAATGAGGTTGGAGTTGTTTTTGTGTGCAGTTGTTATTAAATGGGATAAGATGATATGGTCATCACATGGAGAGAAGGATACACTACATTGAGCATATATTGTGTAACCAAATATCACACAAATATGTGCTTCTTTCTGACAAATTGACTGGGTGTTCAAAATACCTATTGCAAGTTAAACAAGACACATTTTGCGTTTCTGTAGCAGATCTGGCTCTTTACAAAATGTTACTTTCGAATTGGTTCTCACTTGACACATTGGGTTTTGCCCTAATACTGTTTTAGAAGCAACGCTTATTGTGACTGTTTTATCCAAACACAACAATGTAGAGGAAATTTGACCAGTCCGCTCCTGTATCAAAATAGTATAACTATTGTCTGAATTTATAATTGGCATAGAGTGCATAGAGGCTATATTATGTTATACAAGTGTCAGTTTCTTTGCATAATGATCCAAGTGGATGAATTCTAATTATTTATAAAAAACATTAAACTGCATGTGATGTTGTTTGAATGTGTTTAAGCTGTCAAGAAGAAGATGGTTGCCCTGTCAAAGCAGAAGGATTGTGATCATCTCTTCACGTGGATAAAGAGCATCACGAACCACCTGTACTAGTCAGCAGCCTCCTCTGCAGATGATGATGGGACGGTAATCGTGTCCAAGTGGAAGTCTGTCTGCAATCACATACAGAACATCCATCATGGCCATGGTGGTCCCTTCACCGACTGCCAACATGAAGAGCTCGCTGATAGGGATTGGTTTGTTTTTATCAGATAGGTTATTTGAAATGTAATGCTCTCTGATGTAGGAGAATATAGATAAAGCTTGTCAGGCAGCTGTCTCTCTGTCACACATTGTGTCCAGACCATAACTCATGTTAAGTCATTTCTTAAATAATATCCCTTAAGTTCAAAATTACAATGTTTTGAATTTCTTAAATAAATAAGGAAACATATGTTTTTTGGTACTCCTAAAATAACATGGACATAATGATGTTATTTTAATGTAAATCTTGATGCCAAGCTATTGCAATATGAAATGAAACACTTAAGAAAATTTCAATATTTAAGGATACGGAAACTTTAAAACTTAAGATTATTCTGGAATACGACTAAATAGGTAGAATGAGGAAAAATTAAGTGCACAAGAACCATAACGTGTGTGACGCGCTTGTCATCATAGTATTGAATAATTGCCCTCTGTATTAGGAAGTTCCCATGATATATCGCCAAAGCACTTATTAATGCTGATGCATTTTCAATTTTCCTTCCCTCTGGTTGTGACATTTTTTAAATAGTGGAAACAGGAAATAAATTCAAACTTTGATTTTTGCCGTTCATTTTGGTGACCTTTGTTAACTTTTTTCAGGAGGCAAAGCAGCTGTAAAGGTTGAGGAGATACTTCTTAACGAGCGCCTTTGCAAAGACGTGGCCAAACTGTCAACCGGCTACCAGACATCCACACTGGAAAGTTTTCACGCCACCATTAATCACTTTGCCCCGAAGATGATGAGCTTTTCATACCATGGTCAAGCCTGTAGACAAATGATAGCAGCCCTTCATTTCAATGAAAACATTAAGAGAGAAGTGGCAACAACTAAGGACGGGACAGAGAAACATGTGGTTGTGTTTCCAAAATACAAAAGTGGGGTTGATTTTACACTTAAACCAACAATGGTTGACCAAACGTTTCGTTATGTGGACACACTTATGGATATGGTGTTTGAAAACTGCAAATGATATTTAAAACTGCTGTGAGCGACCTTAAACACATGTAGTTATAAAACATATGGTGAAGTTGTGTATCGTGTAATTATGTGTGTGGCCACTTTTTATATTCAATATGGTAAAATCAAAACTAATGCGCATATCATACATTTGTATATCTTTACGATTATTACATTAATGAACATGTACAAGTATTTAATAATGCAAAGCTTTACATTAAAAAAGGTCATATTGAAATAAAAAAAGAAATTTATTACAGTCACAAAGTATATGTTTTCACAACTGCGCAAGATTTGTGGTAAAACATTAAATGAAATCAGTGTGTGTATACTATGCTCATATAAACAAATCCGCTGTTGTTTATCATGTGTTACAGTTTAATAACGTCAATGAACTAACTTGCCTTAAGAAAACAAATAATTTACCTTGACTACATGTACTTTAACAAGTATTGATGGACATGAAAGCTTACATTTAAATCAGTGGTCTGGGGAGGTATCAGGAAATGTGAGACATATGCCACACAAATCAAATACATTTTGAGACATATCCAATTTGTTTTGAGACACCGAGCAAAGCATCTAAGTTTATCAAAAAAAGAATTAATAAAATATTCGCTGTTTACCGTGACATCTGGTAGTAAAACGTAAGTCGTCTTTATAAGTTTCTCTGACGTTGGAAACTTGGTCTGGGATAATTTTCAAAACATGTTGACAAAAAAACAATGTTCAACCATTTAAATAATGTATTTATTGGATTGTTCTTGTCTAGATTGATCAATTATTTCAATTTCTTTTTTTGCTTTCAAGATCTGCAGAATTTCAAATTCCCCATAAGGTAATTCACTATTTCCTTGTTGTTTTGTCTTTAAAACAGCAAACCTTTTACAAGACCGTGTGTTCCATATTGTGGTGTTAATGCTTCTTGTTTTGCACTGAATGGGTTTTCACAGTGTGTTTTATGTATGGGAGCTGTCATGGCAAAAGCAGCAAGAGTCAGCAGGTTCTTGAAAACATCCCTGTGGTATGTATTGATCAATGCTCACATAAAAGTATTCTGGTCTCTAGGGTTTCCTTACGAATAACCTATTCCTTCAACTTTTTTACTTCTCGTGTCTACGGTATTGATCACGGTACTGATGGGTTCCTCATGTTTTGATTTGGTGCGGTATGTATAATTTATTTTATACATTCCAAATTCCAAGGAAACATTGTTGAAGTCTGTGTTGTTGATGATGTGTGCTTATTAATGGCTCCGTTGAAAGAGTTTGATCTAGATATAATAAGAACATTAACTATTATTATAAATCCCTTCATCGTTTGCTATATTTAAACTTTTTATATATAAGTATTACCAGTTAGGTAAAAATATTTCAAAACGTAATCACATGTATTTTTAAACCCAAACTATTGTTATGCAAATCACAATTGTTTTTGCATATGTTTACTAAATTTGACTCCAAACTTCTATTCAAACTATTCTACAAAATGTCTTGTAAAGGAAATCAATTACATTTTTGATTGTTATTAGCAGAATACTTTAAGTTAAACTCATTTTATAACAAAGTAATTGGTCAATTGAATTTAGCCAAGTGGTAAAACAATATGAATGTTAATAGCTTTAAATGAAAGCAGATGTTTGAAAATCTCAATAGACATAATCATGTATCAAAATATTTCACTTCATATTGCATTGCATTAAATGCGTATTTCTTTCGTGATAAAAAAGCAGTTTTTTATTCGTTATATATTTTTACAAATGTACTGTAATACATAATATGAGATACAACGACAAACTGCATTTTCATGACATAATTGGTGTACATTCTTCAAAAAGTCATACACTTTTTCAAAGCATCTCAATCTCTAAAAATCAAATGAAAGTAAGTCCGAACAACATAATTCATATCAGTCGTTAATACATACAACCAATCTTTACAGATTTAAGAATGCTTTTCTGTTCACAACAACATTTGCAACACATCTTTAACAAGTTTTGTTTTAAATGTTAAATAACGAATTTTTCAATCCACTTAGGTTAAGACTTTTAAGTTATTTATCCGTAAAAAAAAACATTTACGATTTTTTAAATTTATTTTAAATATGAACCATTTTATCAGACGATATGGTAGATTTAATCAGTGCGAAAACAAACAATACAGTATATAAACATATCGCATATATAGACATACTTAAGTTTTTATCATTATCACATTATAACTGATGTTTAAATAATCAACAAAACAAACATATAAGATGTCTAATGACTCTTCTTAACAAGCCTCGCACATCATGTTTATACAACGACACATCATATCAAATACGCCAATATGCTGAGCACCGTAAGCTATAATAAGTTAAGCAATTTGTAACCGTTTACCAAATACCTTACAAATGTCCTGTATGACACATACATACTGATGATAAACATGTTTGTTAGAAATTACGTCGGAACTTGAATATGTCATAATATTTCGTAAAAATAAGACCCACATGTTGTTACCTGGTTTTCGGATTTTATCAAGCAATTGATTTTCTTAAAGATAAAATGGTTATCATGAAATAATCACTTTTATGTTATCTTAGCTGTGTTAAAAATCGGTACTTTGGAGCCGTTATCATAAAATGTTGGCATTTGCAAATGTTTGTATAAATAGGTTCGTCAACTATTCTACACAATGACAATTCTTTGGGATTACTGAACTGATTTATTGTCCTTGGTCACGGAGTTGGATCATCATTCGTTTTCATATGAAATAGCGAATGTTGATCTTGGGGTGCTGGGCTGAATCAACATTTGCTTTCGTTAAAACTTTACGAATGCTAATGTTATGTGTCGGGTTAGTGTGATGAGACAGAACAGATTTGAATGCTGAGCTGATTTGTCACAATTTGATTTTGAGCTTTGTAACCATTTCTCTTTCACCGGTGTGATTCTAGACCTGTAACGCAGACTTGTTAATCAATCAGCTAAGTTAACATTAACTTGGATTTTATTTAAATGATGGACAGATGCGTTCTCAACAGAAAACGAAGAAAAATCATGTTTTATTGTATGAACTGTATGTTTGTTCCTTTTGACTTATTGCCGTTTTGCCGATAAACGAACGGAAAAACTCACGGATAAAAAGAGGAAAATTATACTCGTAACCAAGCTCAATACGACCCACGATAGGTGCATACATTTAATATAAGCATGACAATTAGTATGCATATATCAAACACAAATATATTAATGTTACTTGTTATCGATGTATATAAGACAGTGACAAAATCATTAATATTTAAGATCAGGCGTTTCATTCCTTTATTTGTTTTATGTAATCTTGTTATAATCCATAATTTGAAGTCATCCTATAGTTACCGTTTGAAAAATTCAATACATTTAATTCCACACTACTATGTGAAGGCGGGTACTCAGGTATGCAAACCTCGAGTGAAGTTCAACGCGAGTCTTTGTATGATTCGTTTGGACTTGTAGGTACATATTTCATTTGGCATTGTAGTTTCAAATGAAGAAATGTGTGTTTCGGTTAAGATACACATACTAGGTCTTCCGGCATTCGGAGCATTTCAACTTGCAATCTCGACAATAAATGCAAGGTGTTGTACTGTATCTACAGTTTCAAAATTGTTATCTTAAAATTGCTTAAACTGACGTGTTGTTTGATATCTTTGCCAAAATATGAAGCCCGTTGTCATTGAATGCTTCAACACTGTATAGTTTTAGGGCATTCGATAATGTTATTCTATTATTTAAATCGAAGCTTAGCAACCAAATAACTTTTGAGCTTCAATATAAACTACACGTGTTAGTTTGGAATAATGCACTAATTTGGTTACGATATATAATTCACGGACAAGAGTCTATGCGTGGGTTGAGCTAGTACAAATATAATAACAAAGTTTATTATCTGCCAGTTATTAACCGAAAAAAGAACTACGATGCACATACTATTTATTACTTTGACACGATTTTGCATGTAGGTATTTAGTACTTAACAAAATTATGTACACATTGAAATGTTAGAAACAGAGTTTTATGCAGTAAAATATTCAATCTTACTTTTTTAAACATAGAAACAGATAATTGGTAAAACAAATATCCTGAATTAACAATATACAAATATATGTTTACAATAAAAATGACAATACCTACTGAAATTCACTGGTGGTAAGATAAGATTTGTGCATCTATGCCAATATATATGTCAAGCAAAATTAGCCTGCATATACACAGACCTACAGCGTATAACATGTATTGATTACAAAGTCCTATATCTAATTAAGCAGAAATCAACATAACTCAATCATGAGCAATGCGTACTCATTCAAAGGTATATTTACTTAATTTGTGTTTCATGAATGTCAGTGTAATATATGATAAGTGAACTACATGGGATTTCAGTGAAACAAAATAATTATTTATTTATTTTGCTCAAGAAAAAATATCAAAAATGATTTTTTTTTAAATAAACAACATCGATGTACTTTAACAGTTATAGTCCTTGGAAGAAATAACGTCAAATTTATGACGTAATTATACACAAACGTGTCATTTAAATTACGCTCTCTTAATTGTATTGATTTACTCTCATTTAACAAGCATATTGTTTTCTTCCGGTGAATGAGTTAACATCCATTTCACTCGTGGGTATAGAGAAGCTATATTTACTCTCTCGGCTTCAGTCTTTTTATGATCACTCGTGAAATAGAATAAAATAATTCACCAAACGAAACAAATATTCGTTTTATAATAAACTGTTAATATGTTCACGTTAAATTGCTTTCTGACGGTGTGTTTGACAAGTAATTACTAAAATATATGTCATTTTATCCTAAATAGTTCATCCTTCGCTTCAGACACATATGGCTGAGTGCTCTGAAATAGTTGTTATGAAAAACGTGTTGCGGTGAAACACACAAAGTGATTTAAAGATCAAAACACAACCCTTAGAGACATATAATATATTTTATCTTTACGCAACTAATATGAAAATATGAACAGAACTCTACATTTAATTGAATATTAAAAGGCGCTTGTAATACATTGACGAGCGGCGTACATTTTAAATCTGTTAAAGGCGTGCTAAACTTCACCCTATTTCCAGAATACATGTAATGACAAACGCAAATATTTGTTTATGAAAATATGTGTTTTGATGTATTTAATGCAACGGTAAAGCTATTAAAAATGACAATTTCTTCATTTTACGGAAAAACTGTTACATAGTTATCTCAATAAGTTACCTATAATTTTGACTTTGCAATAACATGATACACACTATGCGTTTAAAAATATTGATGAACAATTTAATTTCTCCAAGAAGTGATCCATCCATCTTAAAGTGAGAAATATGTCAAATTTGTATGAATTTATATAAAATGTGTAAAAACTTATTATACATATATTTCAATATAAATTAAAATAAAAGTTAAGAAGAACGTGTGTCAAAAAAAAAGGCGACATAAGCCAGATATTTAAATCTGAAATCGAAAATGGCTGGAAGTCGAATTCGCCAGCATATATATAATGGATGTACAATGTGAATCTAAATTTAGTTTAAGTGCAGATTCGTTCATACGACACAAAGACACAATTTTGTTTCCTTACAAATACGAGAAAAAGTGTCGGCATCGGCTTTAACCAGCGCAAACTTGTCTTTGCTGCATTTTATGAAATTCGTCTTCAATGTATAAATTTTCTTGCATATTTTGTGTTATTGTAACATATTTTGTTATCAATATATAACAATTTAACACATATAAATATTTGACAAAATCGTACAGTCTCACTTTAAGTAATATCATATTCGATAAGTTCTTCCACGTAGAAACTATAATCACCTTCATAGAAAAAACATGTCTGGTTATAGTATATACACATAATTTTAATACGCATGTGAAAGTAGGTTCAAAAGAGAAGCCATGTCAAGATATTATTTACACACACCATACCGATGTTTAATCGAGTGAGATAGAAAGATTGAGATACGAATTCACAAATCTAAAGTATGATGTTTTTACGTTTGCAATGTTATTACCATATCGCTTGCCTAACTAAGTTGAATTTCAAATATTGTGCTCATCGTGAGAGCTGTCTACTATCAACACTGGCCATGATGCCAATTTCGACAGTCGTTTGATAATACCGTTAAGATTGATACAATCATTACGAGCACATGTTTTTGTGTTGTTATCGAGTCGCACGCGCAGTTATCGCTTTAACGTGTCGATGCGGACTATTTGTGTACAGGTTTAACTTGATATCTCACATAATCGAAACGTTTTACTTATATTTTAGTAGATGTTCCAGTTCGGAAGAACGCCATAACACTTAGGGGATATCGTAGACTAAAGGTTGAATTTGCATTCTGATTAATATTACCAAACTAAAGATAATTTTGTTATCTTACGGTAAGGTTAACTTGTCATGCGCTGCACTTGCAAAAGAATATCGCTGTTGGAATTGTCGGATTGGATGTAAACAAACTGTTCAGTAATTATGCAGTTCATGTTATTGAATTGCGATTTATATTCTCACATATAACTCACAAACGGCTAGGAGTTTTTCGCAGGGATGTTTAGAGATTATGCAATTCATGTTCGTTAATACTTTGAACAGCGACGGATTTGGCTCAGAGGAAATTTAAATAGATGTCAGAAAAGATGTATATCCTAATTGCATTAAATCTAGCATGGCATATGTAAAAATGTTCACAAAATGCAAAGATCACTGTTGACATTGTGTTGCATAGATCAGTTAAAGTTCAATTCAATCAATATCCTTGTAAGTAATACACAATGGACTAACCACATGATGTCTTGTTTTCCGTTTTTCATTAAGACGATGAATTGTAGTGCCTTTCTGGTTACTTCAGGCATAAAAAATAGGTTCCTTTACATATCTTGCTTTTTAAACTTTTCAAACTGCCTTGTAATACAACGGCAGTAAGTAAATACTGTTTTGTTTTCAACTAAACGTTTTTCAACGTTTAGCACACTGATTGATTAAATGTAAAGAAATTTTAGTACTTAAAGGATCTTTTCTCAGGAGTAAATATAACGTCTACATCTGCAAAACATGAGAGAACCTGATCTCCGGGAATTGATCGATAAATAGAAATTCAGAAGTTATTCTAAAATCTAAGACTATACCGAAATAAATGGTCTCATGAGAATTTTAATCCATGTGTTTACTAACCATTTACATAAGCAGATATTGCTTTATATGCCCATTAAACAGTGTCTTGTGTATTGATACTGTCGAAACTAGCGTTTAAATGGTATAACGCCGAAGCAGAATAAATCCTATGTGGATGGTAAAACATACCAAACTCAAACGGTTGTTTCAGCGGCTAAGATTTATTGGTGTACACGGAATATAATGTTCAATTATATAACTAAAAAAACAAGGTCAATATAGATAAAGCGACATTGAGATACGAATGTCAATGTATATAACTATATGTATATAACTTATGTTATTTTTGTAATTACGTGATGAATAAACCTACATCGACACGTTTACTTTTGATTCGGATAAGTCGGGTTAGGATAGGAAAATTTCGTCCTCACAGTTTCAATAGTTTAATAATTTTACTGTTGCAGAACAATAGTAGAATTTTACTTGTCCGTATTTATACAAAATGACTAACTGCTATAACGACTTTTAACTGCACGTATAGTGCAGATAACCGATTTGAACATGCACGGCATATATGTTCACTAAAGCATCCAAATCATGAAATTAAATAATTTATTATAACTGTTTAAATTAACATTTCACTAAAACTAAATTAATTTAAAGCAACATAAGTAACATTAATGACTAAAAGCACGTCTGGCGTAAAAGTGTACAAGACTTCAATACAAATCAATCACATCAGTGCAACGACTATGTTCAGAAAACATATCTTATAATGGGTTTAGTCTGAAATGAATCCTCCAACTATAATATTAAATTAGGTTGCGAACATAATTTAAATATAATGAGCCCGCGTCCCTCTGGCAAATATCACGGATTTCGCCTAATCTAGCGCCCTTAGTAGCCTCCCTGATGGCACAATTGGGAGGATTCCTTTCTAGATCGTACCCAGCAATGTGCTCATTGTGTGGAATACAAACGGAAAACAAACTTTTACACTCAGTGTGTTTTTGTTCGAAAAGGAAACTGTTACGAGAATCACTTTTGGATGCTGTCATCTACCATAAGGGGATTAAGTGTTTTATACAAATTGTAATGTTATTTCAAATGACGCTAGCAACTGCAGACGACAATCGCCTAAATGCTCGTTTAGCAACCCTATTGCTGAGACTAGTTTATTAGTATTGGCGTGTGCTTATTATAATGAAATTATGGTTTAACTCTTTCGCCATGAGAAACATGCTGTTTAAGACTATCTTGAACTGTGTATTACATTTCAGATCAATCGTATTTCTATTGTTGTTTGTATACATGTACATGTAGTAATATACATAATATTTAATTATCTACTGGATATATTAATGATGTAAATATTTGTTGTATATGTGTTATGCTCTCCATGAATGGAGAAAATAAAGAATCTATCTATTTATCTATTTACCTAAACATTTAGATAATTCGACACAAAACTTGAAGTGCCAAGAGCTCATTGTTATATTTTTATTATCTTATTCACCAAAATAATACAACTATCAGCAGCAGATCCGAATAATAAAATAATAATCCACACATGTATTTTGAAAATAACGTTACTTAAAAGATAAGTTAATATGTTGACCTAAAGATCAATCATACCAAAGTCAAATAAGTATCCAGATGTCGCGGGACACGTGTTTTGGTCTACAAACCCACGTTGCCTTAACCCTTTTCAAGTGAACCTCCAATCAAAAGGAATGATTTGTTTTCTTGATACTTGGTCAAACTTTAGGGTGTTTTATGGTGCAATACACCGTCGAAGGTTTAGAGGTATACGATTTGATCATATGGCCCACATGTTTGTATTTGCATGGTTCGTTTAAACAGTTATTTCATGAAATGATCAATTGATTTGTTTACGCAAAAGATCTGTTTTGTTGTTGAAATGGCAAAAAAATGTTCCAACATTCCCAGATATTTTAATACTCATTAACCGGGAGATGTATTCGAACATATGACCATAGTTTATATTCGGACGTGTAATTGCCACTTACTCAAGGCAACATTGACAAGCTTCGCCATTTGCAAATGTGTTTGATACTTCAGACACAATATTCTAAAAGTACATAAACAATACCCGCGCATTTATAAGCCTCTTCAAGCAACTGAACAATTCGTTCCTCAGAATAAAGAGAATAGATCATCAATTCATTGTTTCACAACCAACGTGTGAGTAGTAAACACGTTACCTAGTGTATGGTGTATTGGTCTACACATATTGATATAAATAGAAAGTGGTTAAACAATTAGTGGTTGAACACATAGACAAACAAGAGGGCTAAGATGGCTCTTTATGGTTCATCAGAATAAAAAAGCGTTGTCAGTTTCGAACCCATGGGCATGATTTAAACATGCTTTGTATAAGATCACACTCTTTCATATACACACTGTAAAACTGTGTGTTTCAGAGATTTTGTCTTAAAAAATAGTTTGATAGATAATTCTATAATATTTCACCCACACCACCTCAATCTCTGTGGCATGGTTAATTTCTACCCTAAGAGCCATGATTTCAACAAACTAAATAAAGGACTACTAGACGATATTAGACTACTGCTGACCCTTGTTGTTTCCGTGAGGAATTTTAAGTTATAATTTTGTATGGATCAAGAGAACATTGGGCATGGCATGATTTGAAAAAAAACTAAGTAAAGGAGCACTATAAGTTAAACACAAAAATAAAAAAATCTCTGTCATTTACGGTTTGAGAGAAGACGACTTTTGTTTACTATGTTAGTCTTATATAAATCACATGACCCTAAGAGCGTGGCCAGTTTTGACCACAGGGGCATGATTTGAGCAAACTAAGTAGAGGACTACTTTTAAATGATTCACACCAGATATTAAATCTATGACCCTTGCGATTTCAGAGAAAAAGATGTTTTAAGTTATTTACTACAAAGGTCTTTATAAATCATGTGACCAGTGGGTCTGGGCCAGTTTAAACATAAGAAACATAATTTATATAAACCAAGTCAGACCCGATAGACGATGTTACAAAAACAAATTATAAATATCATACCCTCGCGATTTCAGAGATGTGTTAAGTTACTAACTAAATAAGTCCATACATAGATTAGGTGGCCACTGGCGCTTGGCTAAGATTGACCCCAGTTGCATGATTAGAACATACTTTATACAGGGACTTTTTCGGATATGTCATACTAATTACGTGGACTCTGGGACTTGTGGGTTGAGGAAAGACTATTTCTAAATTATTTACTGTATACGTCATACATCTATATATATACATGTATATTGTTACCGTGGGTAGTGACCAGTTTGGGTCCATGTTACATAATTTGAACAAACTTAGTAATGGACAACTCGGAAATGGTTTACACCAAATAGTAAACCACTGATGCTCGCGGTTTTAGAGAAAAACATAAACAAAAAATATGTTTACAATCTTTAGAAATCATGTGACCTCTAGAGCGTTGCCATGTTTGATCTTATGAGCATAATTAATTTAAACAGTGTGGACAACCACTGTACGATGATACGTACCAATTGTATAACCTCACGGTCTTGCAGTTTCAGAAAAAGCGATTTGTACAGGTTTCATTTTCAAAATCAGTTTTTAGCCCTGGTGACTTAAGTATGTTGAGCACTGAGACGGTTTAAAGAATATTGAAATAGGGTCACACAAGGATCCCTCCTGTGAAGTTTCGTGTAATGCCGTTTGAAGCAAACGACTTACGAATGACTTACTACGGACGATACGCAGGACCCTGGATACTCACTTACCACAATAGCTGACTATAAGAATTTAGTGGTCAGGTGAACCAAAAGCCACACTGAGTAATCCAAATAGATGTAGGCTTCATATATACAGATGCATAAGTTCCTGTTGCCTTATATCTGAAACATATATGCACATATTGCAAAAAATGATACACAATGATGGTATACAGCAGTTCATAATTTTATACAGTTTAAGAATAATCAAGCGTTCAACACACGCGTTAAATGTTTGATGTATATTTTGACTGGCATGTGAATGTGTGTTATTACTCTTCATTGCGAAGGAACTGTTTATCCAAAGTAATTATAAACCGTGTAGTTGTGTATGCGATATGCTTGTGGATCTCAACTATTTGATTTGAAGGAGTTATATTTCTTGTAAAAACACGCGTCTTCTACGATGTAATTGCGTTTGTATTGAACCTTTGATACACAAATGTTCCTGAAGTACGGTCTATAGTAGACAGTTTTTAACCATTCGTTAGATCTGTATTTTAAATTATTGTTCAGGACGATGCTCGGGAATTAACCGAACTAGACATATCATTTGTTAACTTCTGTGTTCTGTGTCACCCTAATGGTTTAATTATTTTCTTAGACAATTGATACTTTCCAATGCATAATTATGAATAATACGAATTCCAATTTTTTGTATTTCATTTTGTAGTTCACCTACCATGATAATTCATAAAAAAAAAACATTTCAAAGTATCACCAATTCTTCCAAAAATCAGTAATCAGTACAATATTCTTATCAACCCCTGTTGCTATGGTTTGAAACGTACGGATAAGTACCAGCTGATATCGTCCTTATACTTTTTTCTGCGTTTAAGGCCAGCGAGCTTTTTGTCTAGATAATTATGTGTTTGTCAACAGCATTCGTTGACTCTCTTTGCAGCCTACTGGAAACACTTAAGTGGTCTTTAAATTTGGTATCTTCTTGTAATAGCACGATTTTAGCGTGTATTCGCTTGCACGAGTTTTGATTCTTAAGCAAACACATGCGTTTCAGCCATGCGATTAAGAAATATCAGGCTTTGTTTTCAAATATACAATATATAACAGCTCCGTTTACATACTTTCGGTCAACACACAGAGTTGCGAATAACCCGCGATCTTTTGTGTACATAAGATTTACCGCTAAACACGCGAATTCATTTAACATACATTGTTTAACATGCAGAATAAATAATACAATTACGATGTTTGGGTGAATATATTTATTTATAATTGGTAAGTTGACACATATTACAATATGCACACACATATTTGGTATACGAATGCTGTACTAGAAAGTTTTCATTTATTTTTTCAACGATTTGGCATTTCTTTTTTATGGACACGCTCATATGTAAACCAGTACGCATGTACTAATAGTCTATTAGGGTTCTTTGAATACAAATTGAAGAAACCTTTTAACGTCACCAATTTGATCAGAAATCTTTAACTTTGGATACAATGCACCAATTGAACTATAATTAAC
Organism: Dreissena rostriformis; assembly: GCA_007657795.1. Taxonomy (NCBI): domain Eukaryota; kingdom Metazoa; phylum Mollusca; class Bivalvia; order Myida; family Dreissenidae; genus Dreissena; species Dreissena rostriformis. The sequence continues at coordinate 129,096 of VMBQ01000560.1, read as the reverse complement.
ACTGGAAATAAGAGATTCTGCAACATAAGTACCTTCTAACATATGTGATACAATAACATGTACATGACAATGCACATTTCAATTATATTATAATTGTTTGCTAGGAATATGATACTCGTAAATTAGTATTCTAATTAGTATTAGTATTATATTATATATATTATACATGATGTGCATTGACAGTATTTTGTAACTTAATTGCACACTTAGCGGTTAGTTATCACAAGCCGGTGTTTATATGTTTTATTTGGTCACTTCAGCATTTGAGGCTGTAAGAAACTACGCAAGGTCATGGCATCGATGATTATTGGGAATTTACATAATATTATCCTTAAAATACAAAATAAAAATCAACAGTCTAATTTAAAATCTCAGTGATGTTTTTTTTTCTTCCAAAAACATAAATTTAGTATACATATATCATACACCGCACGATTTTTTCCAAGACGGTGAAGCACATCAAGTGGCTTCTGGTTCACTGTACTTGAAATTGCGGCTTCGTTGAAGCTATTTGTTTAAGTATGTGATGACATAAAATAAGTGCAAACAAACACACTTCTTGACGACTTATACAACTGACATAAAACTACAGCCTAATTAGAACATTGCGTAACGGCAAAGTGGTTAAGACGTCCCTCTATTGATAAGAAAGAACCTAGTTCAACTTCAAACATTGATGAGGGCAACTTATGTATTATATTGTTATTGTTATTATACTTCAATATCTCGTTCCTATGCTTATGTACATTCATATAAATCCTGGTGTATCGATAAATGGATACACATCGCTTTTCTTATATACATATATATCCGATAACCCCACATAATCACATGTGCTATTAAAAACTTGTTATACAGATTATTACATACAGCAATTATATACTCAGACATGGACAATGATAATAGCCCTTCTTGACAATAAATGTGTTTAAGAATCTGGTAAAAACTACGCTATTTTTCAATGGTGATTTTCCAATTGAACATGAGCACATCAGATCACGTGATATGCTCGCATCGGGCATTTTTCTGATGAAATTGTAACAACCAATGAACAAGTCAATTTAAATTTATATTGAATGAAATATGTACACATTATTTTCCAAATACCGGACGATTGTGAAAGTACATTTCTCTTTAAATTAAACCTGCATTTGCGTGCATCTTAATCATCAGCCTTTAACATTTACAATTGTATTTTGTTCACACAATATCTAAATAAATGTCATCGACAAATAAAATGAAATCAAATATGTATAGACAAACTTGTCGAAATTGTCAACGATTCAAAGATATATAAAACATAAATAGTAATACCCTTACAATGTCAAACACGATAGACATGTGCTATTTTTTACATCATTTTACATTTTGCAATTGCGCAGTAATTTTTGAATTTCCTGTTAATATTTGAGATAGAAATAAAAGATTGGAGAAAAAACGGAAAAAAAACGGGAGCTAAGAACCATCCGCGTTTTATTTGTTTGGCAGCTCGTGCCGTTACATGTTATCAGGAACTGAGGATAAACCAAAATTAAAATTTCATTATTATAGTTTATAGTTTATATTCAGCGTACGATAACCTGTATTTACAATGAACTACATTCGTTAAAGGTGTAAACGTTACATAGTTAAACTGTTTACCTAGTCAACCATGACAACACACAAGCTGTTGCATAATCTCGAACCGAAACTTACTCTCTTCTAAGTTCTGAAGATGATTTAGGTTATACATCAAAAAATAATTACTCTTAAATTATTCAGAAGCCGCTTGACGTGACATGACGTAAAATTCAACTTGAAATCAGGCAGTTTCCACGAATTTCATTAGAGCCAGTGTTAATTAACTCAAGTTGTCAAAGTGATAATCGATACTTATTACGAGTAATCATACAATAATTATAAAAACAATCAACCATCAACTGAATACCACAATTTTCCATAGAAAATACATAAATGCTCAGATATGTTATTAATTTAAATAGATCTCGATCATAAGCAGTAGTTTCACGTCTTATGCAGGTTGAAAAAAAACTAAAACTTATAGCCAGTAAATTAAATGGATTACGGCGAATACCGAGAAGAACCTGTCTATTGAATGAAACGCAACCGTCTAAAAACGCATCAAATGCAAACGAGTACGGTATACATGGGTATTTTGATGAGGACTGATAGGGTTCATGTGCATGTTCGGCCCGATTTTGATTTGTGAAGGCTGGTGTTTCACCGTAATTGCATCACGGAAGCTATACACCAACCCTTTTAATCTGCTGAGATATCATACTTAACAGTAGCTTAAACGGTTATATTGTAAATGTAATAGTAACTGATCCCTTTTCATATGCATGAGTCCGAAAAAACGTCACAGGGGCGTAAACAGTTTAAATAGCATTACAAAATTGACAGAACCCTATTGACCCCCATTACTTTGCGCTTAATTAACATTGCCAAGTGCGTATACGGTCTTAATTACATTATATAACTAATGAACTGTTACCAATCTGTCTTTGGGCAACCCATTAGAGGTTGAAAAAATGCTATCTAGAGCATGAAATAGCTGTATTAACTTCTATTCATATGCGTCAATACAATCATCACAGGTTCTTACATGGGTGTCATGTCGTTGTGACAATAATGCACACCTTTAAATCTGCGTCCTGCCAAACTTCAAATGTAGTACTACGGTTAAATCCGTGATTAATTGGCACCTATCAATCTGCGTCAGAGCAACACATATCGGGTGCTCATACGCTCTTTATAGTATAAGAAACGTAATGAACTCGTGTTTATCTGTATCCGTACAATTTTCGCATGTTCTTATACGGCATCAATTGCAAAATTGAACGTATGTGCTCACTCGACACAGGTTTATTTTGGAATGAAACTATTTTTCGAACATACATCTGTTTGCCTTCTTATGAGCATCTTGTTTTGTTAAATTCGGCAGTCGCTAAGGACAAACAGGCGTAACAGTTGCTAGTCCTAAATCAATATTCTTTTAAATATCCAGTCTAAGTTACGTTTGGCTAACACATTTTGTTGACATAAATATGCCGTTTCCAGAATATGAAACACAGATTTCTCGCAGCTATCACATTATTTAAGCAAACAAATCATATGTCATCATGTCTGGAGATATCCCACAAACAGTTTGGATTTGAATGGCCGACTTATCGCTTAATGCTAGAAATAACCAATTGAAATTCTTGAAAAGGGGCGTTATTCTAAGGCTGTACATAAGAGTATATCAGCGAATGTGTCCAATATTTCAACCTATTTCTTCTATTCTGAAAATATAATTGACCCCAATCTAAATAATAAACATGCTTTAGTTGTTGAATCAGCAGACATCGTAAATGAACTGTTACGCTTGCGGAGGTTTAATGGTCTATATCAGCTAAAAGAAGTGGTGTTGATGGCCTCCAGTCGGAATGTTTCAAGCACACGAAAGAGTCAATATCTCAAATATGTTAGCAATAAACTCATAAATGTATAGTAAATGATATCTTCCCTCCATGTAGGGGTAAAGCAATAATTACTAATATCATTAAATGTAGTCCTACCAATATGCAATCATTGTAAAATCTCAATCACAACTACTGTATACTATAACATATGTGCGTCTATAATAAATCAATCTAAGAAAACAAAAACAAATCTAAAATACTTGTTTGCAGGCTGGGTTGAGAAGGAGATTAAGGAAGGACGAATTTGTTAGTTTTATTTCAAATAAATTTTAAAACTGTTAAAACTGACATATTTGAATTTAAAAGCAATTTGTCAAATTGTTGTATGGCAAGTCCAATTTATTTCCCTCTAAAACAGATACCAGTCAGAGGGACAAAGCAAGTGTCACAATCTTTTAATTGTTCCTTGACGAGTTATCTTCTCCTGTAAGAAAATACTGTTATTTTAGTATTTTTTATAAATACACAAAATGCGTGTTTTATGTTTACTTTTTGTTGACAATTCCGCCAGTTGTTCTTTAACAGCATATAAACTGCAACAACTATTCCATATTTCAGACGGTTTGTAAAACACTGTAAAGAAAGCAACATAAGTAAAACTGAAAGCATCATTTTTGGTAGTCGCGGTCCTTAACGTCGAAATGGAAATTTTCGAGGCCAGCCTATACAGATTTCATTTGTATATGGGTCTCCTGTTCATCCACAACTCTTTTGGAATGATGCGCAAGGGGAACTATTTTGTCAGACACAAAGGTTAATTTTGTTATACAGAAATATCAGAAGCACTATGGTAATTCCAAAGAAAACAATTTGTTCAGCATATGTGACACATTCGTTACTCCAAAATTAAGTTACGATTAAAAAATATCGGGCTTTTAATTGACTTATAAAATTGAAACAGTGCACTATAGATTCTATAGAAGAAAAAAACAGATAATTGCCAATACATGCGTTTTTCAGTCTTATGTGGCCGACTACCTCTATGTATAATTTGCATGACTAGTGGTATAAGATATTGATGTAAAATGTAACAGATGTATTCTCGTCGCTACACAAAACAATGGTATATAATGCTTAAGCCTTTTGATGAATTTGGCAGAGATGTATGGGTATCTCAAGTTTTAAACCAAATATTTTAAGCTATGCCTTTATTATACAAGATGTTTGAAACAGCAAACATTTTCTTAAACTATTAAGACGAAGACTTTTAAACTTGTTTTCTCATCATTTGCTCGAGAATAGTGTTAATTAAAGTTAATAAAACCACTATAAACATTCAAAAAGCTAATATAATACCTACATATCATTTGAACAGCCATCGGAACATAAAATATCTGTAGCAAAATTCCAATGTTGCAATCAAAAGTTGTTAAATATCAAAATTGCCAGGTTTTAGTATTCCATGCTCTTAATTTTCAATTAATATGTGCTAAAATATAAATATAATAAATATACATCTTTGAGAACATTACTTTTATGACTACAACACATTACGAAATTATTCGAAAATCGCTTGAAATCTATTTTTAGTAAAACAAAATCCAAATACGCGTATAACCAGCTTAGAGCTTCATTACAAAAGCTTCCCATCCCCCTTAACGAGAAAATGGGAGATTTTCTAAATCTCGAAGTCTAATATCTCCAAATCCCTCTCTCCCATTTTATGTATATAATAACAAAAAATTAGAAAAAACTCAATGCCATCACATCTGCTGACCAAGTTGCTGTACAGAGGGTAATAGTTGATATGTTTTGAGAAACGTTCGAAAATGAAACAACGGAAATAGCATATACCAACATTCACATTATATAGAAGTAAATATGATCTTAACAGAAAATCAGTACATTATCAAGAATAGTGCACAAAGCATAACTTACATTCTCCGATTTAAACCAATTGTATTTACAGCGTGTGGTGAGTTTTTGTGACATTCTGTCCGACGCCTAATATACAGATTTGCATACATTTTAAACCAGTATAAAATGCATTAAAACTTAGTTTCCTGTTTTGTAAAGATGGACTTATATTAGATCTTTGGTATTGTTAAATCCTATGAAGAAGGGTTTTAAAACCAATATGTAAACACGGTTTCGTGAAATAAGATAACAGTTGTATTACGTCATGACAAATGAATGCGAAATAAACTACAGTATTATTGTCGCTAAGTCCAAATTTAACAGCCATTGTACATGTGTTTATGTACTTTAACTATTGGACTAGTCTGCAAACTATCGATTTTAGATTTTCTAACTGGTGTGAAATAGAGCCCCACATAAGTGTTTTATTACAAATATAGATGAATTGTTTTCGTGAATGAGATACATGTATGCACCCATATCTTGTTTTACGCAACGCGAGCAAATATGGCAGAACTGGGATATAATAGAAACACTATAGAAACTACTAGGGTCGTATCTGACATGACAATAATGAAACAAGAAGTACTAATACTTATTCAGGGCTAACTCTTTTCGTTCTTTAACATAGGACCATTCCCACAATAATATTTCTTTACAATAAGGCAATAATCCTCAAGTTTAAAGTTTATATTGGACAATTTTTTCCCTTTCTTTGTTTTGTCAATTCATTATTCCCCAAAACGGAAGGCTATCTCCCTTCCAAAAACCAAGAATGAGCACTGTAATGAAGCTAAACAGACTAAACGTCGTGGATGAAATTCGAACGGTTTACACGTTTCATGTTGTTGCCGCATCATAAAACCTTAAGACCGTTATAATGGAAATATTGAAAAATACATGTGTAGAAAAAGTTGAATAACCCATTACATTTGAATACTTGAATTTCAGTTTTTCATGATCGTACCTTGGAATCAATGCATAGATCGACATGAATAGCATTGAAGATAATTATTGTTCGTCTGACCAATATATGGTGCACCATATGGATTCCAACATTGGGAATATCTTAAGAGATGTTTATTCGGGGTCCAACCGGGAACGCAGCAGCTATGGCTTTACAAAATGATTATTTGCGCATGTATCTTATGCATAAAACCGACTTCTTGATAATCATGGCTTTTAAGTACAAACTGTCCGTATAAAAATAACTTAAAAGAAAAGAAGTTGCATTAATAGAAAAAGCCAACACTATAAAAACCCAAACAGACACTCTTATGTTCAGTAAATATATTGAATGAGTAAACAACCATTCTGCTAGTGAATTGAACCAACATTTCCAGCAATAAAAGACGTTTCTTAGACGTTCGTCCATAGCCTCAACACTAAGTTGATATGTGGGGATAAGTTGCAATCTCGAGCTAATTTATTTATGGAGTACCTTTCTATTATTTTGTGTATTGCATAGCTTTGTATCGATTTAAAATAAATCCATCCAAACTTCGACACGCCGAGGTCAGAAAAAAACATTTAAACATACGAAATTAAAACAATTTATTTTATGTTAATTTACAATAAACTTTAACACGGAACGTATTTTTGACGATGTATTTGATAGTGTGATCATTATAAGTTTTGAAATCACCAGCCGCTATTGGAAAAATTATCGTCTGTAAACATTTTGGTTCTTATTTCCTTGGACGTGGTGGTTACCAATATATCACAAGTCAAAATGAGTATTGATTGATCGATTGACTGTCTGTTTGGTGAATTTGTATTACTCATCTTAATTGATTATTAACTACGTGTACTGAAATTAATTTAGTATATGGACATTCTTGCTGACCTTGTGAATACTTATTTTTTGCGAAGTGTTGTTTTGGCGTGTTTGGTAGCATGCGACTTTCAAAATAGCACCATCATTAACTTCTAATTGGTTCTGAGATTTGTTTGAATTAAACTGGCGCCATTTCATCAAATTATATTAATTGTTCTTGAAGTACATTTCTTAAAATGCATGGGCTATTTGTGAATAACATTTAAGGTCTTTGGGACTTGCCAATGTGAGAGGATATTTAACGTATGGACAAAATGAAACCTTTCCGTCTTTATGCCACTAAGAGAACCCAAAAAACTGCGTGGATGTGCTTAATTTTGAAACGAACGGAAATACCGTTTCATGAGCTGCAACCTTATCTTGAAATACAAAAATAAACACTTGTTCAGGTGATTAGGAGTGTGCGACATACAGGACAACCCATTGAAATGTAGAAAATATGGAAATGAAACGTGTAACCTAACTCCAATATACAATATTTAATACTCGTTATAATTATCGAAATTTTACATCCGGTGCACCAAACAATTAAGTTATTTAGAATTACCAGTCAATACAAAAGTACTGGTACTGGATCTTTATGAACAGCGAGTTTTAACGAATAAACCCCATATTTCGTACACAAAGAAAGCATAATAACACACACCGTAGCGAATCTATGCTTAACACTACTCATGTTATGAAACAATTGTGTAAACAACTCGCATATTATAAAGCAATGTTTCACATTTGAAATTAGAAAATAAAAGAATTTTGATTACAATGCAATCTTTAAATGAAATATTGTGTTATAAATAAAAAAAAAGATTTTCCTTAAATGTTAGTTTTGTAGTTTTATCAATAATTAATAAAACTGTTCAGCAGAGCATAATTAAATATATATAAACTATAACAACAAAGTTTCACAAAAGCACCATATCAATCTTCAATGACATCTCTAGATCATTAATACAACCATTCGCCGAAAACAAAAAGCTACATTAAATATTAGCTACTGATTTCTTGGCACACTGTGTTTTTTTTTCGGGTAATGCTTAATCCGTTCATAGTTAAATTATTTTTTTTTAATTCTCTGATAAATCATCCTTAATATTTCTTGAAAGCAAGCATATTTTTTTGTCATATATTTCTTTTGAGTATTGTTTCCCTTTTTTAGCGTTTTACATTATATATTAACAATGGATAGGCATTGCATCAGTCTCTTCATCAGGTGGAGTCATCCTTCATTAGATGTTTCTGCGCTATCCCCAATATCTTCCAAATGCACCGGCCGAGAGGTTTCTATTGACATATTACTTTTGCCTGTGATGAGTAGTAATTAAGCTTACAAACCAACGTTCCTGCACAATTTTTGATTGGAATATATCTGCCGTAGTTCTGAAAGGTATTTTAAGGGGTTTCTTATGGTCATACTAATTGACAAAATGATAAAAGAAAATATGTGTTAAAGCCGCCTTTACCCGATCAGAAACGAGAAGGTGTTCTGGCGAGATACTAAAACAGGTGGGACAAATGTCTCACAGCTCATGAAAACTTGCGGACATCTTTTACTTTTGAGACACTTAAAAATAATGTTTTTCAAATATACAATGTAACTATTTTGTGTATAAAACAAATAAGAAAAAGCAAACACCGTATTATATTTTACAATCATACGCAAGTCAACTCAACTCTTTTAGCTTAAAATTAAACTAAGAATGCGTTCAAATTCTTTTCATCCGATGTGTGACTATGTATCATTTTAAGTTTCTGTCACAGACCTTCCAAAACTTCACTAATATTAATATGGTTGAAGACAGCATGTGAACATCAAATATTTTCATTAAATTGGTGACAATTGTTTTAGTTTATGTCAAACAACTTAAATCGTCACCAATTGTATTCACATGGCTACATACAGCATGGGAACAACTAATTTTTATCATAAACCAATAGCGTGTTTTAGTTTGTTTGTTTTACGAGGCGATGTCATTATCGTAAATAAGCAATTTTTTCGTGCAGCAGACAACTTCATTTTGGAAAACAAAACGAATTCTCTTACATACGGAGAATATTAATTGCATTATTTAATCAGTTTCCTACTACAATGGCTGCGCAATATTTAATTCAATTTATCAGAAAGCAGACCGAGGTCGGACGTTTGATTATTACTCTGTAAACATGGAGAAATTAATATTCGTGCCCGATTTTATGAGCAATTTTGACAACTCGTCTCACGAATTTTGTGTGCGACATAAATCGCAACTAGATCATTTGTGAAAATCATGAAATAAAATCGCGATTTCACGGCATCGCAAGAACACTGGTAAAGGTAAACATTATCCTTAACAAGTTCAAAAGTCATGTTAACATAATACAAACGCAGATGTGGTTTTTGGAACTCTAAGATACGTACCTTAAATAAAAATCGCTCGACGACGTACAAAGGAGGAGTGTTCTTAACGTCATTTCTAATAAATTTTAATTGTTTTCTACTCTAATTATTAAACAATGTATATGTGATTAAATCGGGAAGTCGGCCTAGAAAATACGAAGGCGGACATTGCGACGCTGAGTAAGAATATCAGTAAAATACTTTTGATTCGAAAGTAACGTTTTTATCAGGACTACCAGCTCTAATGCCTGGTTGTTTTAATCAGTGACCTTGAGACATTGTCTGTTATCTGAGGATCACCAAACCCACGCCGCCAGCCAATACCATCCGGCACTATTTAGTTTAAACCTTTTTATTTTAGCTCGATTGCATCGAAAGCCTAAGGCTTATTTTAAACGCTCTCGAGTCCGTTTCCTGGGACTAGAACCAGTACTTGGTGTCTTTGGGGGAGATCTAAAGAACGCTCCTACTGTGGGTATCGAACCCGTGACCTCCCGATCGCTAGGCAGACACCATATCCACAACGCCACGGCGACCATTTTAAAAGTCGAATAAGCAGGGGATATATGCGTACAAATAAATAGCGTCTATAATGAGTTTTTAACATAATGCCCAGTACTACTATGAGAACGCGTAGATCTTGTGTTTTTGATTTAAATTCAACCTAATGCGTAATGTGTGAACTTATTCATTATGTAGTATTTTATAACATATACAAATGAATCTAACAAACACAAGTTAAAACTACAAGACCATAAAGAATGCCTTCTGTACTTCTAAATTAAACATCTTAAGTATTACTTTAATCGCTACATTCACTGCAAACATTTCGTATCGAAATTCATAAGGGTGCTGGAATGTATATTGTTACACAAAATAGTGCGGGTAAACAAATTGACAAGATTATTCTGTCGTTCGCTTCGAAAATAAACACAATGCATAAAATACTAACTAAGATTAAAACTGAAAGAAAGTATTGTGTTTACGGGGCAATAACGTGTGATACCGTGCCATTTAAGGATAGGGTAACACTTGATAATAAACAACGATCAAACTTAGGAATTGCAATAATGAAATAACTACTTAGTTAGCAACATAAGCGACCCGTACTTTGATTACCAATGGTAGTCATACATTTCACTTGCTTGATTAGCTCGCATCACGTCTTGCAGTCATCAGTGTAAGCGTTTCGTATCACTCACAATGTAGTGTGGTACAGCAATTATATACGTTTCAAACAAATAAGCAAAAAAAATCCAATCCTGTTGCGCTTGTAGTTGATTTTATATAGTATTTGTGTGAGAAAAAGCAGTGTAAGTTGTAACCGACATCGTTTCCCGTGAATTAATTATATCGGGAACAACACACTACAGATATAATAGTAAAATAGCTTTAAGGAACATTGTGAATACATACGCAACAATGAGCGATAGGTTCCGTAGAATCATCAGCACATGGGAGTACATTGGAAATGTTCTTTGTTGACACAGTACATGGTAATTTAAATTTGTAATATGTTCTCACTAAAATGTATGCCGCCTCATATGAATCGATAAGTATTATAGTTGTATTGTATGTTTGCAATACAACACCCGAAGTTAATTGAGGCAACATGATTTTATTATTTTCTTGAGGCATATGTCTGTCAAATTCAATATTGTGCATTTTTTTTTGTATACATGCTCACTTTGTGCAGTCAATCATCGACTTATTACAGAATCATACAGTAATTGATGTTTATTGATTGTCGGATGTCGATCGCATGCTTTTGTACTACCGATTGCCAACAAGTCTCCGATGTTGTCTTCGCAGTGCTTTTTTGTAAAGTAATGACAACGTTGCTTTGTTTTATGTTAATATTCTTAAAGCTTTTTCAGTTTTTCTGACAGTCTTCATAGTAGATTTAAACTACTTCTTGTGTGTTAAAAGTATTTTCAGTGATTTATTAAAATGTGTCATCTTCTAGAATTCATAACAAAATTAAACATTCGATGTAGTCAAATATTTTGCTCTTTATGTGACTGAAGCAGACAGCAAATTTGATCAGGCATTTATATGCAATACACTTATATTGATACATTATAAAACAATACAAGATATTCCTTTTTTTTTACCTGTTTTTTTTCTAACATTCTTTTTTTTTAATTTTTCTTAAATAATTTGTACGCATAATTTTAAAATATTATTAGTATGTAAGTATGTCAAACCTTTTCAAAGTATTTATTGCACATAAACCGCAATATAGGTATAAAAACTACTTCCGCTATATAAATAGCATGGTCTAAAAATAGACATGTACTATCTATATAAAACGCAAGTTTCAAAGCTGTGCTGTTATACGATATATTCGCTAATTGAAATAGGATATATTTTACTAAATCATTATTTACATATTTCGTACGGAAATTAGTTGCTTGTGAGGAAATAAATCTATATGATGTGTTATCAGAACATCAAAAGCACTGTTACATTTATGTTTTACGATATATCATAGAACCCAATTTTATTATGTAGTACTGTCTCCAATTTGGTTCCTTTGTTGAATGAGTAATTGTTATTTGAATCGATTTCAGAAGTAGTTTCCAACACAACTATGCCACAAACAACGATAAAAAATTGACATTATTTTATTGACATAGAGTGAACTCAAACACAGCGAATAGCTTTGATACAAAACCTATATCGTTTTACTGGCACATATTCCATGACATATATTATGTCATGTTCTCAAAACATGTTTTTAAAATAAGTGCGAAGTGTCAACTACCAAACTGCAAATAAAATGTCCATCAGTTCATGTGCGTGATATGCACGGAACTTCCTGAAGCGTCTTGAGTTGTACACTAAATCGTTCTTCAAACGCGACATTATTGTTATTAGAGATCATGCTCTCCAAAGTTTTTTTGAAATAATCCATTAATGACGTGTATAGCACCTGTCACACAGCAATAAGTTAACGTACACGATAATTTTTCTAGTTTAATGAATATTTATTGAATTATGTATCATTTCCGATAATTTGTGTTCATATTACACATGTTTAAGAACATCGTTCATTAATAATCAAAGCATTTGAAAAATGTAAAGTGTTTTGTTTGAAGTGCGATTTGATGTACTGTCTAAATGAAATAACTAGTTCATTGTCGATGGCCAAGTGGATACATAGATACTCCCCGTAGATACATTGGTCTCGAATTAATGCTGATTTGTATAATGCACGTAGACATATTTGTATAAACACGCATTTACCATCATATTCATAAATGTATCTATACCCACCTTTATTTTCAGTGCCATTTGCTAATTTATTTGATCAAAACACCTTTGTTAAGCATAACACCTAACACCTACCAACATTATTCAAGTATACATAGATTGTAATCGTAAATCCATTAAAGCATGAAGACAAAGTAACCAAATGTATAATCAAATGTGCGGAATTTTCAATGGGATTAACCTTTAACATACAGCATTACTCTTTGGTAATGGTGAATTTGTTTACCAGCACACTCACAAATGATGTCTGTTAAATAACACGGCATCTAGTAGTTCATAGCTGCAGTTATTACTGACCAGCTGATATTTACCAAACGAGGGTTGTGTTGATTATGTATGTTCTTGTAATTCAATAGTAAATATACATGCTTTCGTTATCCAATCTAATCACTTCCAACCCTTGAACAACTACTGAGATCAAACTTAACGACGACCCGACCTTCAATCATGACACTGTTTATTGCAGCTCCGCTTTGGGAAATGCACGCAATTTTCTTAGTCATTTGTTGTTTATATTGTAAAACATTTCTATTGTTACATTTTGATAAATTTACGGAATATATTTAATACCCAGAGTGCACAGTACAGGTTTTAACGTGGATGTTTTAGATTGTATGATAAAATCGTATTTATATGCACCTGAATAGTATATGTCTCGTATAGATATAAGCCTCAAACACTGCATATTTTTGAAAATATTATATTATATATACATGTATTCCATTTGCACCAGGGGCACTAAAATATAAACAATATGAAATTTATTTCTTACCATCGAGACAATTTTGCGTTCAATAAGAATCATTCCCTTTCTAAAGAACAGATGCCATTTAAAAATGGAATTCACCTATTTTCGGTGAAAAGGGACTTCAAACGTTATAAAACAAACGTTAACGGTCAAACGAGCAACGTTTTTACACCCCTTATACCTCATTACATTTAAATTTACATCTATACATGTTTATGCGTTACATGTTCATGTTCCTGTATACATGTTACATACATATATAAAACAATTTATTACTAACCTTCTTTATACAGTATTATAAATATTGATGTTATTTCAAAGACATGATTTAACTACGTTGGGTGTAAAATGTTAATTACTGTGTGCGTTATTTCAACGTTGAACTAAACAAACAATGTATGAATGTCTGATTGAAAAGAGAGTATGCATATCATAACATTATAGCAACAATTCTTTCACTGAATTATAACACTGAATAAATCCTCTTTAATTGTGTCCCATGCCGTTTCCCTCGAAAAACAAAACCTCCTAGTTTATTTATGCATGCCAGTATACGTCTCTTTATGATCTGAAATTAGTCGATCAACTTCGATAAAGCACCATTTACGCCCCCAAAATGAATACATGGGCAGTAAAGACAGAGAAATGTGAAAGCATTACGTCGTAGCTGCAGCTATTAGATGTAAGATAAAATTTTTGGTCACCGTTGGTCATAATCCTAACATTACCGAAGAGCAGTGCCGTGTTTTATGGTTAATCCCAACGAAAACGCCGCGATAAAACAAGCGTTAGGAGAAGGATTGGATTGGATTTACCATTATCGCCAGATACGTTTTGGATGCTGCATGCAAATATTGGAATCATAGCACGCGCCAGTAGCGCTACATGTTCAGAGGAAGGAGGTTTGTTTATTTAACGATTTGAAGATTGGACTGTTTCAACCAAGGGAGGTGTTGCGATAATAAGCTCGTGTCGCATACATTCGTTTTGTTTAAATCCCTAAGTATTTAACAAGGATGTAAATGTGATTTCGTAATAAAGATGTGTATAAATCGTTAAATTGTATATGAATGGAACATACGCTGGTCTTTCGAAACTTGTTATCATAACGATGCAAAAGTGGCGCAGTTCTGGAGTTATCCTTCTGTCTACTTTCGTATTTTTTAATAATATGTTTTGAACAAACGTACACACATCGAATTATTTCTCATAAAAACATAATCAACAAAAAAGAGTGCATTATGGAGTCTGACAATTTTGAACAATACAGCTCAAATTTAACGAGTGACAGTGGTTTGAACATGACCAACCAGTCCACACTGTGTGATCTAAATGATAGGTGTATGCCATTGGATGACTACTTTGATTACATGTACACGAAAGGGATATACCCGGACACTGGAAAATGGTTCTTGATTATCGCATATATAATTTCTTTTATAGTCGGACTAATCGGCAATATCCTTGTCTGTGTTGTCATATGGCGCAACAGAGGGATGCGGACGGTGACAAACATTTTCATTGTCAATCTTGCCATCGCAGACATCGCTGTTTTAATTATGTGCTTACCAATGACGTTGCTTGTTGACGTCACCAGAACGTGGTTCTTTGGTGATGTGGTCTGTAAAGTGAATCAATTTACAATGGTGAGTAGCTTGTGTACAACCCATCACTTATACTCCTACTGGATGACACTTTTATACAATTTTCTGAGAAACACACCAATAATATACCATAAAGCTCCATTGTGTTTGATTATTGATATATCGATGCACATCTTAACGTTGACAAAATCACAATGGGAACCAAATACATTTAGGACGAACCAAGCAATACAATTGTCTACCTGATTCTCATTTCCGTTTTAGTAAATTGCATTGATAATTAAACTGAAAGCCACGAACATTGCATGAGCTTATTTCTGTAAGTGCTATCTTAGTAAAATACTCCTTTTCTATAAATAATTGATTTGCACTTAACTAGTTAATTTAAATATCCAGACATTGCTCTTCGACTTTTCTGCATCTAAATACGTATACATTTACCTCACTTCGAATGTCAAGTGGTATGTTGCATAGCCCAGACACGTTTTATTTGCTTTATTTCACATTATAAGGCCAATCAATAAGTATAGGTTATCCGCTAACTCTTTTTCATCTTCTTTTGAACTATCATCCACAAGACGAATACATTAAATATACTTATTTATAATTATGAAATAGTCTGTAAGTAGCGTACTTTTTATACATTTTCGACATATGAACAATATTATCTAAATAGCTGTGTGTGTTCAAAACACCATTCAAACGTTATTAATTTAAGTATTTTCATAATGTTTAAAATAAGCTTTTTAATTCATGCACGTATTTTTTAAAAATTATCCGTGTGTATGGAGTAACGTTCCAATTACAAATCGCTACAGTATTAACCAGGTAACACAAGATCAGAACGAATCATATTTAGTCATTTTGCGAGCTTAATACATTTTTTTACCTCGGGTACAAAATCTAATTACTGTTTCTTGTATTGGGTCACCTTACATTATTGAAACCTAAGACCTGGCCATGCTGTTTTGTATTTCCCCAAGATAGAACAATGAGACTCTAAATCCTTCTGCTTCTTAAATACCAAAGTATGAAATTATTTATTAACTAGTTTTTTTAAAACATTGTTAAGTCTTGTGGTAATTGATGAAATGTGACAATTCAATTGTGAGAAATATAATTAGCTGAACCTGATATTATCAGAAACAAGATCGTCGTAATAAAATACATAATAAAAGCCCATAAAAATGGCAGTAAAATGCATAATAATATTGTAAATAATATATAATGTTCTTTATAAATTAAATGTATATTGATGATCGCATTTTGTTAAGAGTAGCCGTATTGAGACGGTCATCACGAGCAGACAATTCAAATATAGTGTTTTCATTCAAATGTGCCCTTTTCCAAATTATTCCGTCTTAAATAGCATAACTGGTGCGAAATGAAAGTCTATTAAGCTATTGATCATACTTCGTTATGATAATGTATATCTGCATAAACTGTGGAATCTCCAATGCTTCTTCATTGTCAAAACCGCTTAAGCTTGGTTTATTTGCATTTTGTAGTTGATTGTTCTACACAGCTGATATTAAGGACCTTTGATTCAATAAAATGTAAATGATTCACAGTAGGTGTTTACCTTTCTCTGTGGGGAAATAATAGATTCCACTTCAAGCAAGAGGTTAACTTACATCGGAATTTAAGTCTCGGAGGAAAAAAATCCCTTCCTTTATCTGTACTTTAGAGGCATACGTTGTTTTAGGTTGCAACATGTTATCATTGGTAAATTAACGGAAATAACGATATTATCATTTTTGCAATATAAAAACTAAAAGGCTCTAAGGAATAAAAATATACACATTTGGAATGGATTAGAACGAACGACTAAAATTGTTTAGTGCGTGTGTTGCTTTATATAGTAACAAAAGCTGGGTCTAAAAGTCCATTATGCAACTTTTCGTCTTCCTGTGGGAATGCGGTCGCCTTCAACTAGGCCATTATGCATACTAGGCGAGTGAAATCTCTGACGTGCAAATTACGCTTTCAAGATGACGTTTCGGTTGCGGCTGGAGTCGCTATCAAATCGCGATGAAATAACTTTTAAGACAAATCAGGCAGAATAAATCACTGTTTTAATGTTATTTAAAGTTTTTTGAAATCATCAGACCATCCATCAATTTTTTCTTCTATATTTCTTAAGAAATTCAGACAATATATCAACACATGTTTATTCTTGCAGTCAGTAGATGCGTTCAGCTATATTTCCGCATCTATCTTAAATATTTATCTCTACTCGGATAAAGTTTACGAAACCGAAATGACGGGCTAATGTACACTATCAGTTTGTTTTTAATTTAAGTTCTTATTTCTTGATTTCATGAAGACGATATATTCAAGAGGGGAAACAATTTTTCAAGCATTGACAAATAAAGAAACAAATAAACAAAAACCCGCCTATTTACCGTGTACTGTATCATCTTTAAAACGTTTAAACTGTGTAAAAAAAATCCAAAAACTATAAACGAAACAAAACACAACAAATTGATCCAATGCATTACTCTCCTCTTACTTTACAAGACTCGACAAATCTTAGTGACGTCATAAAGAATTTAGCCTCTGTACACTAATAAACAGACTGACAAGTTGTGTTGTTAAGGATTTCATTTCGCAATGTTGGAATCGGTGGTCTGGAATGCATAAACCAAGCGTAAGATATTTATAAAAAAAAATCTGCAAGTAAATCCCTACAATTTAAACATTTGAATATGTGTTATTTAAAGTAATTTGAAGTAATTGAACCATTAAGATCAGCAACACGTGTGCTATTTATATGAAAACAAACGGATTTAAGACGTTAACGATTACTTTGTGTTCACCACTTAGCGATAATTACCCTGAGGGAATACGGCCATCAGACCGTTATGGAAATCTCAAGGAATTATCGCATAACAGCAAATATCAACTAATCAATTAAGGGACTTGTTGACAGATTGATAAATGAAAGTTCTCCAACTTTTTAAAGATTTAAACTATAAAAGGACACTGAACATTAGGGAGCAAAATAATACTAATAACGTTAACTTATACCAAAACAACAACACATGATTTCGATTATAAATAAACATCATTTGAAATTGAAAACATTGCAACGCGTTAAACGATTGAACGCATATTGTTTTAAAAATGTTTCTGAAATTGTATTATTCCTGAAATTATATAAAATAATTGTCAGAAATAAGGCCACTTATATATTATCACAAACCAACAATACGGTTTAACACGAGTAATATAAATAGTGATTTGAATATTTTACAAGCACAATTATACAAGTTATATATTTTGGTAAATTTGCAGCTTATATGCTTCTTAATGCAATGGAATTAAAAACATGTTTTACTAGATTCACATGTTTACTTTCAATTTATTTTATAGAACAATAATATGATAACGAAGAATTGTAAACAGTGTTCTCCATACCCAGTTCATGCTGGTAAATTTTATATACATTGTGTTCCAACATTACTTAATCGTTCTATACAACTGTTTGTGTCTTTTTGTTAATGAAATTAGATATTGTTGTTTTTTACCGTTTATGTCCACATAGCTGGTATTTAATACAAATGGCGTGACATTGTTATGAAGTATCCTTTTTTGGTAAAAACCCATCTCCCAATCCCCCATATTGATTAATGGCTTCGCAGATAAAGGGAAACAACTAATTCATCTTGATGACAATTAATACATCTGTACTATAGATATACGTTTATTTTGCAATAAACTTAAGTGAAATGGTTATTAAGACGAAGCGATAAAGCGATTTGATTAAATGCGTGACAGGTCACTGATAGGTGTCACATTAAATTTGAGATTACATGAATTGTTAATTTAAAACATTTGACTTATATTTATTTATTTGGAGAAAAGTATGCACAGGCTGCTGTATGTCACGCAATACTACGCTTTTCTATCCAATTTCATTCGCTCCTTTGCTATTACATGATATACTATCCCATTATGTGAAATGCTTTGTAAACTTAATGACATTCATTTTAAATGTCTCATTAATAAATATGGACAAATCATGAAAATAAATATGGATATTTATTGTTATCGAACATATGCTCTGTTTTTACACTTGTATAGACATAACTATTTTGTTTTATTATATAACGTTTAATAACCTTTTTTTGTGCTATTTTTTTATACCGATGGCTGGATTTAATCTTGTTATAAATTGTATGTATATTAGTTATAAATAAATTTGAATCTACCGCTCATTCTACACGGTAAACACAACGTAAGTGCCGGTAATAATAATTCGACATTTCATCTACAACTATGTGTTTGCGAATTAGTTTATATTTACTGAAATAATAATATAAATGTAATTATTATCGTGATATATTGCAATAGTTATTAAACAACATGGCGTAATTATGTTTATAATAATTATTGAACAATGACGACAAGCCACTGTTGCCCAAGGACATATGTACAAAGTCACATTACACTCATATTATATGGATCGACCCTATCCATTTACTCATGTACGCAACCATTGACGCATGCAGGATTAAAAGACAAAATGCAACAATTATTCACACAGCATGCCTTTTTTATGAAAAATGATGAAAAAAAAACTTTTAATAATGCTTACATTAACAAAGCCTCTTGCAATAATTAATGTATGCATCGACACAAGACCTTTGCTCATTTACGCAGCTGCACGCATGGAAGATAAACGGACTAACAAGATTGCTATTTGTTCCCAAACAGTTTGAGATTTAAATTTATGAGATTTATCAAAATGTTTGTTCTCGTTTCAGACCTCGTCGATATCTGTATCTGTTCTAACACTAACGGCAATATCCTTAGAACGTTGGTACGCCATCTGCCATCCGTTGCGTTTCCATAGCACCGTACGACGCGCTCGTATCATTATCATTGTCATATGGATTGCCTCGGCCTTTTTTGCAATGCCTGAAACCATTGCTGCCAGAATTGTAAAGCACTGGCCGGAAGAACTTCTTTATACCGCTTGCTACCCAGTTGATCTTGGCGACATGGGACTAATGGTTTGGCAGTTTGTACTCATTGCTGTCCTTTACTGTGTCCCTATCAGCATTATGGGTTTCACCTACTCCAACATCGCTTTCATCCTGTGTACGGGGCGAATACCTAGGGAATCACGTAAGCGTTACAAATTGACACACCACGAGGTTTAGTTCTTTAATTATTGTGAATTTATAATCCTATATTAAAATATGAATATTTTATTCAAATGATCAAAAGCAAACACATCAATATGTTAATTTACTACACGAAAGTGCTTTTTGTATTTATGCTTTATAATAAAAATGTCTATACATTAATATATATTTGTGAGGTAGATCCGTGAGTCGACAAAACCGTCTTTGATGTAATTTATACAAAGTATCATAAATTACGATTATTTCGATTTTATTTTTTTTATTTACATGTTTATGGAATAACTCCATGTGATAGTTAAACGATGGAAACGTATGTCTATATGAACAATTTAACATTTATAACAGACACAAGTGCTCCGATGTTAAATGGGAATGACAACGATGTTCAAATTGAATCACGCAAGAAAGCTGCAAAGATGCTGTTCGCCATTGTGGTTCTCTTTGCCGTGTGTTTCTTTCCAAACTATCTGTTAAACGTCTTAAGGTAAGATATCAATAAATCTCGTTCAAGTGGTTCAAGGTAACGTGTTCAGTTAGGCTTATCAGTAAGTACACTGAAAGTAAATGCTTATAGATTCGCACGGATAACACACAATCAAAATAAATCGTTAAAACGGTTCAACATCCCGTAAATATACAAATTACATGTCTATTACAACTGATTCAATAACACTTAATTTTCAAAACGGCCGGTCATACGTATGTATATTTGATCGAATTATCCCATTTTGGAATGATTTGCCATGCACATGTGATTACATGTGTATTTCTATAAAAATATATGAATAAGAAACGACTACTTTTAAAATACTTCTTAAATAAGTATTTATTTTATCAGACTGACTGAAACACTTTTCTATTAATTGATTGAATTTAAATTTGTGAACAGTTCACACGAACACCCACGAACGCACGCACGCACGTTTATTAAGGAAAATTATAAGTGTAACTGGTAACTTTGTAAACGTTTTGAATACTACACATTTAAGCAGCAAACTGTTAAACGCACATCGAATCGTCTAAAACAAATTAAGCGGGTCGAAACAATCTTATATAAAAGTGGAATACAATTAATAAACGTAGAGGAATAACAAGACACGGACAAAATAAAATAAAAACCATCAACATTATTTTTATCAACTTCTATACAACAACAGGTTGGGCGAAATGTGGTTTAAAAATTAAAACCCGATATTTAGTCATAAAACTCTTGGGGAAATCTAAAAAAATAATTTCTAATGTAAACGACTTAAGTTGAAATCCAGAAACGGTTTAGCGCTAGTAAAGTCTTTTATTTTCGAATACTAATTCAATTATTGTCTTCAACGCCTGTGTATCGTTTTTATTTTAACGTTTTCTTCATGAAAATGTAATGGCCTTAGAAATGAACATGTTTAACGGTGCTGAGTTTTTGTTGGACACTTCCTGTTCATATAATATAAATATTGCCTTTTCTAAAATACCCAATATTTTATATATATTTTTTGCTAATGTACCGATTTATTTTTGATGTTTATAATTTGAATGACCTGTGACTTTGTTGTATGTTAATTGTATTGACATTTCATGTATACTCATGGACTTATTGTCTACTGTATTATCAAATAAACTCAACTAAACTATAAGAATAGTAACGCTGTTATTGTATAATGTGTTTTACATCTAATTGTAGATACGCTGGGGTGACGGAACATGCGGCAGGAATAGAAAACTTTGCACTGGTAGCACATCTTGCGATATTCCTTAACAGCTGTATGAACCCCATCATTTACAATTTTATGAGCGGTAAGCTCTTCACTTTCGTCTATTCTCATTTTTACTACAATAATACACTTTTTGTCAGACTTTGTAAGCATATACCTAGCAATTTGAGACTAGTGCGCTTTCATGTATCGTCTTTGATATTAACTTTATGTCTTCAACCAGGTCATTCTGGGACGAAAGCAATATCATTACTCAAACTTACCGATGCTGAAATTGTGTATGCACCGATTGAATGGTAGTTTCATTAATTAACGCCATGACAGTTGAGTAATTATTTTAGCGCTGGTGTTGTGTCATTATTGCTGCTGCATGCTTAGCGCATTAAAGTATTGGCTTCCTTGGAAATACTTTCTTGCATCTTGCAACATAATATTATATACCAGGTCAGTAGTTTATGGGATTTATTGCAGACAAGTTCCGGAAAGAATTCCGCCTTCAGATACAGCACTGTTTCCGATGCAAAACGCCTGATCAGCGCTATGGATCGACGTTCAAAAATGGTAACAGGGTAACATTTAGTGTCGGCAATAACGTGAATATCAACATGACACACTCAAAGACGTGCCATCATGAAATAAAAAAATAATTATTGCTTCTTTATTTGACGTTGTTTTAATAAGTATTGTGGTTGGTAAGTGGAATGTATACAACGATGTATGGGTTACAGTCTGTCATATGCTTTTAAGAGATTCAGTATCTTACATATTATATATTTACTGAAATCTATATCACATATTAAGTTTGTTCTTTATATCGGTCATTCATTTGTAAATTACACATGTTAAAAGTGTAATATATATATATATATGTATCGACGATATTTCCCAAAATATATAGACGCATTTTAAATATTGAAAAAATATCATTTTGTCCTTATTGGAACATTTATATTTCGACCAACAATAAAATATAAATTACCCTTAAAACATATGCTTTTGTTTACCACTAAACATATAAACAGATGATTGGTATTTATCCTGCCTCTGTTGCAAACATTGAACCAATAAAGCAGGGTCGAATAAATTATCGTTTATATTACATATCATCCTACTTTGCATCTTCTTTAAAACATATTACAGAAACGGCTTTCCGTATTTTATTTCCATTCACTTGATGACGCAAATTATGACGTTTCTCGTGTGACGTCATTTCTCTGACGAAACATATCTAGTTTAACGAAACTCTGTTGATTCTAGGGACAAGAATTTGGACGTGGTTGTTTTTTTAACAGTAAAATATTTAATATTTTTAAAGCATTGAACGAAAACAAAACGTATTTCGGATTGTGTGTTTGTCATGCATATTTGTTAATTTCGATAGGATTAAAATAGCTCGCTCCGACAGGAATGAGGATAACGATTTCGTAAATCGTGTTTTAGTTCAGAATGCTAAGCATTCGATACAAACGCCATGAAGAAATAGTGTGATTTGAAATACATTTCGATAAAGTGATGGACGAACAGAACATGTAAGTGCATGTAGTTGGAACTTTATTGTTATAAGAATTGGATTAAAGCTGTCATTGATGTAAATACACTTGAGTCTTTGTTTTGGCTACTGCATATTTTTTTTATTTCTAATGATGAAAATCAAAAGTAGTTTTTGTTTTGCTGTTGCACATTGTTTTCAACTTCCAACATTAAAAATATCACTTTCTCGATTCATTTTTTATTTCTTCTCGTAATTTCAATAGGAAAGTATTAAAAGTACCAGTTTAATGTGGAACTATTTTTTGCGTGACATAATCGGTAGTAATTCGGTCGTAAGGAATGTTGTGTACATGTAAGAGCTGACCAGCATAATTATTTTGTTATCTTAATTAATCATTTGTCTTTGATAAAATGTGTTAGCGGCATAAATTTTAATGAAGCATGATAAATAGAATACATGGTAAAACTCGCCCTATTTTCTTTTTCTAAGCCTCACCGTATACACTTTCTCCATCTCGGCACCAACCATGTATTCTCTATTTCTAGGTATTGATTGATAGTTATCTTCTGGTGAATCTGAATGCACGCCAATAAAAATGGACACTTCAATGCGAATATTTCAACCCCACAGAACCGTTATTAAACGTACGCTTTAAAAAATATCATAATTTAAACATTTCGTTATCAAACATTCAACTTCTTATACTAGATTTCAATCAATAATTTGCCTGGGACAATTGTATTGACCGTCTATAAAAAGGAGACGTAGCTTCTAAGAAATCATTTGGTAAAATAATATAATTTGCCGTCGATATGCAACTTTAATACATTTATCATTTCAAATCTGTAGTGTTGTAATGTAATCAATAAGCGCCTCATTGCCAGTGTTTCAATATGTATGTTAGAATATCATCGGTTCGATTTATTATCGGCAAAAGTCGAGGACCGACAGTTTTGGGAAGGACTGATCATTATGTTCAACTAAAATTACGTCATGTATATGTTATATGTATTTTAATGTAACATCCACAAACAATTGTTTGGAACGCAACTATCGAAAACAATGTAATATAAATCAACTGTAAATATTTCATACCTCAATGCAGTGTATATAATTATTTGCAAACGGTAAGAACACACAGCGTTTTGAAATTAATGTATATATGTATATTAAGGCACTTTTTTTCAACTGAACGTCTATGAATTTACTCTTGAGTTTGTCTTAGATGTATAGGTTTCAAGCGTGTCTTTTTTGTATCTGTTAGAAAACCATATGTGCATATTTTCATTAGATACAGAGTGATAGATTGACTGGTGTATTGTTCCAAAGTGTTCATAGAGTGTAAAAACAGCAGGGTAGTACAAACAATCGCAAAATGTGTGATGTGCATTACTTTAAACAAAAGCGGGGACAAATAATATAGACACTTCTTGTGTCTATGGTATTGATTACGGGACTCATGGTTACCTCATGTTTTGATTTGGGACGGTTGATACAATTTATTTTATATATTCCCAATGCCAAGGAAAGCATATTACTATTTGTAAGTTCTTATAAAATACATTTTCATTGAACATTGTGGAAGTCGGAGTTGTTGATGATGTGTGCTTATACATAGCTCTTTTGGAAGCGTTTGATCTACATATAATGAGATCATTAACTATTATTATAAATTCCTTATTCGTTTGCTATATTAAAATAGTTATATATATAAGTATGACCAGTAAAGTAAAAAGATTTCCAAACGTAATATTATGTATCTTTAGACCCAAATAGTTGTTATGCAAATCACAATTGTGTTGGCATATTTTGAATAAATTTGACATCAAACTTGTATTCAATGCAAACTATTCTACAAAATAATGAGCCTGTGTTTATAAAACAGGATATTCTAAGACATTATTTATTTACTGAAGTTCAAAAACAACAATATAACTGCACATAAACCCAAACACAGTTACAGTAATGTTGTACACAAGCAAATTTACATGAAACACATTTCATGTAAAAGAAAACAATTACATTTTCTAATATAATAAGCAGAATCGTATGAATTAAACTCATTTAATTAAAAAAAGGAATTGGTCAATTTAATTTCTCCGATAAGTAAACCCGATGTGTTTTAAACTTTTAATAAAAGCAGGTGTTGAAATCCCCTTAGTTCTTTCTCATAATCATGTATCGAAAAAGTTCGATTCACATTAAACTGCATTATATGCGTATTTCTTCCGTGGAAAAAGAACGTTTATTATCCGATATATAAATTATACACAAATAATGTAATGAATAGTATGGGATATCAGGAAAATGCATGTTTCCGACATAATTGCTTTACTTCAATAATATGTTCAGTGGACAAGCATGTTTGAGTCGTAATGTGTAATTTCTACAAAAAGTCACACGCATTTTCCAACCAACGAGAATTCCTAAATTCAAAGGAAGTTAAGTGTGAGCAAATTCATACCCGTCTTTAATACATGTAGACTATCTTTTCATATTACATAATGCCTTGCTTTTTAACCATGCCAATAGAAGGCATATATATATGTCTTTTATTTGGCAAGTGATCTGAGGATGTAATTGAGCTGGCTAATCACAGGTCTCGCCACGTATTTTAGTTCCAATCATGAGACCGTATAGCCGTCTATCCGCATTCGTGCGTTAATCCATGCACTTTTGTCCGTACGGCAACTTCAACATTCATCTGGCAAGTTTAACATAACTTACTACAAATTGTGTACATATAGAGACCCGTCTACTTCTCTCAAATCCCGAGGTCAAACTGAGACATCAAATATAAAGTGTATACATACTGCAGCTTGTAATGAGTGTATTATCATCATTCATCATGATCATGAATCATGCAATTTGAAAATAACTTACCACTAATATTACCCTTTGTTCCTGTTTTAATTATCTTAATACCATTATAAAACTAAACCTGCTTAAATTTACGTAGCCTTAACTGTACGTACAACTGCACCAACACTTCAATGAAACGTTGCAAATAATAATTGGTCGTTTCTCTATAAATGCTTCCACAGCCGAACAATTAATATAAAATGAGAGTCATAGCGAACACACCATTTATACAAATGATGTTCTAAGATTTAACACGGACGCTTATGAAGACTCCTATAGACGTGAGATTGCTATTCAATCCATTAGACATATTAAGCCGAACTATTGTATTTCAGAGGATGCAATTAAGTGTTCTAGTATTTCAGAAATTACATTTGAAGAACGACTTAATAGCTTCTAATTGATAAATCTCATCAAATCTTGAACACTTCAAATAAGAAACCATACTTAAAGTGATATTAGACGCATCTAACAGTATAAAGGTGTCTATCGCAACCGTTGTTTATGTTTGGTGTTTTCACTTCATATACACTTATATTTGATAATGCAACATCAACATACTAAAACAATATCCCGGAAAGAGAAAAATAATGCATTTGAATATCAACCGTACTTTCGTTTTTGACGTCAATTTGGTTAGTTTAAAATCTGCGACTATATACACTCCCTCTGAAGTACGTTACAATGAAAGGTGTGTGCGATACGGCGTTATAACTACAACAGTTACGGCGTCTTTCCACAGTTTGTTGACGATACAGGACGTTGTTAAAATAAATGGTAAATAACGATAATTTGGAATAGTTTTTGTAAGTGTATACGCCAATGTTAATTTAAATACGGATATTGTATTCCTCTTAATTAGCTTGCCATGTAATTTATACCTATGTTATCGATAAAATGGAAGTTTTACAGACCTGTACAGACAACTCATAAAATAAAATAAAACGTGTAAGTTTAAACAAAGAATTTACCTGTGTAAACGCGTGTGTATGTCTGTTACTGTCAAGACGCCGTAACCGTTGTAGTTATGACGCCTTATCGCGTTGTCGTACAGACGCACCTCTCATTGTAACGTAGTTCAGCGGGAGTGATATAAGCGGCAGTTCCGCTCGGTTTAACTTAGAGGACTGGGTTAGTCACGTAAAATATTGAATATAATATATATTTTTATAAACAACTGGAAGCAAGATAAGTTGCAGATAATTGGTCAGTTACCATATTTTAACTAACTCTTTAGACCTGTTAATTCTTTTCAGCTCAATTCAACAGTGAAAAATGCGTCTAATATCACTTTAAGTCTGAAATGTTTTCATATTAACTTTTGTTTTTGAAACAGTACTGAAATACGCGTTTAAAGAGTTTTGCAAATACAAATGCTCTATGAAAAGCGTCCAAATTGTAAATTGATGTGCGAATGGCTCCTTCATTTAAGTGCATACATTTTGAACAGAAATATGTCATAATTGGCAAACAATATTAAATGTGTCTATATTGTGCTCAATCCGTGTACTCATAGATAGAACATAGTGGTTATGTGTTATTTAATACTATAAACTATTTCTTAACCAGTCAATATCCTAGTTTTTAAAACGGATAAACTTACAGTTAATAATATGTGTTTGAATATGTATTATTTGTAATTGGAAAATACGTGCAAAAGTAACATGCAAAAGTAACTTCATAAAGAAGTTTCTGTCTAAAATAAGTATTGCCCCACTCCTCAAATAACATTCTCGCCTCTGTTCTGTACCCTGGAAATGCACGTGATGCATAAAAGAGTTCTTACCAAAAGAGTAATGGTGTAGCGATTTGGCATACATGGCGGCAAAAGTAACGCAATATATGGCAACCCGTAATAACTGGCCATAGGCTCATAAAGTCTAAGCGCTAACAAAATGTGCATTCTTGCTCTATGTACTCTTAATATTGGGATAACAGTGCAACGGCAATCAATATACAGAAGTAACAGTGCATTACACCATTGAAATATCCTCTGAAATAATATATTATATTTAGAGAACATATATTTTATGGAGGATCCCCTGAGTGGAATACCTAATGAGTTTTAATCAATCCGTATCAATAAGCATAACCTTACACAATCCAATATAAGCTTGAAACATTTTACTGTATGAGTATTAATCAAACGTTTTAGCATGTGCATTTCTACCTTAACATGATTAATTATATCATAATAAAAACAAGTGTTAAGGCAATGGTTATGATAATGGTTATGCGTATGCTACTTTTAAACTTATGATCTACTTGGACTCAATGTTTACGTCATCCGTATTATTTCGTAACATAAAAACCATGTTCTAACAAATCTAACCCAATTATGATTTATACGGATTAATACGGATATAGGCATCTGCTGACTTCAGTTGAAGATCCTTCTCGTCATTAATGGTTGGAGAAAATTGATGTCAAGACCACTCGTGGGATTGGTCTCATACCGACACTAACTAAATAAATATCATCTATTGATTAAATCTTTATAGCCCGACACGCTTAAGGGCACCTATTATGTTGGAGAATGAATATTGCCAAACAGTAATAGCCAAGTAATAACGACTTAGAGCTAATCGAATCATTGCGATTCCATGAAGGCAAACTTGCCGCACTTCAAATGATAGTGCTTGGAATTTAGCCGAAATTCATGTATGGCATCGTGTGACAATTGAATTACTGCATGTTGGTTTAGATTTAGAGTACTGCACATTGATATTCATTCTGATAATGACCATGTCGAAAATTGTTTTTAGATTAGCCATACCAGTAACACATATTATCAGTTATATAATTGTCCACTGTACATGGATATCACTTGCACAATTGTATTTAGGCAAACTGATTCTTTAAGTTTTCCATATTCTTCATTAAATTGTTTATGTATTCAGTGTTAAGGAACAAAGTCGTTGACCGAACAAAACGTTTTATAGCTGAAGATTGTAGCAATGCACTAACCTCTAACCAGATTCAGAATAAATATAAAAACCCGCCAGATTAAATATAGTTTTTGGCAAATGCAGCATCTTTAATAACATATTATGGTATTATATTACCCATTAAGCTTGTTTTATAAACATGTTTCTTGAGTATATAATTATTGTCTCAGGACGTGACACAGTGCAATATTTATATTTGAGTCCAAAACAAATCATCGAATACAAAGAAGTGTTACCTCATACGACGTCCACGGTGTCAATTTCTTTGCTTGGGTCATACCACAAGCTTCTTATGTGGTTCTTTGTTAAGTCAGTATATATAAAGTATCTATTATTCGATGCGATATTGCCTTTTATTTGCAATATTTTAAGCCGAGTGTCGGCTGATTATGCTGTATTTCAGGGCACATTACTGATAGTGTGAATATTCGTCTGGACTGACATGCAATTAACACAATCTGACAATATTTTATAAATGCGGTGTTCAATTTTAAATTGAAGTTTACGTTTATAAAAAGTATTCAGAATTCTACATGTTAAGCTCAATTTACTTGTAAACTTCCGGTCAAAATGAATGTTTGATGATTGTGTATATAAATCTTTTAATGTTTATGGAATTTGCATTAGGCCATACAAATGTGAAGCTATGTTAAGCGTCCATTTAACTTTTTTATACTGAAAGTCTGAAATAATGCAATGTATGAACACTATTTTATTGATATTTTAAGCATGTATCTATGACATGTCTTGGTAAGTCAAGCTTTCCTTATAAAATAGCTGATTTCCAAACTTCTATTTCATACATCAGTTATATTGTTATATTATATTGTAACATTGATCCACGTTTTCATAATTTTTAAAGGTTTGCAAGTTAAAGTAATCGTATGGCAAAAACATAAACTTTAATTTAAATATCTCAGTATCTCCGCAATCGTATTTCATGTTTAATACAATGAATGCAGACATTCTGGCAGTGCATAGTGCATCATAAATAATAAAATTGAATTTAAAATGTTAATACCCCATCCTCCGAGACACATTGTTTTCCGTTTGATGCAATTAGATTGAATAATTTCACTAATCTCTGGCACCAATATTTATTACAGCATTGTTTATCAAATCAAATGGGTGCATTGGGATGATAAGTTCAAATATGGATCCCCATAAAAGGTGAAATAAAATCAAATTAGTTGGAAATCATCCTGGCTTGTAAAAAACAGGTTTAACATTTTAATACATAATATATGCATACAAGGAAGAACAACAATTAGCGGTGTTCATAGATGCAAAATATCCACCGCTTTGTGAATAAATATAATGTTTACATCAATTTAATAGATCCGTGAAGCACCAAACGTTCGCTCCATCCAGACGTGTAAAGGACAATATGGAACGGTTATTCCGCTTGTGCATTTATGCTACTTAATTGCATTATGTGCATATGAAGTCTTCTACGTTTCAACTGTATTTTGGTACTTGCATTTGCTGTAAAAACCATTCATCGTTCATGCTTCTTAATTATTATGTCCAGTCCCTTCATGCATACCATTGTTTTGCGTGTATTTAATATGTGCTTTCAAATTTATTACATTGTTTACTTAAATATTAACATGTGTGTTCAAAACACGTCTTTTTCATTCTGTTCTTGACTAATTGCGTTTGAAGTTGTTGCTACTGAATGTATGGGCTATTTACGGCCTTGGTGATCTTTTTTGCTTGTTCTGCTTAAGACATTTGACATGACGAAAGTACTATATAAGGGGACAGCCCGGCGGATGTACGATAATTTCCGAGGTCTGGACTACTTTTGACAAATCAAAAATATTGGCGTCCAAGCTGGTTTCGCTGAAAGTACATTCAGCAAAAGGTTTAATTGGCTTAGAATAGTAAACAATTCAACAACATGATGTATTTTCAAACGGCAAATCAAACTTACACTTGGACGTGGTAAGTACGCGATACTTGCAACTTTGCATGTGTGCAAACGCGTGCATGAGTGCAGTGATATGTGCATGCGCGCCTGGGCGGTGTGGCTGTGTATTTTTGTGCGTGGTGTGCGTCCATGTGTTGGCGTGCGTATGACTTATGTGCGAGTGTGTACTCTGAAGCTGCGATAGTCAATGACTCGGGGTTGTGAACCAGCGCCAAAGATTATTCTACTTTTAAGTGTGTTGAGATTTAAATGAGAAAGAATCATGCGTATGTTAGTTGGTGATGTAATAAGGAAGCGGAGTATCTGAAGGTAATCCTACCTTTCCAGTATGATGACCAACAACTAAACCCGTTCGAATGCAGAGTGGGGTTGAACCAAGTCCGCCTAATGTCAGAAACGGATGAACAAGCCCTACTCTAGATGGATAGCAGCCCACCACTAAAATGATACAGTGATAGAACACTGACAGAGTTTGCATTTATTGAGCACCAAGTAATTTGTAAGTGAGAAATAAAGCACAGAGTGAAAAATGACGACCATACGTATATTCTCGTAGTTTAAACTTATTTATTAAGCTCGATTGCATCAACGGCTTATTGAGACGATTTTGAGTATGTTCCTTAGATAGAACAAGTGGATAGAACTGGTGTCTTAGTGGAAATCTTAAAAAAGACTGCAGATCGAACCCGTGACACTCCGGTCGCTAAGAGGATGCCATATCGTCTAGGCCACGTCGTTTATTCTGCTGGACAATCAATATTATTTAAGCTGGTTCGGTGATTTTAAGCAACACAAATTTACCCATCCTGTGGTCCTGGGAATAACCAAAATCCAGTTTGTTATATAAGTCTAAAAACTGCTTAAATAAAACAAACAATTATTGAAGACATTATGTACAACAATATGATTTTTTTTTTGCTATTGGTGTTGTTTTGTTGTTTTATGCTTTTTAGAAAAAGATTTTCTTTTGTGTTTCAGAGTTGTTGGAACAAAACCTTTTGCAGATTTTTTACTTTAAAATAACCGTTTTTTTTTTTGCAATACAAAGATATTTGAAATAATTGGTTCCTCTTTACTTTGCTCACCCAGCACATATACCTCGTTGCATCATTCAAGAGATGTGTGTGGTGAGAAAGAGTCACATGTGCATCCAATTGACCCACTTTATCACGATCGGTTACGCCTTTAAGTACGCATTCATTGCTGGCATGCTCCCATATGACACCAAATAGAGCTTTATCGCGTTGTAAAAAAATCCCTGCATTAACAATGTTGTCATGTTATATGCATGATGCGTTAGAACTTTACTGTGATACTTGAAGTTAAGTTACATCATCTTTCGTATCAGACCTTTTTTAGACAAAGACATGGTCACAGAGCAATATATACCAACAGTTTGTTTCAATGGATAAATATAGGACTTTGTGAACTTGATTAAAAACGATTACTTTAAAACTAACCGACATGTTTTCTTTGATATTCGTCTTAATCCTCATTGACACCTTCCGGCTTTCGTCGACCATATGACGATCTAGATTTGTAAATGGAAAAAAAATCCAAACTAAATGTGTGTCTGATTTCACAATTGCATCCGTGTAAAAATATTATTTGGAAACAAAAATATATCATAAAATAGAAGATTGTTTGAAAATATATCATTGTGATACACTTCATGTATGCGACGGACGCAGTCATGGAAAAACGCAACTTAAATATCGCGTTTTCCTGTGTGTTTTTTTATCGGTAACTTATGAAGGACGCACCAAATCCAGACTGAGTGAGCTGTGATATACCATCTATAACTTTATTGAATTATTGTCATTTGTTAATGAGGAAAACGCCAGATAAACAATCGGACAGACGTGGGTGTTTCTGTGTACGTGTCGGTGTGTTTTCGCGTGATTCCGTAAGAGATTGCGTGTGTGTGTGTGTGTGTTTGTGTGTGTATTTCAAAGTAAGTTTATGAGGTCATTCCGCTTCTGATGCTGCATTATGTGAGGACCCAGAGTGTGTCCCAGTTGTCCAACCTAATTAATTACTAGACTTGAGAAAGTTGGCCCGAATTTCGAATTTTAGCTTTAATAATATGTGTTTGTGCTGTGTGAGGACGCCGGAGTATCCGTAGGAAACCCCAACTGTATGTTATTGTGACCACCAAACAAAATCACATGCGTCGGGACTGGGCATTGAACCGGGATCGCCGAGGTGGGAAACGCGTGTATCAGCCACTGCAAATGTTCTGTTAATCCAGCGACAATAAATGCTTGAAGTAAACAAAATATCCCTTGATGATTCTAATGTACACATCTGTGAAAAGAATCAACGTGCGTTGTGATTATAAAACTTGCGTTTTGTATATTTAACTGACTCGCAGAGATAAAGAAATAGTCAGTGATTTAATCAAGACTTAATTGAGTCAAGACTCAGCTTTGAGTTTATCATTTGATTATTTCTGGTTCTCCTCATTATATGAATTACAAATAATTCAAATTGCCATATCTCATATTATTTACTTCTTGTTTCGTCATGAATTTGCAACACGCTTAATGCTAATCTTGTTGATAATTTGGAATATAAATCATAAACAAAAAATGGATTGTGGTTGCCCCGTAGCTCATTCTTGACCCAGAATTCGTGTGATAATTAAAGCAGCACTTAACGCCTATCGAATTGGGTATATTTCCCAAATGTTTAGAATGCAAACATGATGCAATTGTTAACTTATACCTATAACTGTTGAATACTTAAATTTACACATTATTTCAATTGAGATCGTACAATACAGGGGATATCGATAAGCTTATAACCAAAAAATGAAACTAATGTTGCCCACATCTCTATATTGTATTTTATAACAAAAAATGTTATGTACATTCATATAACGATATAACAATTGTATTGCGCCTTTGTTAACGCGACACGAATAACAATGCTGAGAGCGGGTATCTTGTTGATCATAATGTTATTTCCACAATGATTGCCGTTGAGTCCTATTTAATTAAGATTGGTTAGACAATAACAAACTGTCAAGAGTATTTTAAGAGGAAAATGAAATAGCAGAACTGTTACCGCGCGGAAATGCTGTGCTTATATGTAAGCCATGCACACACTCATCAATTTGCGAATAACGAATCAAAGCCCACGAATGTCAATCAATCTACAGCAAGTACAGTATAAAGTGAAAGAAGTCTCGTAATAGGTAAACATTGAATTGAATGCATACAATCTCAATGTTAATTTCCAAGCTGCTTGTCTTTAAACAAGATCTTTCTTGTGATGCACATTTGGAACGCAAACCTAGGTGACTTAAAAACACTTTTTAAATCACTTACAATGCTTCTCTTTATTTATTTTGTATAAGATTTACAAAGCGAAGAAGAACTTTCAGAAAAAATGATTTTGTCAAAACTGATGCCATTAAATGCCTAAGAAAGTTAGGGTTTAATAGAGAAGATAAGTTCATTTTTATTGATTGAAGTCACCAGTCACTGCATGTTCACTGTATATATATATGTAGTGAATATTCGAGAACCTGATGGATAACATCGCTGTTAAGTAGTTTTCGAAATTGTTGAAGTCCATCCATGTCCCAGTACTCTTAAATATTTTACTATCCAGATGAAAGAGGTGATATATTTCAATTTGAACTGCTTTTTCAAGATATTGAATGTTTAAGTTAGGCATTGACGTTTTACGTGGCTTTGTGTTGTTGGGGGAAAACCATGGTAACGTTGTGAAGCCTAGTTGTCCGGTATAGTGACTACCATCAAAACTCACATGAGCCGCGATTGCGATCGTTTCCCGATTTTTCTATATGATAAGAGCTTGTTCATGCATTTTGAGTTATTATGTGTACATATGGTTATTCTGTATTTGACAAAAACACGTTCCTACGTTTATAACATTAAATAAAGGTTCATCGTCAAGTTTTTGTTTAACCTTAAAGTGTTAACAAAACGTACGGATTTGAAAACAAAGTCTTTTATTTACAGTTTTTTCTTCGCTCTGTCTGTTCCTAATCAGCACCATTGGTTAACATTTTAAAATAAAATTAATAAAATCATTTCTGCGAATGGTAATGTGTATTGGCATAATCATGATAACGTTAGTAAACGCAATATATAGTGTGATTTTAAGTTATATCTGTTGAATTGTACACCGGTAATGATTTAGGCAACGTGATTGACTTAGTAGATATTCATAGAAAATGATATCTGAGTCTACTCTAAATTCACCAAAGCATTTTTATTTACACTTTTCAGAAGGCACTTAACAATTGCATGCATGATGCATAGAAACAGTAAAATCAATACAAAGCCCCAGAATAGCGCGATGGTGAAGACATACTATTTACTAACTTGCTTAAAAGTAAAGTAATCGTGTTTTAGCATCATTTAAACGTTTCAACGTATTTTCATTAGAAGTACTTTAAACGGATCTTTCCGGAACGTGGTTTCATAAAGTGTTCACATAGCTCGTTGATCTTTTTGTCTCAGAAATAAAAAAAAGCGATTGAAAATGGGTTGCGTTTTGTTGTGTATATCAGAGTGACAAGATATTTATATATTGCGCACTTTTAATGTATTTGACCTACCACTAAATGATTGTATGTTCGAGTACAATTGTGATGCAATGGTTGTTCATTTTAATATTTGATGGAAGAAAGACAATAGACTTTTGATTATTAAATGTGAATATTTGAATCCATTGTATAGATTTAATATAAATGTACAGAACAAAAATCAAAATCGTTTAATTTCATGCCAACACATCGTTCCTTGTACCAGAATATGTCATGAAAACAAATCGTTTCTAGTAACAGTATAATTCATGCCAACACATCGTTCCTAGTACCAGTATATTTCATGCAAACACATCGTTCCTATTACCAGTATATTGAATGAAAACACATCGCCCAACCGTACGTGCATGCCTGGTGAAGTAAACACGTGTTTATTTCGTTCAGTTCAATGACTCAAGTGTCTTGGCTTCAAAGTTGTCCTGGTTCTAGTCTTCAGAAGCTGTAAGCGGTAGAATATCGACTTTATTATCGAAACCTTGATTAAGACATTGTTTGTAATTAGATGCTCATCATATGTTTGTTTTGCAAGTCATGCTGACTTTGTACAGACCTTTGAATGACTTTTCGTATATATTCATTGACGGCAATATTTATCAATTTAACCACAAGATTGGTGGTTTCACCAATATGTTATACTATGGAGAGACTAATTACTTAAAATCCCGATGTACAAATTTCACTTTTTAGAATTCCGATTGCACGCTGTATGTTTTTTCCAAATATTATTGACAATTACTATTTTGGAGTTGAAATTAATTTGCTTTGTTCCTTTTATCTCGATGGTTATACAAACATGTCATTTGATAATTTATCAAATTCAACGTGCGATCGTTAACCTGCAATAAGCGAATGCAACTCCAGGAAATGCTTATGTTGTGGATATTAAAATAGTACTCTCTTAATTGAATCATAAGTTAATAACCTTGCTGCGGTGCTCAATATGTGGACAGGACTGGTCGATCTTTAAAAGCTTGTTTCAAGCTTTACCATATACACCTAAATTCAATACATTCCTCTTTTGTGCATTCCTTAAAAACCTTTAATTTTAATTCGTTTAGGTTCCTGCAGATAAAGCAGCAGCATTACAACAGTATGACGATTAGTATATGCTCAAACTATTTCAAGTAAACTGTCGTAATCTACATCATATTCCCAATACCAAGTAAACGTTAAATCAAATTATTTACTAACATATAATTGAATGCAGTATAAATAAATTAAAATCACATGTACAAATAAATTGTAGTAACTTAAAGTCCCCCCCCACACACACACACACACACTCGCGCACACACGCACGCACACACGCACACATACACAGAGAAATGCACCTACCTTGCTTTTAATTCTAAAGCATCATTCTTTACCAATGAAATATTTTATTAATATGGTTTGTTGCAATGTGTTTTTCTTCAGACCCAAACTTTCTTATTGATCACATTTTTGTTACACTCCATGGGAAAATGTTTTAGAAAATATTAGTGTGACTTTTTATACTCTTGGGTTTGTTACTTAGTTACGGATTTCAATGATCGTAATCTCCTAAAGAAATTGTTCAAACAAGGCTTCCAATACTATGATCTTCGAAATCAAATAGGATTCTATACTTAACAGGGCAGTTTAGTTTTCAAATAAAATGAGTTGTTAAAATGGTTTTTAACTTATGGGATAGCACACCCACATTTAAACAATGATGTTCTTAAACGTTTGAGAAAAGGATAATATGGCAGAGGAAAAATAAAACGTAGATACGTATTACGTAGATCATCTGCAGTGAGTGTTTTTTAAACTAGTGAATAAAAAACCTTAATTCAAGAATAAATGAATGATAGGTTTAAATATAATAATTTGGTTTTCATGACTATAACTTTTTTTCAACGAAAACCTAATAAAAC
Organism: Dreissena rostriformis; assembly: GCA_007657795.1. Lineage (NCBI taxonomy): Eukaryota > Metazoa > Mollusca > Bivalvia > Myida > Dreissenidae > Dreissena > Dreissena rostriformis. The sequence continues at coordinate 91,368 of VMBQ01000560.1, read as the reverse complement.
AAGTTTGTATGATCAACTTTATAAAAATGTGTTCATTACATATAGAAACTAGCAATTTAAGTAATAAATACAATTTTCCATCAACAAGTTAATAATTTATAATATTTCTAACGACTTTGTATAGCACTCACCACGTCTTTGTTCAGGTATGTTTAAAATGAATTATTGAACATATAGTAGATTCTAAACCGATTGTTATAATATCGAAATTTCTGTCAGATAGAACAGGGTTTTTGTCATCTGGTGCTGGTTTAAATGCTTTTCAAATCAATTTGCAAAGTCATTATATTTGATTTGAAATAATGTAATGTGTACTTTTGTAAGTGGCTCTCCCTGAATAGCAAGGCGGTTATATGTATGTTAAACTATATGATGTCATGGCTCAAAAGCTTTTGAATAAAGACGAGATGTAGTTATAACTCGTTTTGGTTTAATTTCATCATGCCACAGAAAGTTACTGACCTGATGCTCTGGTATTGTAAGCTGAGTAGTTAAATGGTAATTAAATTGGAATATATTATCTCGTTATTGCTATTTAATTCAAATAGGGATGCTATGAGGAAAACATTCATTTGCACGTTAATGGTATTTGGCTTTGCATTGACCGTTCCAAGGCGGTGTATCCAGTTTTGTTCGTTTGTTGCAGCTGAATGTTCCCTTGGTTTATATTTGGCATTTGTAAACGCAATTGGATAAAACCATGATGTATTTGATAGTTTAGATGGATTATATTAATTTAATTTGAATACACTTGTTTGGAATATATGCTTCGAACAAAACCGATGAGATTGCATTTATTATTGAATGATGTATAATGTACTTGAAAAATGAGATCACGTTGTGGGTTGAAAAATTGAGAACAAAGTGACATTGAAAAAATGTTAACTAAAATAATTTTAGTGCAGTTTTCTTTTACTTTTCGAAGGAAACGGACGTATACTTTAAAGGTTATTTTAATTGATGAATAATTCGTTTCTTTGTTAGTTGATCAAAGAAGAAAGTCTATACAAAATGAATAACCCACTCAAACCAAATGTTTTTTAATGAAAAAGGGATTAAATGTGGGTTGAACGATTGTGATTAGAGTGACATAAAAAAAGTGTCAACTCTAATAATTTTGGTGCATTTTTTTAATTTCCGAATAAGTCGTTTCTTTGTTATTGATCTTACAAAGTCCAAAAAGAATAGCACGCTTACACTGACTGTTTTTATAAAACAGGAGGGTAATGATGTTCTTACGTCTATGTTTTAGAAGAATGGTCTTAAGACTATATAACAACAATATACTCGGAGGTCAATTCTTTATGTACACGTTTGAATGATGAAAACGGCAGCCATTCGTTACGTTGTCTTTTGTTAAGCTGAAACGACCAATTATATTAGAGCAAATTATTATTTTTTCTAATTGACTATGCGATATTTTGTAAAGTTACACATATTTTGGATGGAATTGTTACGGCCTATTTTGAGATGCTGAACCGGGAAGTAAAATAAAAATATCAGATATTATTACGCATGGCTACACTATTGTCTCAATATATTATGGTCTTGGTATAGGATACTAATAAATGACTACTTTTAATTCAAACTTAACATTTTGTCTGGCAAATACGTCAGGAGATAATATCTTATTACCTCAAACATTTTCGTAACGGATGGATCGGTACTTTAAATTTATTTTAACATTCAGCATAATAGAGATTATATTATAATTGCAAAGAACTACATGTATTCATTCACCAATGATTACTGTTCTATGTGAAATTCTTCTAAAAGCAGTACTTTCAATATGACTTTGTGGTATCATTCCACAGAGGCAATGTTGTTGGAATGATGTGTCAGTAAACAAGCATTTCTTGGAACATTGTGTTTTGGTCATTAATTTGTTTCTTCTGTTATTTAGTCTACTATAAATGTAACATGATATTGAGTCAAACATGTCTAAGTGTTATTAATTACTGTAATAGAGTATCATATGGTCATTACTGTACATGTAGTATAGTAATATAAAAAGGATGTTGATGACGTTTTACAGTGGTTTCTTGGCTAATTTTCTGATACCAAATGCGAAATAAACATGACGAGCGTTAAATATGTCTCAGTTGAATCCATTGAGTTTCCGATGTAGGTTTTACATATTGTATGATAAATGAGGCGTATGATGTTTGAAATACGACTTTCCTTGCCATAAATAAACGAAGGTATGTATAATAGAAATGCAATACTGCTGCAGCTTCTGCAGTTTCACTTCGTTATATTGATCAGCTGTAACAAAGTGTCGATTTTTTATGATTGATGATAGCGCGTGGATCATTTAGTTCAAACGTAAAGATAATACACTTTTAATAGTTTATATAGATTTACCATGGGTTCTGCATAGCTTCGAAATATAAACATATACTTTGTAAATCGTATTAAAACTATCTGTTTAAGAAAATTATAATAATGAAACTGCTTGGCATATTTGTTTTTCTAAACAAAGACAATTAAAACAATTGTTTGAATGCGAGAAATATGGCAAATGTTCCAAACTTTACGATTTGCACTTGTTTAGACACTATAACGAGTGTGTTGTCTTTTTCTTTATCACGGAAAAAAAGATTTTGTAATAACGACAGGCATATCAAAAGCCGAAATTCCAACGCTAATTGTGGTCTAGTTACATAGATTTAACAAGATACAAAATGCTCTTTTTTGTTTTGTTTTTGTGGGACAATATATTCAACACATGTTCGTGTACCAAGTTGGTGTTCGTGTTACGTATGAATAGATATCGTTGTGGGAAATTAAAATGGAATATATTGTGTCAAAAAATTTAAACGAGCATTTTGTATTTCGTTGTATCCATGTTACCAGACCACACCTAGGGTTGAAATTGTGTGTATGTATATTGCCTTACAGTTGATTGCATTGCTCGCATTGAATTGTTTTCGTATTACACGTTTACTTCAGTCGCTTGAAATAAGTCACACTGATGCTATTTTAATGGAAATATTGCCCGCATGTATGTTCAAAATTATACCTTTAGATCCAAGTCTGACATATAACTAGTAAGTAATCGGTCATGCTTAGTATATGCAAATTCCATCCAAGTATGTACATTGTACAAAGAGGTAAACGCTACAATTCTTCATACACAACGTTAACATTTTCAGTGATTTAAACGAACCAGTATTGTTACTAGTGGTATAATTTTTAGACCTGATTCCCTTTAATTCGATGAAAAAAATAACACAAAAACATCTTATTCGTTTTGTTAAAAGCTTGAATCACATCCGTTTAAACCCATTTGGGCGAACGCCATGATTATGTTGAATCATAAATTGCTTATCGCGTTATTGTAGTTGTTAAACAATTGTATTTGCTATGATATTGTTTGCATAACAAACTAGATTATATATCCATTGCTTTGTTTCTTTCTCCAAACATCAGACATTTACTGCAATAAATTTGGGTGAGAATATATCATTTGCGGTGACAATAGAAGATTTAACTCGTAGCTAAACTAATCCCCAATTACATACGGCTATAATATGTTATATACACTTACGTGAAATTTATATCGGAATACTAATACAAAAAACGTGGATCAATACGTGATGTAACGGAGAAAAGTGTTTCACTAAAATCCGAGAATAACTATTCATACTCAGTATTTAATTTTGTGATTGGTTGCAGTTGCAATTAAGTAATGAAAGTACTGACAGTGCTGGTGTGTTGATACTTTTGAAGAGGATGAATATAAAAGCATAAATTTAAGTTTATCTACATCACCACAATTGTGTATGTGGGTAGGAAAAATGTGGGTACGAAAAAACATTATGGTCCGAAAATTTTGGGTACGGAAAAATTATGCCAAAAAAATGGGGTACGAAATAAAATGTGGGTACGAACAAATATGTGGGTACGAAACAAAAATTAGGTACGAAAAAACATTGGGTACGAAAACAATTTTGGTACGAAAAAATTATGCCAAAAAAATTTGGGTACGAAAAAAATTGGGTACGAACGAAAATTTGGGTACGAAAAAAATTGGGTACGAAAAAAAACTTGGGGGTACAGGGAAGTAGTACCCGTGGACCAAATTCCAAATAGTGCACTGTCGCACATATGCTCATAGCTACCATGTGTGTAAGTTTCAATGTTCTAGTGCTAATAGTGTAGAAGGAGATAGTGGCCAGGTTTTACTATAGCCATATAAGGAAAACTGCCCCGCCCCCATTACTTTTGACCCATGAGTCAGATCGAAATTCCAAATAGTGCACCTTCGCACTGTTGCTCATTGCTACCAGGTGTATAAGATTCTAGATTCTAGTGCTAATAGTGTAGGAGAGGATAGTGGCCATGACGGACGGACGTACAGACAGACAGCGGAGATCAATACAATATCTCCACGCTTTTAAAGCGTTGTGATAATTATAATTCCCGTGTATAATCCCCCAGTACCCAGTACAATTGACCAGTCGCCAAATTATCACACAGTCACGTGGTATAGTGATTGAAAAACTCCGACAAGCAGATCGCAATTATGGCGGATTAGGCGGGTGAATCAATCATATATGCTGTAGAGAGGAATTGCGTAATCAAAATAAATGAGTAAACAAAAGACTGACTATCAGAAACGTTTCATATATATATATATAGGGAACTGAATAAAGATCTCTTGTAAAAATGAAATTTTTTTTTTATTGTAAACTTGGATTTGTATTAAACGGCCTTAGGGCTATTTATATATAATTATTTTGATGAAAATATTAAGTATTCAATCCAAATGACGCATCTATGTCATTATGAATGAGTGCGTTTTTTCCGTTTATTAAAATGTATAGATCTCTGATTTATTGTGTTATTTTTAAAAAGACACCGATTCTCTTTATTTAGATATAAATCAAATTTTTAGTTAAAACATAATTTAATATATGCCTAATTTTGTGGTTTCATTTACAGATAGTCTGATATGCATTTTAATATCTTTTGTTTTAATGCGAACCAGTTACAGTTCACTCTCGAAAATGACATGTTGGTTTTCCAGTGCTGTTCACGAATATTCGAATGGAATTTATAAAGTATATAATGCATTTGATTATAACTAGATCACCTTTATATGTTCATTGCAATGTTCACATTTCTCCCCGTATCAATATAATATATTGTACATTTTACACATGAAGTCACTATAGCTGGCTAAGCCGCGTTGAAAACACCTTTTGCTGTTGTTGTTTTTTTACTTTAGTTAAAAAAACAATATTTAAGTTAATAATTTATGAATGTTTCCGTTGTTTAAAATCCACAGAAAATAAATATGTTATTGGAAGTAAGTAAACAGTTTTCTTTTCTTGTGTACAGTACCTAACAATGCCTCAATGTTCCTACATTCTGATGAACATTTTCTGTTATTTATTAATTATCGACAATTACGCCGAGATTATTTAAAAAAAAACACGTGTGGCAATTATAAGGTTGCCCAAACTGCTTAATAATATTGTGCATCAAACGGTTTAACACGTTTTAAAGAACGCACAACTGTTTTGTACAATTTTTTTTTATTACTCGTTCATATTTTCAAGAAAAATAAGTAAAATCATTTCGTTTTACACAGTGTGTATAACACCTACAATTTTAAATTATGATCAAACAGCAATGATCAGGCAATTGATATAAAATCTGTGTAAACCCTTAAAAGTTACGCTCATTCCATATGTACGTCACGCTTTGTTTGTCGAAAAAATGCCGGTCAGATACGCGCTGCTAAGGGGTGTGTGAAGTATCGATATCTGATCGGCTAACCGGAAAATGTGATTGACAGGTGGCGACTGGTTAATTCATTGATTGTAGATGCGTTTGTGTAAAAACTGCTCAACGCGGCCACGATGTTCTATACATTAACAAGATTTCGACAATGTGATAAAATATGTATAATAAATCGCCGTTAAAAGGGGGTGTTTGTCGCATAATGCGTGAAGGTAAACACTTGATGTTTAATGAGTCCACATTTCGAGTTGAAGAGGGGAGTAACAAAAGTAGAAACATAATGCGTAAAGGAAAACACTTGATTTGTAATGTTAATCCGCGTTTGGGGTTGGAGAGGGGGCGGTAACAAAAGTACCGTTACAAACACGAATATAGTTTTAAACAGAAAAACAAGAACAACAAAACAAATTACACATACAATAGGACAGATGAGAATATCACATGATTTATAAAGGCAATACAGTACTACCTCAGTTTATCCAACACAAAATAATATCCTTGGCTAGACAATGTTTTAGTTGTGTTTATACAAATATTACGTCGGGTCAAAACACTAGTTCAATTCAAAAGATATAGAGAAGCAGCATCAGATTAGTTCATAATAGCGGGACAGCAGTTCGACATATTTGTATAAAGGGAACACGTCTAGAGAAAACCTAAGATGTAATAACACTTAAGAATTAACACCAATAATCATGCTGAGGACGTGTGATAGCATACTAAAATTGTATTTTAGTCAAAACTATCATGATGCCCGTTTTAAAATAAAATCGTATAGTCGAATTAACTTATATAAGATCGTCGATACATTTGATTTTTTTTAAGAATTCAGAAAAATGGAAGATCGACGTTGCGAGTCGTCAATATGATTGACTCAAAGCATTTACTATAATGTTACCGTCGGATGACCATGCACCAAGAAGGCGACCGGATTTCAATAGGACCCTTCCACTGAATAACAGGGAGCTTCTCTTGGAAGTTAGGTCCTCATTGGCGAACGTACTCTTATAGCCATTGTCTTTCAGTTTTCGATCGGCTTAGGTATTGTTTTTGTCTGGCTCTGTACGATGTAAACTTGACTATACTGTCCCGGGGTTTGCTTGGATTTGGTTCCCGACTCTATGAGATCGGTCTATTTCAGACAACGACAGACCGGAACCAATTGCATAAGACAGTTTCCTCATCAGATCATCTGAGTTTTCAGATCTTTTGTCCAGTATGCCAGAGACACGGACTTAATTTCGCCTATAGACATATATTGTCGTTGAATCTGAGTTTTCATTGATCAGCTGCGTATAGGCGTGTTCCAGAGCTTCCAGATTGGAGGTGAATTCAGAAATAACAGTCGACACCACATTTCCGAAGATAGATTCAATAGGGGTACAAAATGTAGCTATAAAGGTGTCAGATATTTTCTGAATGGCTTCTTCAGACAGAGATATTGTCGATTCACAAAGTGATGGTGCAGTGGCCGACTCCAGGAAAGTCTGAAAATAATTTGGCCGCTATGGTCGTTTTAGAATTCGTAGCTGCGATAGCCAAGTGAGTACTAGTGTCTAGTCCTTTACAAATCGCGAGGGACCAAATCTGAAAAAAAATACAGCACATATTTCCGATACAATATCCGCGTGCATACAAATACTGTCAACGCGTCAGAAAGATTATGATAAAAAGGGCAAAGTTCAAATAGGTATCCTGTTACGAAACTAACTTTCTGTTCTTAAAAATGAATTACAACTGCAAACGCATTTTTGATAAACACTTGAAACGAATCGCTAACAAGAATTGGTTTCATAACTCATTTTATGGAAGCCAGACATTATTTACAACTGTTTTAAACGTCAATTCCAGAATGTAAAAACGACACACCAATAATGTTCAGAGTAATAAATAAATTTTACGGCTTCGTTTATAAGGCTTCAGATAAAGAACCAATATCAATCCAATGCCTATCTCAAAAGACATTACAATGAAAATAAAAACAGAAATGCGATTGCATACTTTGGAAAAAAATGTGTTCTTTTTCTAAATTTGAAGAGTAAACTAAGAATTTAATTGAGGTTAGCTGAAAACTAGTTAGATTAACAAACAGTCTTTACTACATAGTTATAGCTTTTACTATAATTAGCTTTTGTTACTGTAGATACAATTTAAGAACGAGTTCGATATGTTTTAGATTTCACATTTATTAAACAAGATTAGCTAAACAGTTTCTATCATACATAGAACTTTATATCTCGACGTTTTTTTTCTGGAAATTGTTCATAAACACGTCTATCCATTACCTAGACAAAATGGTTAGTTCTTCAAATGATTTATGTCGCAGTCGAACGAACATGTCAGATCATCTGACATGAGGATGGTGAAGATTTCAGTGCTGAAGTCAATTTTTCTGGAACATCATTTGCGCCTTTAATAGAACACTGTGAACAAACGAAAACGTTATAACGTAAATGTCTTTCCGTTATGTGTGTCCATTGTATAGTGTTATTATTCATTCGATGTAACGGCTGAATGATGACATTGTTTTGTTACGCAATATGAACGTTTAATATGAATTTTATGTTTTGTTTAGTTTGTGATCTGTTTCTTCTGATGATTTTTGTTAATAAGATGTGAGATTTCTAATGTGTTATTTCACTCGTTTGTCAAAGCGTAACTGATCACAATCCGAAATTTATATACAGTAGCATGTTCTATATTGTTTTATTTCATAGCCATATTAATTTATTAGACGAGCATGAAATGTTTATTTCGGACAAGCCACATGCTTTTTGTGAGTGTCGTCGTTAATTAATAAGTGTGTGAATTCAATGAAACTTCGATGACTGTAAGTGTGGATCAACAATCCATGAAACGCAAGAAAAGAACTTAATACAAACAAAGGCAATACTGTTTTCATTTCGGAACGATGTCACATTTTCAATATACGCTGAATTGTATGTGTGATCAACTACGTATTTTATTGCATTATCATATAAAATGGATTTCATCGATCATCTGTCAATAAATATCGAGTACAAAGATGAATAGTATGCGCATATCGTATCAAAACACGTATTTGCTATAAACAAGTGTTAAAACAAATGGCGTGTCAAACATTGTAAATTAAATGGTTTCCATATTTATATGGTATATTTGTATAGTAATGTTCTATATGCCCATATTTGTGTTGTATAGGTATATATATGTTGTATAAAATCATATATATTTTAAAAAATCATATATATGTATTGCAAATATTATGTGTGTATAATTTAATACTTATGTTAGATATTTTCATATAAATGTTCGAAAAGTTCATAAATGTTTGCACTTTTTTCATATTTATGTGGTAAAATTCTGATATCTGTGTTTTTGAGTTAGAATACACAAATATTTTGAAAATTATGAAACACAATTATAAGAATTTTACCACATATATACGAAAATATTGCATACATATATAAACTGTTCAAACATATATATTTTATCTGAGTCGTCGGCCCATGACATCAGCCATGAATATGGTTGCTATTGAGTGATAATTCCGGTTACAAAGCGGCGCGGGTGTATTTATAGCCACATTTGTGGTTAAGCTCTAGTTGGTAGTGATACAGATTTTATGTTACTTTAAACAATATTTATTCTTTCAAAGCATATGCATGGTTAAAAAGAAACCAACGTGCACGTATATTTATCAATTAATTGTTTATCAGTTATAATAAAAAAGTATGGTTATTGCAAATCAACAATTTAAATGGTGTATTAATTTACTGCCAATATAATTAAAACAAAAGAAAAAGGTATCAGAACTTAAAGGAAAGTCTTTAAAATGTACATTATTTGGTGAATGCGCCTGTAAAAAAATATCTCCCACCCGCCACCATTTTCTAATGAAGAATGAGAATCTAAAAATATGTTTCTCCTGCCTAAAAGGCCATACATAATAATATTGAAATGCTTCAAATGAGAAGCTTGCATAGGTTTTAACGTCTGCTAATATATTTATCTTCATTGTATTGTAATTAATGATAGTAAAATAACCACATGTAGCAAAGCGGATGAACCCAAATAAGCAGATGATCATATGAGCTCAATAAGATTCAACCGTGTAAAGAATTAGCATGAAAACCATCAAAATACTTGTCTGTTTTTCCAATTATAACTCAGAAACATGTTGACTACCAAACTAATTAAACTATTAAATGAATAATAATCGTGTGAGAAAGGTTCTAAGGTACAGTACGTTACGGTTCGTGGCTCCGAATTCATAAATATTTACCAATCCACACATAATATAATTCATCAATATGCTATTCCACAGACGCGTCGATCAAAACTATGCTTGTATGTATACGACAACAGGAAAATGCATTTTCAAAGTTATTTGCTCATCCAAAAAGACATCTATAAGACGGTACTAAAGCGTAACATTAGATTAATCGCTCGCTGAGAATAATTCATTCAAAATTAAACAAATAGTTACATTTGCATGACTTGAACAGTGAAGCATAAATAGTGCAGACACATTTATCATTATGTGTATGTTATTATGCGTTTTGAAAAAGACTGATAACAGCATGGCTCTATCATTTCAAGTTTTAATGTATTTAAAAATGAATGACGGTATACGCTCTGACATACATCAGAACCTTTAGGCATTAAACTGAGTTAGAATATTTAGAAGTATTACATTAATCAAATATAGTTAAGTGCAATTTGTTAAATTCCATCTAATGCGATTGATTTAATGATTGTTGCTTGCTGTTGATTAAATCATCTACTAATATTATTTACGGATTCATTTAATCAGATTGTAATTATTCTGCTTGGAATGAGTTTTACCAATGATACGACAAAATGTCCCGGTAGGAAAATACTCAGAATTAATTTAAATTTACTACTGCACTAATGTTTATCATTAATATGTTTGTATAATAATTTTCACTGATGCGTATAGCATACAACATTATATCATATCTGGTAATTTTATATGTAAAAAAATTTGCAAAAAAGTGTGTTATTCTGGAACATATATGGAAACTACATTTAAGCAAATATCTCAAATTTACAACGCACACATGTATTATGTTGTTGGTTTTTCGGTTATTTATACAAAAGACGCCATCTTCATCGACAGCGTCGACTTATTGGTGAATAACCTCCATCGATACACTAGACACAAGTCATAAAGCATAACGCAATAAACTCAGAAACACCGAAAATTACATTTTTTGTCAGTACTAAATCATAAAAAGCATATGGTTTTGATGGTGAGTTTTTTGCCTATGACAGTGTAAAATTAAAAAAAAAAAAAATCTTCTATATATTTATAATATTTATATTGTCATTCGCCTCTCGAAAATCAAATGCCTGTAGAAAAGAAACGATTTAAGCGAATTTCTTACGTTTGTGTTTAATTACAAGTATATATCGGACGTGCGCATTACGTATATGATGTGAATATAAAATGGTGTAAACTTTGTATAACAGTTGGTATAGATGAAAAGGAGCATGCTTTCAGTTTTTTACACATACATGTTTTAAATCATATAAAACGTTCAAACCCGCCAATCCGCCAGAACGCAGAATCAACTCGCCAACACATTAAAGCTTCAAACGCAAGACCGCCAACACGACACACATTTCTTCAATCGCCAAATTGTATGCGTGTAACCAACGCCTTCATTTGTCGTTTCCGCCGGTGATTTGTTGTTATTGAGTGGTGTCGTGTTGGCGACCTTCAAACCCGCAAACACGTCTGAACCACGGTGCCTATACCACGTGACTTTTTAAGATCTGTGTTGGGAGAATAACCCGCGACCCAGATAGCATTTTAAAGGATGTCTTTTTAAATATTTTACCATTTTTAATGGGATAAAGTGGAGAGCTCGCTCATTCGTGAGACTTTTATATAGGTATCACGATTTGTTTTAACCAATTGGTATTTTTCAGTAAAGTGCAATCGCGCGTTTGTAATATGAAGTCCAAACTCTGATCCGACTTTTTCTTAACCATTCAAACGCACGATTGCAATTTAGTGAAAAAATATTTTTTTGTTTAAAATAATCATGATTCTTATAGAAAACTCTCACAAATGAGCGGGCTCTCCACTTTATCTCGCTAAAAATGATGAAATATTTAAAAAGACATCCTTCAAAATGTTAACTGGGTCGCGCTTTATTCTCCAAACACAGATCTTAAAAAGTCACGTGGTATAGGCACCGTGTGAACGATACGTCAGAAACAAAGCAGCCATGATTTAGGCATAGAGCGCATATTGTTTCCAATCGGAGATTATGAATTTTACAGTGACAGATCCTAATAAAGTCAATGCAAAAGCCATGTAATTTCGTGCTGATTTATTTCGGTCGCAGTTTGTATTAACACTTAGAGTAGGCAATGTATCGAATAAGAATTTGGTTTATTCCAGTTGATTCGTTGTTTGGCATTATGTGTTAAGAATAAACAAGAGCTGTTCTTAAAAATTTACTCAATCGGCGTTGAAATAAACACTGGTTTTGTCCTTAATCTACACCTGCTGGACAAAAATTGTAACGCGTCTTTTCGTATCCCCGATTTTTGCTAAACAACCACGCCGAAAAATGACATGATGCCCTGTGATATATTCCTCCGTCGAATGACGGTATTTACGAAAACACAATGCTGCATTTCTTACAGAACATGATACATATATATATAAACCCATCAGAACGAAAACATATAACTGAAAATTTTATAGATATTACATGCTAGTACTTATGACAGTAAATGTTGCTTTTCCTACATGTCTGTGAAGATGTTTACACCGGCTACACGCGGGCTATTCTATAATAACCAAAGATATTCAAAAACTTCATACTAAAATCGTTTACCATCAAATCAGTCTGCTAAATAAACGCGTCATCTGAGATAATATTCCTAACCAGTACTGAACTATTGTGTCTGAAGAAGTGATTATAGTATTTCTAATTTACTAAAACTTCAATTTTATTATGTCTTCGTTGTCAATAGGTTCCATGTCAGCCTGTTTATTGGTGCCTTTTTGCTGTAGTTTGCTGAGCAATTACAAAATGCAGTATAGGATGTACTTGCCTTATTGTAAAGAAACGTTACTTGTGCGATTAATGCCGATGCAATATAGACAATATGTGTTATTGTGAGGGAAACAAATCATTAAAATAACGCTATTCACTGAAAAAATATATTGGTGTGCGGAAATGAAGCGACAAAAACGGACATGATTGTACTTTTTGCCGTGAACTGTAAACGTGATTGATTATTTTGTAAATGTATTTGAATAAATTTTGTCAGGTATGGTGGATACATCTCGATGTAACAAGTTTTACTTCTTTTGAAAGGACATAAATTTGGTTCTTATTAGAACAAGTATGTTTAGTTACACATTGTAGAGTAAAAACATTATCATATTCTTAACTTATTACATTTGGGAAAGCACAGCGGCAAATATAATAACATATACGGTTTTATTGATTAATTACCAACCATTCCAAGTTCCAGCTTTTCCGTGACGCGCCTTCAATACCGTGACGTAGTTATCTACACAAAACCGCTCGAATTGCACCCTTGAAGTTACTTTCTGTACAGAAAATAAACTAGCTATTTGTTTTTGGGAATGAATGTATCAGTCTGCTCAAAACATACAATCAATACAATTGTTTGTTAAAATATACAGTACTAGAAAATATGTCTGCAACATGTATTTAAGTTTATTTTAATGCTTATTAAAACTGTGTTTTAAATTAAATCCCCACCAGTTTTTGTTTATGTAAGTTTACATTCCCTTTAACATAATACTGCGCCATTATTTTGACAGTCAATTATTCCGCTGCTCAAAATAATCGCAGCATACCTATGTCAAACCCCATTTTAGACAGCAACGCCGAACGCAATGATGTCTTCATCGTCTTGCGCACATAACAACTGAATCATTTACAAAAATAGATTTTCCGCTGAGTCAAAGCACCGTCGTTAGTTTATAAATATTTAAATATTACAAATATGCAGCGTCAGCATTATTTGCTAATTAATTGAGCGGAATAAATGTACATTGAAACTCACCCAAAGGCTGTTAAGGTCCCCCTTGACAATACGCTATAAATCGTGATTTATAAAAGTCAACTTTCGCTGGAATTAATCTGTAGATTTATGCTAGGAGCAGGATTGTATTCCTGATTTGGACGAGTAAAAGTATCACCGTGTGTCGTCGTGAAATGATTTAGCGGCGGTTCCTCAATTAAGTTATCTACAGGGCTTGATGAAAGTATGATTAGTACACATTGTATGGTACACCATGGATCTAGTCATAACGTGCTTGTGGCATGCAATTTTATTATGTTCTTTATCGTCATATACATGTTCACGCTTTTATATCATGTATAATTGTCTAAATGTGGAAAGCTTGTTTCTAACGATACGAAGTAATTAAGCCGATTTAATGTATGGAACCGGTGATAACAATAAAAATAAAAGTCAACAATAATAGATAATACCGCTAAGACTTGTTTTACAAGTTGACTTCTATGAACAGCGACACCATCAACATGTTAATGTTTTAAAAACTCCTGTTGAAAAACTCTTAATGATTTTAAATGACCGTTTCGAGACATTAATCCCAGCTTTTATAATTGTATGCCAATTTGTTTCATGTATGGTATTGACAATATTGTATAGGCCGGTGGATACTTGGAAGTCAATGACTGTATTTACATGGGCTGGTATTTGTATTGGTAAACACATACACATGGCTGCGTAATCCGATCGATTATTTGTAAACGGTTATACAAACAACTGCAGGGCATGGTAATACATGTACATTTATGTTAACTAGTTAATTGGTCGCTTTCAATAGATGACAGACGATCGGAGGTTAACGAGATTTTATATCCTGATAATTTCTATTAAGTTTCATTTTTCATTTTTGTTTCCTTAAATTAGTAGTGTATTACGTCAACAGTTTCCAATGATGTGTGTTCACACAAAACGACTGAGACACCTGGTCCCAATTTGAAACAATTTTAAAAAAAACGCCTGGTTATGGTTCTATAAAACTTGATGGTACAACCACGTTGGTAATGTTGAAAATGATTATTTTTACAACGATATACTCGTATGATGTTTACAAACAACTAGAGGCATCATATTTTGAAAACAAGAATATTACTTACAAATGAGAAAGAGCGTGTGGTATAAAAGTGTTTTCTAACAATTAATATCGCGATTATATTTTCAATTGTAAACCGATCATTAGATGCAATTCATAAAGGAATTCAGACTCTTGCAAATGACTTCACAGAGAGTCAAACGATGTAAGTTACACCGTTAAATTATTATCAAGTATATCGATGAACACAATTTAATGTATATCATGTTTTCTTGATAACTTCTCGCGACACATTTGTAAGTTTAATGCATTATAACGGTATCTTTAAATCAACATAACTTTGTATAAACATCGTGATCATAAATGTTAACAGAAATACAGAAATAAATAAATACAGACAGACAGACAGACAGACAGACAGACAGACAGACAGACAGACAGACAGACAGACAGACAGACAGACAAAATTAGCACATGACATATGATCATGACAACATTGAGGCTACATGAACAATTGGTTGTGTCTACACACTTCACTTCACAATGATTCACAGAATGCTGACGATTGATACTCTGCTTGCAAAATATTTTTCTAGTGCAGCTATACAATGTCACAAGCCAAAATATAGCAGAATTGATCTCATTATATATTGTTGCATGCATATTATAGGAATTTCGGAAAAAAGAGCGTGTAGCATCATGATTGTTTCACATGAAAGTCAAACAACATTCACGGTTATGATAGTTAAGTACATTCAGACAAATATTATTAATAAAAGCGAGAAATCGTTAGGTGTTTATTAAAACAAATATACCAACTCACTGTTGATGAGCCGTATATTTTCTTATAAAATCGTCACGTTCGCCTGGTTTGTTGTTTAATCTAAAACAAAATTTCTATCTGGTTTCATGGCGTTTTTTTTCCTTTTATTATCAATATAATGTATAGTAGTACGCAATAACGTTTTACACTTAAAAAATCTAGTATTACCAGATTTTGAAGAGTTTTATCTTAATAAGATACTCCGCCAGACAGTTCGCTGATACTAAAATAATCATTTGGGATTTCATTATTCAAAATAACGACACCTTGGTGTAGTTAAAATGTTTAAAAATGTAATGAAATATCACTTTCCATGGTATACCATTCAAACTTCATGTAGTCCATTCCACCAAACTACATACGAATGCAACATGTCTGGAATGCATATGCCTAGTATTGAAACATGAAGGTTTCTGCTCGTATTGAAAGAAGAAAAATTACCAACCAACACTGACCTTGTGACAGTAGTAAATCAATACATGCGGTACTTTAATTTCCGACGATGTTCCCAGAGATATTCACCAAAATGTCCTTTCGGAAATAAAAATAAAAAAGTGTTGTTTTTTGTATTAATTTACGAGAAATTTATAGAGGCAAAGCATCAAAGAGGCGATATTTTAAAATTTATATTGCAAGTAAAACAATATCAGACGTAATCGCATATGCAAATCCACTATTCAGTAATCAATAACTTTTGAAACTAGATTCAGTTTTCATTTATCATATATATGATACTAAATGATTAAACATTTTATTCATGTTATTTTAACTTCTATGATGTATGTTAAAACCATGTTTGATTTTGAATTAAAGTAAAGATTGGAAGCATGCCTTAGAAAGAGCAAACAGAATGTAGCCAGTAGGCAAACCTTAAACATAACGTCCATAGTTACATTTACAAATATATATATACGGGCATCAACCCAATTATAATAAAATACTAATTAAAACTAGTAGTGCACGCAATACGGGTGTCCCCATACCAATTACCTAGCTTAGATGTTTGTCGGAAACATGTCGAGCCGATTGTCAATAAAGCCTTTAATTGTTTAACAATCTGGATTACGAACATATTTACATATAATCTTAAGTGTTGCCTTTGTAACACACGTGTGTGAAATCAATTTTAAAATTAGATGAGGAATGACGAAGTTACAGTCCAAACAAACGGTTTTCTAACCAAATTGGTCATTTGACCTTTACGTTTGACCTTGACATGAAGCTAGAGACATGTTGTTAAGGCAAAAACCATCGGCACATGATAAACATTTGTGGTAAGTTAAAATTGCATGATGAACGATGAAGTTGCTGTCTGGACAAGATTAATAGTGTTCATAGTTGACATTTGATTTATGAGTGTGATCAATTGTAATAATTCATTTTAAAATGCTTACTGCCTTGACTACAATGTGCATTCACATTTCATTTAATCTGTACACTATCTGGACGGAGTACTCGACCATTGTGACTGCAATATCGAGCTTTCCGTAAGCGGGCTTGAAAACAAAAATGCATTATTATGTATGCTTAAATATCAGTCGCCTTATATTTAACATTTTCAGATATGATGACGTATGCATAATCACCCTAGTATCCTGTAATAGGTATACAATGTTTCATAATCATATTCAATGTATTTTTCTAGAAATGTACATATTACATATTAGACAAACATACATATGTATATGACAGACGGCGAAACCAAATGGGGATTTCAAAAAGGACACCATTTAGAATGATGGCATTACATTTAACGTATTGGCTTCTAAAACAAAAAATCAGAAAACACAATTCAACTTAATGTGAAAGAACTGCAAACAAAATTAAGCAAATTACTGAATATATTGCGGGAAACAAGCAGTATGCGTGGATGTAAATCTCATTGTTTGTCGGCTGTGATTGTTTTTCTACTCAAACACTGTTTGTTTTTAAAATTTAGCTGATTAAGAGATAATTAAATGAAACCCTATAGATATAATCGATACTATACAATGAAACCCTATAGATATAATCGATACTATACAAATGTAACACTTTCACACGACACTATTCCAAACCAATTATAATCTTACAATCGCCAGTGAACCAAACAAAATTAACAGCCATTTATATTGCGGAACAAACCATGGCATTTCTCTCTTGTTTACAGTACGGAATAGTACATCATGAAAGTATCGGTAATAACAGGATGTCCGTGCTTGTTTAAGACAGACACGCACGCAAACAAACACGAACGCACACAACACAGTTATACACGCGCGTGCGCACGCACGCACGCACATACTCACATCGCGCAGTCGCGCAAGCACATACAAACCTACGTGTGTATACACGTGCAAGCACACATGTGCGCACGCGCGTATCGCTTAGTTGTGCACGCACATATAAACCCATAAGCACACATGTACACACGCGAGTATCGCGCGCTCACCAATTGGTCGAGCGTTCAAGTGTCCGTATTCTGTGCAATTTGCAAATAAATCATGTTCTTTATATTTTAAATGTCGTAAACGAATGAGTTTGTTTTTTTTTTCGAAATGTAGTATCGACCAAACCAGATTGTTCGCCAATGTTAATGTGTCCACAACATTATTCTGTGAATCAGTAACTATTGTACACCTGCCAGCGTTGTGTCCCAGATTAGTAATTTGCGCTGAAATGTAACATTTCTCATAATTATCCCTTGTTGAAGCATCACTTCAAATGATTAGACAAACTTTAAATAAATAATCTGAACCAAAGGTATTTGTATTATGTACTCTTCAACAATACCAAAATAAAATTAAATGATACATTAAAAAGAAATTCCGTTTAATAACACCTCCTACGAGAGCAAACAAAAATAGCATTCCATATAGACCACCGCACTCAAGTTCGGCGCCAAATAAACTTCATGGTTATAATGTAAATCCATTCTTCTATCGTCGGGTTTAAGTGTCATTTATTTCGAGAGATTGCATAACATTCCAAGCATTAATTTCAGAGACTGATAACTAAAGAAACGCCATGAACTTCTATCATATAAGTGCATTACGTTCAAGGTTCTACAGTGGTATAATGCCGTTGCAAGGCTCACACAAAGTCAGGTCTAGTTGTTTATTCTTGGGAATCTTCTGTCAAGCCCCCTTTGCCACAGCGACCGACGCCAAACATCTCCACTCCCTATTTCCTCTCGAACACCAGCCAGTTTTTTTTTATTTATTCGCTGAGTTTTACTCAATCATAAAATATCGGGTTTTTTAAGCTTCATTCGTATTTATAGTAATCTACATGTACTTGAATGCTGAAGTCAGCAACTAATCAGCGTAACGATTCCAGTTAACTGTCAGACACATACGCATATCCACTCCCTCAGTTCTCTCAACCACCAGTAAGTTTACAATGCTTTTACTTGCTACTTTAGTTACGATAATGTTTGCTTAACAAACGTTATGGCTGACGTCAGTAACGACAACTTAGTTAATAAAATATAAGCAGAAGTATGGTTTTTTCCCTATTATGTGTTCGTAGTAAGGGCAATTAATTTTTTAAAAAATGCTGGCAACAGGTGAAAAATCTTTAACAGACAAGACGCTCGTGGCCCAAACATTAAAGTAAACCTATAATAGTAAGGAGCATAATAAATATAATTAAATGTTCCACTGTGCAGATGTATTATTTGTTAGTAAACACGCTTGATTGAGTTGTTGATCTAAAACTACTTAATATACATCTTGTTATTTGATTTTTATATATATATGTATAATCACGTTTTGTTATTAATTTCATGCTTTGCATTGACCGGGACAAAGTGGTAGTCGAACCTGTAACGTGTTTGTTTGATGATTTAAGTCAACATCCGTAATGGGAGCGATTTTGAAACTTGCAATAACGAGAACAGCATAATTTGTTAATGATATGGTACGTCATTTACATCAAATGAACCATTCAAATGTTTATTGAACTACGTAACAAAACCATCAATATAAAAACTCGAATTGCCAGCCATTGACTGGTAAAATGTATCGTACATACTTTTATAATAAACTTTTTCGCAAGCATGGCCAGTGAAAAATATGCATCGTAATTAAACGAAATCTATTTCTGTGATTGTTGATTAACCGGAATATATGAGGCGAGACATTGACTCCTTTAACATCAATCGGCCCTATGATAATTTAGGATATTTTGTCAATTAAGAAGTTGAACTAAAGACATGCATGAACATAAACCACATTTATGGGAGCTGAAAAATTGGATTCCTAATTTAGACCAGACAATCCATTATTGCGTGTGTCGTCGTGACATACGGTGTCTAAATTAAGGTCTGTACTATGTCTAATAGAATCACGCGACGCCGATGATATTCTTGGACGATGGAAAGTAGGATAAACACATGTTTGTAATTTGCAGAGTGAAAACATGCGTTAAAGTCCGGTGTCATTCTGTGTGCTTTATCTGTATTTGCATGTTTCTTCTTCTGCACTATGCATACCTTTCTACCTTTGAAATGGTCGTTTGTAACAAGATGATCTACATTCATTTCAGCAATGCATTTTTAACAAGCGGTATGCAAAATATTAATTGAAATTAAATACATATTCATTAGAACTTTGTGCTGTACCAGTGTAAGTGTTTTTGTATTAATTATCACGATACAACAAGCTTTACAAAAGAAAATAAACGGTAGATGTCTTTGCTCATATTGTTTTTTGTATAAGACCAATCTTATATGTGGCAGGAAAAGTCAATACTTGCCTAGTATTCTAAGACGACATAACTGAATAGTTGTTCACATGATATTTAAACTCACCAACCATATATTATGTTTATATATGTAATACTGCAATATGGAGAAGAAATATTTAACCGCCTTAGGTGGTTGAATGAGTATCGGGACGAATTCGACAAAATCACATCACATGTGCACGTATTAAACAGTATCATTGATGAACTGGATTGTAATACCATCGCCAATATTAATGTTTGCATGGCGCAATGTTCAAATGTACTTAACGAAGCGTCTGCTATTTATTTTATAAGGCCATTACAGGTGGGCAATTTAACTTTTAAGTACATCTTTTAAGAGAGTGGTTTGATAAAATAACGAATGTCGTCTAGCAAAATCCGTGTATTTCAAATCACTAGCCAAATACAATAACACAGAGAGCGAGATTGATCTTGATAAATAAGAACACATTAAACATACGTACTGTTAGCTTGAAACGTCAGAGGCATGAAACCAAAAAAGGTTTTTGATTAAGTTGAGCTTCCTCTTTATGAAATTTGAGATATGGAATATTTTCTCCGATGAAGGTGTATGGATTGTAGTATAGTCCAAAATAAAGTACTTATTGAATAAACGGTTTTATACATTCGTCTTTGTGCTGATACCAATTCAGCAGAAGTCAGACAAATGGCATTAAATCTATCGACTCAAATATCTTCAAAAGTATTATATATATATATTTGTGAACTAAAAGCAGTCAGTTTGAAGGTTATGTACTTTTGTTTTACATAACTAAGTTCGTGTTAAAACTTTGCCGAAACTTTTTTTCCTGACGTTGAATGTTAGCATAATGAATTGTTAACAATATGTGGTCGATGTTCATAAACAGTTTGGTTTTTTTTTCTAAACAATATATCTTATGGATTCATTATTACAATTTCAAGAGATAGATTGTGCCAGCTGCGTTTTCAAGAGCGCTCTGAGCGTTTGATGCATTGTCACAATATTCAGGCAAGTGGTTGCCCCGCTGTTCAATGTCTACGAGAGATACTTCTTGCAAGTGTCCTACATGGGCTATTAATAACGGCGTTCGAAAAAGGGACAATAGTTTTATCATGTTCGTACGTCACCAAAATGCACTCTTGAGTTAATAATAGTTTAAATATGAAAAAACAGACTCCTGTGTGCAGATATATGAATGATATACATGTGTTCGTACTGATTGTTATATTGGCTCGTACTAAATCCTAGTTTTGCATTCAAATTTGGTCCTGGTCGCGTTCGAAATCTCTCTCTCTCTCTCTCTCTCTCTCTCTCTCGAGAGAGAGAGAGAGAGAGAGAGAGAGAGAGAGAGAGAGAGAGAGAGAGAGAGAGAGAGAGAGAGAGAGAGAGAGATCTCTCTCTCTCTCTCTCTCTCTCTCTCTCTCGANTGAAGACCTCTACAACTTTATTTTCTGTTTATTAGCCTTCATGTACGCAAGAATTAGTCATGTGTGCGCAAGTTAAAGTCATTTACATAAGTCTAATATGTACATATAGTCCCTTCCAGACGAGTCGCATAAATCATGCATTTCTTGCAAAATCATACATATCGCCCTGTTTATATATAAATTTAGGTAAATTTCATGGTGCCCAAGACAGTAAAGACGTGAACGCATACGACAAAAAGGTTCATTTTCCCACGAAAGGAAAATAAAGTTAGGAAAATGTTTTAATGTTTCAGCAGATCGCGAAATCTTAACTACAGTCCTCAATGTTCAATTGTCCTTCTTAACATAATCATTATGCAATGGTACACATTTAATGGTTAAAAACAATCCATTTTAACTTTTAAATAAACATCCTGAATAAAATATTATTTATTATGTGATATATTATTTATATGCAAGTGCAACTTTGAGCTTGGGCAATGATGTCATATCAGAAGAATTCAACATCACGCCCATACTTTTAATCAGCATTGGCAAAAAATATGTGATACACATCAACTAATCTTGATAAGATGTAACAATGCAGCGTATATGCAAACAATTTAAAAATTCTTTATTACAACAGATCATTGTCATGTTTGAATTGGAATTGTTGAATGTAACTGGCACTTTAAAGTGTTTCAGTAGTTGTTTAGTATCTATATGCGTGTACAATAAAATCCAATGCACCGCATGTATCATAAAGTTACCAATATAGAAGATGAATCTCCAGAAACTCTATAACAGTACACAAACTATTAAAATACGATGATTAAAACTTGCATCTCTGCTTTTGAACGGTAAATTCAAATCATTGGGGGTTAAATGTTGTTACAAAACAAAGTGAAATATAGATGGAAAGGTTAAGGTTTAGAAAAACACGTTTCATGTGAAGGTAGAGATAAACGTGTTATATACAGATGTATCTCTACAAACAAAACAAAATAAACCGATTGTTAAGGGTGGACATGTCAACGAAATTGATAGAACGTGTTTCTGGACGTAATATATTCATTCATGTGTTATACAGGAGTTATAGCTTCGTATGAAGACAAATGACGAAGCATTGTCCATTTTTGTTGATTAAATCGTCTGTGTCACTTGATGTATAAAATAGATGACATACGAAACACAGATTGATTGATGATCTTTAATCGGGCGAAGGATTGCACACATATAACACCATTTCAGATTGAACATTCATGTTATTGAATTGGAACTTTGCTAAATGTACTCATGATCCGCATTCCGTATTCGATTCCGTAACCAGTTTACCATCCCTCATTGGCAATGTGCCTGATAACGCGGGCATCAGTAATTCCTTATATAATTCATCGTACATATTATACATAAGAAGTGTTTATTTCAAACGCAACAATCGCTTTTCATTAACAAAAACGGATTTGTCAATCACTTACACGATATAAGAATTATTCTCATGACCACACAAGGAAAACTGCAACATACATGTTGAACAGTAAACGAAAAGTACGATCGACATCGACGTCAAGCAATTTAGTTCCAGTTTTTCTCAAACAATTAAATAAATACCGGGTTGAGTTCGGCTGGTTTTCATTAAAATCCATGGTGGTCGAGTCCGTTCTGTAAGGGGTTGGGCGACTGGAATAAAATATATGGGTGTCCGGTAAAATAATAATTGTATAATTATCTAGTCAGATAAATATAATAATGATTGTTATGTTTACAAACGTCATCACACATTCACACGTTCCAAATTATTGTCACTGAATTCCAATCAAAACGGCACTATATATAATAAGGCGAAATACTACTAAACTGATAGATAAACATACTAGAAGGTGATATGTATAAACATATAGCTTAACTAGCACAACTTTAACAAAATTGCAAAAGTTTGTCGATAATGACCAACACATATGCATCAACTACATATTTATTTTAATTAAATAAATTACCATATTTACAAGCATATAAGCACAGTTGTAAGCAAGACAGAATTGTAGTTGAATGAAGAATCGTTTCGCCTTAAACTTATAGTTTGATTCCGTATATACATACATACTTGTTTTATCTTGTTAAATGTGGATGAAGATTTAAACTTAAACTTGAAGTACAACGTTCAAATGAAAGGAATTAAATACAACGTATTTGTAAAACTTCGCTCCTCATGATGTTATTAAAGGTGAAGGACATAAATGACTGTTAATGTTGTTGCAACATTAATATGGTATACTTGCATGCATACTGTCCATGTCCCGAACCGTTCGTTTCAGAATTCGTAGAGTAATCGTCCTTTGGAATTCACGACGAAATTTATATGCAATAAAAAGTTTTCATTTATATGACATTAAAAGTTCAAGATATTATACTAAATTATAAACATCTGTTATAATTAACCAAAACAAAAGTAGCGTTTATGTATATGGTTGTTTATTGCAATTTATTAGTGTGTAGTAAATCATGCATAATGGAATGCATTCTTAAAATGAATCCTAAAATTTGAGAGCAGTAGAAAATGTTCACCTGTCTTATAGCAAATAAGGGCACACATTTATTAAAACAGGCATTAGACATGAGATGAACGCTAATACTCTTCAATTGATTACGATACGGCATTCAAATGAATATAAGTATTTGATAATAAAAGTGCATTTATAAAAAGAAATGTTTACTAACGTTAGCGTGAGAAACGCGAGAGTAAACAATTGTCATCCTTCCTTTAAAGAAACATGTTTACAGATTTTGGCATTTGTTTAAGTTTATCAATAAATGTCTAAGAGTATAGAAACATAAAAACATCGGATCTAACCACATTAAGCATTTTCAAAAACAGATTTTCAAATCTAAAAAAAAAGACAAAAGAGAAAGCGCTATCAGGTATTTTCTATTAAAAGGTTAGTGCCTAAACATATCGTTATATTCAAGTTATGCATGGTTAACTTACCACATCGGTCCACGTTCTGTCACCCCATTTATAGAAACCGATAGAAAATGTCCTAATTCAAAGATCGTTTCGCGCTTGTAACAATTTATTATTTTATAAATTTCCAGCTATGATTTCTCTTAAAAGAAAAAGGTATTTTACAGTGATGTATCCACCCCCATGGTGGCATTTCTTTCCCTGGTGTACAGTGTTCTGGAATTTTTTAACCTTTGTCAGAGTGGAATTAGTTTTTTGTCAATCTGTGAACAAGTTTTTTTTTAATTCTTTTAGCAATGTGGTTTATAACTCGTGACATTTAATTGTGTATTGCATTAGAAATATCCTCTCAGGCGTCTAAACATATAATATGAGTGTTTTATCGAATGATGCATTGTCAGAAAGTAATCAGCATACCGCTCATACAGTTGTAGATGACGGGGTTCATGCAACTGTTGCAGAATATAGCGCGGTGGGCTGTCATCGCAATGTCTGTGTAGAAGGCATCGGTCCCCCAGAGGCCTCTGTAAAGCATCGGTAGACAGCTGAGATATTACAATGATACAATAATTGAAATCAACAGTGTATATTTTAAATGTTCTCATAAATGTGTTTGTCATTAAATAATGTTTCCTTCGTGTTATTGCTGCTTCCCACGCATAATTGTATATTTGTCTTTATCACTTTATATGTATCACAATACACATCGATCAAGAAACATTATTTGTACGGCATTTGACCGAGTGTACAGTGTTTTTATCCAAAATAAATAGTTTTCAATAACATAGTAAAAAAACACGCATGCGTCTCCGCGCTCGACGCTGGTTTCATCGATATATGTTACATTATTATTTCTTGAAAGCATAATATTACTTGTATTGTTGTGTTTTATTGCTGTGAGTCAGCTACACCAACCTTAACACGTTGATGATGTAATTAGGGAAAAAGCAGAACGGGATGAAGCTCTGTGTGCCATCAGGGCATTCGAACCTGCATGTCGAAAAAACATGATCATGTAAATGTCTAACTTATTATGTTTATGATTTTAAAGTGTTTTTCTTGACTTGAATTCAAAGAAGAGTAGAAAACAATGGATATGATGGAATAACATCTCCGTACAATAATAACTTGTATATAGTCGACGCTAACCAAGCAATCTATATTTTATGTTAATAACTGGTTAAAATATTATTAATGTGCACTATTCTCTTACCATCCTCGCCTGAAATAGGATTGGAATACAGGATAAACGCTATCTGCGTGTGGGCAATACCCATGAGGACTATGAGGATGCAGTACAGAACTACGATGTGGCAGATCTGCCATAAGGGGATTAATTGTTCCCCTAGAGTCACCGGGTAGCAGCTGGTGTGCAGCAGGACATCCGGCCAGTGGGAGACGGTAGAAGCGGCGATGGTTTTCGGCAGAGCGATGAAGGCTCAGGCCAGCCAGATGACGAGGATGATGAGTCATGCGCGCCGGAAGGTGCTGTGGAAATGTAGTGGGTGGCATATGGCGTACCAGCGCTCCACGAATATGGCGGTCAGTGTGTGCACAGAGACGGATATAGATGACGTCTGTAAATGGAGACAAACAAAGATAATACGGTTAATGCAAGGTAATTAAGCCTGTGTTCATAGTTCGTACTTCATGTACACTGTGTTTGATTTGGCATCCTCTAAAAATCAAATAAATATTAATAATACATTTAATGAGTTTTTTTGTTGATAAAAAAAGTTGATCAATATGTATTTAAATTGTAGGTCCTATTAAATATATTAAAATGCACAAACAATGTATATTTAATCACCATGCAGCAGTGTGATGCCGCATAGGCTTGTCGCCTCATGGTAGCAACGGGTTCCGTATGAAATGCAATAATCTATACCAAAGACATACTATTAAGCGAGTGTGTATTATTATACCTGCGTACAGGATAAGGTTGATGTGAATATCGCAATAGACCACTCATTCTACCAATCTATCCGTTCCACCGGCTGAATGCCTACGACAGACTGCTTATATTCTATACTTACAACAAATCACGCAGAGACAATAAAATTGTACTCTTAAGTAAATGCTATCTTCATCTTGAAAGTAATTGCTCAATAAGTTTCTGTAAAAAAAGCAATTTATCTAGGACTCTTGTTTCCGCGTGAACCATGGCCGTTCGTTCACCTCTTACTCGAGGATCGGGTTGACAAGCGCTTTAACCTTGTGTTCTGTTACTTTTAGATAAGCAAGAAGTTCACTTCAACTTGATGCCATAGAAACACGTTTATTTTTTTTACAAATATCGTACAGATATTGACCTGGATTTACAAAGTAATGCATTCTGAGTAACGTCAACGTCTGAACACAAATGTTATGTTCGTGTCTTAACAACTCTGTTCTGTTCTAGCCTTAAGTCTTAACAACTCTGTTCTGTTATAGCCTTAAGTTTTAAACAGTGAGAGTGCAGAGTATTAGAACAAATTACTTTTCATTAGTTTTGGAGTTATTGTTCATGCCTAATTTTCTTATTAACTTTCTTTAAAATTACCAAAGTTTTGCCCTATGTTCAACTTACATTTTTTATGACGCAACAAAATAAGCATATGGAATTCTGCGCATACAGCATTTTGTGGCCGCCTAACTGCGCCGACGAACCCTCGTAAAACAGCACATGTTTAAGTGTCAGCGATTCGCATCCGGTCGCTCTTTTTGCTTTTATGAAATATCCATTAACATGTATGCTAAATTGCTAAAATATAATATCATGGATCTAGATTAGTATACCATCTATCGATAATAAGTACAGAACACGTGCATATGTTCAGCTTCGGTGCATATGTACTTTGTTTTCAATATTATCGCCAACAGAATTAAGGTAAGTAAAAATCGTAGATTGTGGTTCTTTTAGCCTTTAAAGAACCAACTAAGTGTCTTTCGAATCGGCTGTACTTTGTTTAGTAGGGAAATAATGGATAATTTGCTTTTAAGGTTGCTTTTAAGTACATACCAAGAGAATGTGAGAAGGTCGGCACCTAAGCAATTAAATGTACTTTCTAGGTTTTTAGTTATATGTACATTTGATCGTGAAAGCGATATTTTAAGTAAATCCTAAACGCATTTTTAAATGATAAGATTTAAGTACATGTACATCTTTTTAATCACACATGAAGCTAGTATGAAATGCAAAATTATATGTACTGTTTTTATGGATATTATTCTGCGTGGATTTGTCGAAGTCGGAAATGGCTAAGGCTAGTATTCCATCTATCCGCATCCGTATCCGCATACGTATCCGCATCCGTATCCGTAAAATCATAATACGGACGCTATATTCTATTTATCCGCATACGTATCCGCATACGTATCCGTAACATCATAATACGGACGCTATATTCTATTTATCCGCATACGTCAAACGTATCTTTCTTTTTTTTGGGAAAACTTCTGAACTGAAAACATGTCTGCAGAAGAAGAGTTTAACCATTTTTTGTCAATTGGTGCCACCGTTGTTCATGCGAAGAAGTTTAAACGTAAACGAAGGCACAGATGGTGGGCATGTGCAATAATCACTCCTAAAAATATGAGGTCGATATACATCGAATTCATATTCGTTTCACAAACAGATTATTTAAATTATTTAAAGTGAAAATAGAGTCCCGATATGCAGTACTGCGTTGGTTGTATAATTCAGGATACTTTTTCACGAATAAAATTAGTTTTTAAGTCGATTGTTGAGATGACAGCTTTCCCTCATCGTGCTAAATGCCGTCCGTATCTTGTCCGCATCCGCATAAGAACGCTCACTTGAGCGTTCTTTTGCGGACGCCTATTGCGCGTGCGGATAAGCGGACGCGGATCCGGATGAATGGAATAAGCGCTGTACATTTCAACTTGTTCTATTTTTTTTTGCGGATGCGGATATGCGGATGCGGATACGGAGAAATGGAATACTAGCCTAATGATGTAAGAAATTTTGCCGCATATATAATTGATCAGTACTTGATAAGCATTCGATCCGTAGAGCGGTAGAACGTAGGTGAACAGGTAATGCTTATTAAGTATAAAATGTTATAACTGTAATTCACGCATTCAATTCGCTCAACTGCATTTTCCTTTAAACATCTTCGTCAAATGTCATTCTATCATTTCTATCAACTTTTTATATGTACCAGCATATAAATCATATTAAATCATAAGTATTATTGCATTAATAGGTAACTTGGATTTTTATTTCTGTTTAACTATGAAAATACTTTGTTTGTATTTTGTTTTGTATGTTATATTTGTATTTGATCAGTTTTGTGTTAAATTTCACATTATGTGAAATATTAATGTAATAAATATAATATCGGCTTTTTTTTGGATGTGTTTTAACTTAGTGTATGTACTTAAATATTTATGATATTTAATCATGAATATATAAACATCGCAGCTGTTGACGATAGAACTCCGTAATGCCTATCCGGGAACATAATACTACACCTGATCTATACTGCTCTTGATACAGGGCTAGGTTTCACATGAAATCTTTGAAATATTATATTTACAAAACACTTGTCTCAGGAGTCTTCGGGGATTTTCAGGTTTGACATTTTATCAGTCTAACTGAAAGCTTTGAGTTTGTTTTATTGGTACTTAGAACAAAAAAAACTACAAAGGCAAAATTGTAATATAATTACAAATGAGAACCGCTTTTTAGTGTTTGTCCCCCAAAGTGTCATATTGTAATATATCGAATACATACATCCAACATGTCTGGAAATCTTATGCTGGTAATATATATTT
Organism: Dreissena rostriformis; assembly: GCA_007657795.1. NCBI lineage: Eukaryota > Metazoa > Mollusca > Bivalvia > Myida > Dreissenidae > Dreissena > Dreissena rostriformis. The sequence goes on along the minus strand of VMBQ01000560.1, from coordinate 61,830 downwards.
TGCATATAAATTATATCCCCTTGTGTGTGTGCTGTTTGAGGGTTTGTTCACGAGTAAATGATTTCAACAAGCGTAAACTGTTTCTCAGTAGAATGTTATTAAAACAATTATAATATATTTAAATGACAAAGCAAACAGCTTACAAATAAATTCAATGTATAATCTTTAACTGAAATCCGTATTGGGTAATCGGATATCTCACCGATAATTTTATATCGACATTTTGAAACGGCAGTGTCTATGGTAATATGACAAATTGCAGGCCAAAACGGTGTTTATAAACAACTGCCGTATTGACAATCAAATAGGTACAAAGTGTCTATTCTCAATAGTACTCGCCTATTTGTTGTTGTTTTTTTAACCGATAATATCTTTCATCAATTTATTATTTATTTAAGCTTGCTAAACAGCTTTAATAAATTTGTAGAATAATATTTGCATACAAAACATATAACATGATTTGATCTTCGTTCTGGGTTAACGGGGCTTAATGCATGTGCGTAAAGTTTCGTCCCAGTTTAGCCTCTGCAGTGGCGAGTATACGTGTAGAAATGCGCGATGCTCCGGATGATTTCAGTGTACATTTTTTGTGTTTTTTCATACCTCATAACGCTGGTTATTCGAAAAGTGTTTCGTATCATTTATTTATTCTGCAAATGCAAAATCTATAAGTTGTTAATCAAACTAGCGATCTATAACGGGTATTTCGGTAAGTTAAACACACTCTCAAACGCTTGCAAGCCTACCCCCATATATCTAATAAATAACACTTCTATAGTTATATGCACCGATATTATTTACAGAAATATTAACAAAACATTGTTTCCAAATGTATCTAACACGAAATAGCGCTTTATAATTTGGATTTCAGATAGACACGCCTTCCGATGACGAACGGGTATCGAAACCTCCCAAGTTATAACATATTTAGGTTAAATTAATAATATTAAAAATTGCTTATAGAGCATGAACAATCATTTTAATGGAAAGTGCGAAACAAAAACCAATTTGGTCATTTTCTGTAATAATGTAACGTACTATTAAGACGATTCCGGTCATGCTACATACTGAAGCTGTAAAAAACACACGTGAAAGGGTTACATTTATACAATGGTATGTATCCATGCTATTTATGAAAATATGAACACAACATTAATTTCACTTGTTCCTGAAACAAAATGTATTCCGTGGATTTAGGTAGGTTACGTATATCTGGTACCGAAACGGTATTAAGTCAACGCCTCCAACTGATTTTGAACTAATTCGGGTAACCGTCTTTCTGAGTTACATAAACACAATTTACACCCTTGACATTAAGATAGATATTTAGATGTTTGATTTACATATAGCGAGATTTCAATTATGATTCCGTGTTCTTAAATATTGAAAATTTAGCTGATACGTGTATATCTACTTTCACAGAAAAATCTAATTATGTTGCACTTGTAATGTTGTACCAAAGATTAATTAAATTATGACTAAATTGAATTGATATGTTCTGTTATTGTTCTTTTAATTGAAATGACGATAATGTTGCTTACACTTGTGTTTCTGAATATTTCTAGACAAAGTAACTGCATGATTGGAAGTAGAGGCTTTTAAATTCGCCAAGCTGCACTTAACGATCAGGAAGATATTCGCAAACAGTTCAAGGGTAAGAAGTAACCGGGATTGAGTCATAAATAACCATTGGCAGACACGTTTCGTTCAGGCAGCTGGTGTTCACCAGGCTTGTGGTGTTTGTAAAATACAAACCCACGCTTATGGAAGAGGCATTCATTATTCACAATTGGCCCAAATTTATGTAACTCGAGCAGACTGTCCCACACTGTTTATAGGATTAAAGGAGTCGGAACAGTGAGGATCGATCGAGGAGCCGGGTACGATAATACAGTGTTATCACATATATATTTTCTGTGCTTTACTGCAGCAACAGTTTAATATCAGCAGCAGTGGGAGTAATGCAAACGTAGAAGTACTATGTTAAGTGCAAAACGATCATTTGGCTAATCAAGCTCCGATATATATCCGGAAATATTTAAATAATCACATCTTGTAATTCCATGTATTTTCCAAACTGCTACAGATAATATAATGCGGTTTAATGTGTTAAATATCGCCTGTCGTGTAAGCACCAAAGCGCGTTTGTTTTAAACGGTAACTTATTATGTTCATGCTTCTTAAAAACTAGCTTTGAAATCCACAAAACATTAACTCCCAAACGTAAAATCATATCCCATGATAATGAGTGATCTATTTTTTGACTGGTAAGACAATCAACTTGCACAGGCGACCAGATACAGCCGCTTGAATTCCAGAGCTTCAAACCAATACCAATTCCCCCGTGTTCAATGGATAAAGTGAACTTGTGCCTAATATGGAAATCAAGCTATAAAAATTATATATGGAATAGTTAATCAAAGAATTCTGCGAATCAATCACTGACGTAGTTATATCGCGGATAGGCCATATTTTAGAAACGCCAATAACCACATCCACCGCGATTGATATACACAAGTACGGAATACCGTTAGGCCATCGTGGTTACACATTAAAATCCAGAGGGCGAGAATGCAAGAACGCGAGAATGCGATAATACGATGACGACAGTGCGACAATACGATGGCGAGAATGCGAGAACGCTATGGCGAGAATGCGAGAACGCGATAATATGATGACGACAATGCGAAAGTGCGATGACGACGGTGCGACAATACAATGGCGACAGTGCGATAGTACGATGACGACAATGCGAGAATGCGAGAACGCGAGAGTACGATGACAAGCATGCGAAAATACGATGACGACAGTGCGACAATACGATGGCGAGAATGCGAGAACGCGATGGCGAGAATGCGAGAACGCGAGAGTACGATGACGAGAATGCGACAATACGATGACGACAGTGCGCCAATACGATGGCGAGAACGCGATGGCGAGAATGCGATGATACGATGGCGACAGTACGATATGACTATCATATTGTCGCCATCGTACTATCGCACTGTCGCCATCGTATTGTCGTATTCTCGTCATCGTACTCTCACGATGGCCGAACGGTATTCCGTACACAAGGCTTGCAAGGACGTTAGAATGTCAGTAAGAATTTAATATGTATCACTAAGAATTGAGTATGTGTCAGTAAGAATTGAATATGTGTCAGTAAGAATTGAATATGTGTCAGTAAGAATTGAAGGTATCAGTAAAATTTGAAATGGGTCATTAAAATTTGAATGTGTGTCAGTAAGATTGTAATATGTGTCATTAAGAATTGAATATGTGTCAGTAAGGTTTGAATGTGTGTTATATTTGAATATGTGTTATATTTGAATATGTGTCAGTAAGGTTTCAATATGTCTTTTATCTGTAATATTTAAATATGTGCCTGTAAGGTTTGAATATGTGTCAGTAAGGTTTGAATATGTCTAAACAAGTAATACCTACTGGTGCAAACTTGTACATTCAAACAAGAGTTTGCATCGCGAATCCGTTTGCGTCAACCTCTTGGATTCACCGAAGATCCAGATCCGCCAAAAATTGTAAATATGACTGGTGTTTTACACTTTGCAAGAGTATTTATGACGTTTAAGTGCAATGCAACTCATTCCATCGAATGCGAGAAAACCGAAATATTGAATACCTTTCGCCTTACTGCGATAACGACCACATGGCTACTTACGGTCGACTAATCTGCGAATCAACTTTCCAGATTAACAAAAAGTAAAATTCCTGATATTCTGCCAACATGATATTCAGAGATAAAAAAAATACTCGTATACTTGTAATATATTAAGAATGGTTAATATATACACAAATTCGATACAAGCTTGTGCTTACAACTCATCAACATTTAATGATTTGTGTATTATAAAAAAGCTCGATTATAGGGTTGTTTGTAAACGTTATACCGCCTAGTATATATAAATTTGGATTATCACAGAACAGAAGAACAGAACATAAATGTATTACACATAAACTTTACAGTTTCTAGTGTTAAACAAGATGCAAATACATAATAAATGAATATAGCGAGTCGTTTTTGCAGAAATATTATAATCAAGTAATGGATGAACTTTAAAGATATTTAAACAAAAACTCATTTGATCTCACATGTTAAAAGCGTATCTAGCTATATATGGAACCGTTTTTGTATATTGTTGAAATCGATTGAGTAGAACACTAATTTGTAAGAACACAAAATAATACAATTTGAATCCGCATCCCATAACATTTAAGTAGCACACACAATGCCGAATTATATTTATACTTATATATATATAACACAATTATACACTGCTATGAGTATAAAGTTGGCGAATGTTTAGTGCTTCTGTTCACAGGTGGTAAGCGTGTGGCTATGATATTTATTAGTAAAAACAACATTTTGAATGAAAAATAATCAATTTATAACGAAAATATTAACTTCTCTGAAAGAAATGTGTCACTATCAAATATATATATACATTTATATATTTGATAATGACTTTTTTTTTCAGAGAAGTTGATTTTTCGTTAAAATTTGATTATTTTTCATTCAAAATGATGTTTTTACTAATTAATATCATAGCTACACGCTAACCACCTGTGCTTCTGTTATGAACTTTCCATACTTGAACATTTCACTTTATTTTATGTAGTTACTAACTGCTTCAGTTTGAGCATGTTCGGTCTAACTCTATAATACGTTTTGATGTAGTTTTCTTTTATTTGGTTTCTTTTATTTGGACAAATTTGGCACATATTAACAAAAAGTGGAATTTATCCTCAATTTCATTGCTGTAACATAATTGGCAGATTCGCAAATTTCTTTCCATTATATCATACCTACCAGTCTGAATTCTCAGGTGATGCGTAATTTCGTAATCGCTGATCTTAAATTTCTCGACACAATCGTCCCTAAATATGATTCAAACGAGAATGTTGTGTTTAATGCTTTGTACACAATTAGTACCCTATTATCATTAATATGTCGTGTCCACTCTTGTAAGTATTCGTCGATAACTCTTTGTTTGAACAAAGACAAAAAATAGCCTCATTTATCTGTGAGTGTTTAGACCACACATAATTTAATCCGTCTTTAGATAGTAGGTCCCTCACCTTTCCAAACCAGTTCAATTTATTATCATTTAAGTCAGCCAAATCATCTTCCATTATATATCGTAATATAATATTGTCACTTTTAGTTATTTTAAACCAATATTTTACAATTCGTACATATCTGTTAATATATAACGGTTATCTACCAAGTTCGCCGTAAACGCCTACATTTGAAGTTAATTTCCTTACACCAAGAACTAGAACAGCGGAATTTAAGGTGCTATTTTTCCAACTCGCTACACTTTAACTAAGAAATCCCATAATTCGCACGAGTATGTAATAATTGAAGAGACAAGCGCATGAAATAACTGCAAAGCTACCTTTGGTTTTTAACTATAGTTTTTCAGGTTAGTTAACAGTATTCAGTGCTTTTGTAACGATCCGTCCCTTATTTATATACAACAACGGCTAGCTCACCGGACGAATCGTACAGAATGGTTATAATGAATTTTCCTTGTGGCTACCTTGCCAAGTTGATTGGAAACTAACAAAATTAACAACGATAATTACACGATACCACACTACTCTAAACAGAACAAATATAATCAAAACCTATCTCCCCAAACTACTACCCTGATTTCTCTCTGATAAATCTCGACCAGGAACCCTCAAGTTCGAATCTTTTACCATGAAACTGTTAGTATGAACTCACATTATACACAAAAATGATGGGCATTTAAACATTTATTTCAAACATCATACACAAAACCACACACACTAAACCCTATGTACTAAACACCATGCATGAAACCCTATGCATGAAACACCATGCATGAAACCATAGGTATCAAACCCTATGCACGAAACACCATGCATGAAACCCTATGCATGAAACCATATGCATGAAACCCTATGCATGAAACCATATGCATGGAACCCTAAGCATGGAACCATATGCATGAAACCATAGGCATCAAACCCTATGCATGAAACCATATGCATGAAACCCTATGCATGAAACCATATGCATGAAACCCTATGCATGAAACCATATGCACGAAACCTCAT